>WEKY01018399.1:0-11595 GCA_013390045.1 Picathartes gymnocephalus | reverse complement strand
TATTTTATAAATAAGTTATTTATATTCCATAATTAATAGTATAATATAAAATAATATATTAAAATATTAAATATAATTATATCATTATGATTATTAAAAAATATTGTACATTGATATATTCTTTCCTAGTATTGGCTGCCTCAAGAGGAAGGTGTTTTCTGTGCAGCCACAGAGCAGCACACACAGATCTCCTGCTGGCTGGCACTGCTGCCCCTTTCACCACCTGTTCAGTGGGCTGGGGGCTGGTCCCAGCCCTCCCCACGTGGGACAGAAACCTGTCCCGCTGATGCCTGAAGGTCCATTGCCCTTTGCTCCTTCTCCTCTCCCAGGGCATTAAATAGCAGCAGCAGTAAAGAGCTGGGAACTCAAACCAGAGCCTTTTCATGAGCTGTGGGTCAGCAGGGAGATCACCCCGGTGGCTCTGGGGGAACTGGAGTTTGGGGTTACTGGGGCTGGCACAGCTCAGTTTCTGTCTCCTCCACACTCCCTGCATCTCACATTGCTGGGAAGCTGAGCTTGGTTTATTCTCTGTGCTCACTGGCACGCCAGCTCTTCAGGAAAAACAAACTCGGGCTTTAAAAACAATTTGGCACACAAATGCAGCCTGAAACAATATGAAATTATTACTCAGAAACGAGGATCGTGCATTCAATTAGTAGAGAGGGCACTTGAGGTCTGATAAACAGGATTAGAGTTGTGCCTTTTTATTTTAGTTCAGTTTTGTGGATTGGGTTCTGTGGTGTTTAAATCACTGCGTTTGCAGGAAGAAGAGATTTGAGCTGCCAGTTAAATACACCATAAAAAGAGTCACATTCCCACTGGATTGAGGCTGTGCTTCTGGGCTGCTCTTCAGAGAATGGGAAGAGATGGCTTTGTTAGGAATCCTCCAGTGTCAGTTCAGGACAAAATTAGAAATACTTGCTGTCTCTCTCTGAATTGTTCTTCGGAGCAGCTTGTTCATGTAAGAAATCATCCATGCACTGCTGAATGGTCTCAGCTTAGTGATTGTTGAGCTGTGGTCATTTCTGACTTGGATCCTACAGAGAATTGTTGGATCAGGAGGTCACTTACATTTATTTGGAGTGGAGAAAGAAAAACCATTCTGAAAATCACTCTAGGGAGTTTTGTGTTTGTTGCCTCTCCATCTCAAGGGGAAATTTCCTGAGTTTCCAAATGAAATGGTGTTTTGGTTAATGCCAGTTAGCTTGATCTGAGATATCCTTAGTGGTGGTAGAAGTGGAAGGATTCTGCAGGTCAGGCACAGCTTTCCCTTGCACAGGTGCCACCTCAGGGCTGCGTTTTGGCTGGAATGAGTTGCTCTCAACGTTGCAGACTTGGAGGTTGGTGTTGCACAAACATCTGAGGCACACTAAAGTCCTCATTCTCCTTTCTCCACATCTGCTGGGAGTTTGTAGTGCTGTGAGGAGATAAAAGGGATAAATTCCCACTCCTGTCACTGCTGTGTGCAGGTTTCACATCTCCTTCCTGCTTGTAAAACTGCACACAGCGAGGCTCAGTGCTTTAGAGATTTCTGAACACATGGGCAGCAGGAAGGGGTGAGTGTCTCAAAACCTGTCACCATCACAGCACTTCTCAGCTCTGAGAATACTTTAAAGTTGGCCATTTATTACCACAGGACTTACTTTTCTCCATAGATTGGGAAGATATATTCAGTTTTTTGGTCAAGAGCCATTTCTAATATTTAAAAAAACTAATCTGTGAGACACAAGCTTTCAGCCCCAGTTTTCTGTTCTGTCAAAACGGTCCTTACTATGCTTTTGGGACTATTTGCAACAAAGTGGTCGTGAAATACCTGATTTGTGTCCCATAATTACCTGTGAGGTGCTGGGGAGAGCCGTCAGGGTCACAGAGATGATGTCCTACAGATCCTGTGCCGTGTGCTGAGACCTGAGACCTTTGGAATTCCAAACAGAAGCTGTTTAAATAAAGGACATAATAAATAAATCAATAAAGGATAGGCTGTCCCCAGAACCCTTGATTTCAGAGTTTTTTGGGGGATACCTCTGGATTTGGTATCTACTTAATGTCTACTCCTTTGAGCAGAATTCATGGAAGAATAAATCTTTTCATCCAGTCACCAGCTTGCTCCAGTGGGACAGGATTTGTCAGCTGCAATGTAACAGGTATACTGGTATCTCTTATTTTGGCAAGTTTGGGATATTTTTTATTGAAGAGCAGTAAGGGGTGATGGGCAGGTACTCCCTCTTTTGTATCCTATATATTTTTTTATTATTATTGAGAAGGAAAGAACAGCCCTTATTTAGTCAGAAAACTGAAACTTTCCAATTACAGTACTACAGTAATAATACAGTAGTGCTCCAGTCATTGAAACTCTCCTAACATAAACAATCCAGACATAGTTAAAATCTATGGAAAATATCCAAGATAAAGTTTATTTTCTTGTGCAGAGTCCAACACAGTGACTTTATACCTATTCCTCTTAGGAAAGGTCAGACTCCAAGTCCTATTGAAAAGATGGAAAGTGAAATTCTTATCTGATCCTTCAGTCTGTCTCAGCCAATGATTCTTCTAAAATTCATTTTCTTTCATTTGCAATGGGTATGCAGTACAGCAATATAAACAAGAAGGACAAATCCCATCAAAGCCTGGAGATATTGGACTGAAAATGTATTCTTCAGAATCCCAGTTAAATGAGATATCATTAAGAGTGTTTTTAATTCTGATACACCTAATCCTTTCTCCTAAAAATACAGGGTAGGGTTATAAGCGGGGTGCCTTTGTCTGTTGGATGAAAAGGATTCCCATATGATGCTTGGATTTTGGTATTTTTCAGAACATTGAATTTTGAACATTATTTCAAGTAGAAATTGAAGACTTAAAAGTAACAGTGCATTTAAAAAAAGTAGTTGGAAGTGAATTTTCTCATTCTCCTTTCCTAGTCCTGTGTCCCATAGTGATGAAAACAGCACTTGTAGACTCCATGGAATGAGCCGATCAGTGGGAAAAAAAAAAAAACCCATGCATTAAATTCTCTGGACTTTGAAGCAGGGATCCATCAGTGTTTTAACACACTCAATCAAATAATAAATTTCACATTTTTTAAACAGAAGCGAATTATGTGAAGAAGGTGTTGCTGAGATAAAGCCTGTAGCTGCTTAAATGAAAATCTTTTATTGGAAATGCAAAAAAATCTCCAGCCTTCCTCCCACCTTGGTGCCTTGTTCAGTGGAATTGCTCTCTGTGTGAATTAATTTAGATACATATTGAACTATATATATATATATACACCTGGCAGTTTGATGCAGATTTTACTGTGCTGGTAGGATGATCTTGCTGAAAATTTTCATTAAATTAGGTAAATTAGGCCTTCAGGTTGGTTTTGTTTGTGGTACAGGTACTTGGTATCTGAAGAGTGGAAGAGCAATGTGTTGCTGCTGCTCTCCAAGCCTAAATGCCAGAAGACACAAAATAATCTCCTTTTTGCTGGTTATTATTCCTTGTTTAGGCTTGGGGTAGATGCTGGCAAAAATACCTTTGGTCTGGTGTGATGTGTGTGTGATTTCATACGTCCAGCTGCAGGCAACTTCTTGGAGAAATGGCTGTGGCAAGGCAAGGTTGGAGCTGGAGTCAGGGAGAGGCATTTTCCTTGTGTTGAACTGGTGTTCACTGGAAATGTGTTGATTCATTGAAATGAGGGGGTGGGGGAAATAATCTGTATTCTGCCTTGGAAGGCTGAAGAGTCTGAGAGTCTGCCAGGTTGGCAGGAAAGCTGTTGTGCTGTGGGGAGATTGTCACTGGGTGCTGCTGTGTCAGAATCCAAAACATAGAAAATTCCTAAAACCCTAGGTCTGTTTATTCTGAGTATGAAATGTGTATTGCATTTGACCTAAAGTTTTAATATAGAAGTAGTTATGGAATAAAGTAAAAACCTCAAGGCATGGTCATGCAAGGTAAAACAATGAATTTCTATGGGACAGTGTGTAATTGGATGAAAAATACCACAATGCGGCACTTGGGAATGCAGGTGTGTATAGCCATGGGTGTAAAAGTAAGAACAACTGTATATTACAGTTATCTATTGGTCAATTAACCTTTATGCTTTAAAGCATACCTAAGTGAAGGCATCTCTTTCCCATAAAAATCCCAAGACTGCTAGAGCTGCTCTGGCTGTGAGGGATGAAATGAGGGATAAGAAACTGCCCGGCCCCACTGGAGGCTGCAGCTCTGCCCTTCTGGGTCAGCTGCACTGGGCTTGGCTGGGCTGTAAAACTCACCTTTAATAAGTGAGGGTGTGGAGTGGACTGGCATTATTCTCTTGTGTGAAAGGTTTAAATGAGGATGTGGAAAGGACTGACATTATTCTCCTGTGTAAAAGGTTTTGTGTTTTCCCAACACAAATCTCTGAAACACTGGGATTTTTGGCAGAATAAACCCCACAGTGCTGCCTCTTGGCAGCCCCAAACTGAGCTCACATTAACACAGGGTTATCTCAGCACCTTTGCTGACTCCAGTGGGATTCAGAGCCGTGGCTTGTGGTCGGAGGCAGATTTGCTTAAATCAGATGAGTAGACACAAACACAGCTTGACAAACGTTAAAAGCAATTTAATTGATACCTTGTTTATCCCACAGCCTTTCCATATCGTTGATGCAAACCTAGCGCTGTCCCTGCCTGCTGTGTGCTTTCCCTGACCTCCCCAGGCATGGTTTTTAGGGCAGAGCAGCTTTTCTGTGCTGAGAGTTGGTGATTTCCTCACAGCCACAGCAAGAACCCAGGGGATTGGTGGGAATAAAGAAAATTGGAGCTTGGATGGAAGTTTTGCCTTGCTCAGCTGATGAGCCTCCCCTGTTCTGTCCAGGCAGTCTTTTGCCAGCTCAGTTGAGTGCTGAGGGTGAACTGTGATTGCATTTTCAAAGTATTTTCTCACCCACGGTGCTACCAGAGACCTTGAGCAAATAAGATCTGTTAATAACCCAGCAGCTTTTTACATTGATCAGTTAACAAACAGAAATGGCACCCAACTTGTCAAAGTGATTGCTGCAAGTATTTCACTGTAACTTAGTGACTGTCTGGGCTCATCTCTGTGTTATTCAGAACAAAAAAATACAAATACCTGAAATTACCAGCACCGTTTTTACCCCACACTAGATTTAAATTAATTTCTTAGAAAGCTTAAGTAGGGAATGTTACATCTTCCTCAGTTCTCTGCTGCATTTCTTTTCTTCTTGACCTGGATTTGTGTTTCTTTGTGTCTTTGCTTTACCTGGTGTAGAAATAACTCTGTTTGTAGAGGTGTTCCTGGCAGCCCTGCTCACCTGAGCTTTGATTTGATCAGAGAACGGGGAAGGTGGGCTCTGCAAACATCTCTGTGCCTTTACTGGCAGCACTCATTGTAGAAACATTTGAAATGCTCTTGAAAGCAGTGCTGGTGCTGGAAAAGCAAATTGGAGCAGGATGAGAACTTTCCAAAGCTGGCTTTGAAAGCCGTCAAAACCACCAACTGTCTTATTTTCTAGACCAAAAGGCTCTGCTGAGCTGTCCTGAATATGAAAGAATTCTCGAGACTGTAAATTTACTTCATTCTTTGAGCAGAATGTTGTCTAGTAATTATCTGTAGAAGAGTTTATTGCTTTGTAAACTCTTCTGACATGGATGTTATCCTAGAATCAGAATAAATACAGTTACACATTGAAGTGCCCATTTGATAAATGTGAAAAATCGGAAGTATTTTTTAATGAAAGCTGTTCCAATTATGCAGATAGTTTAGGAGGCTCTGATGAACTTCAGTACTTGAAGAGACAGAGTTGTTGATAAAGGCCCATCTCTCACTCACCTGTGATTTCTGGCTTATGGCAATAATGCCATTTCAAAGCATATTTTAAATAAAAAATGAATACTTGAGAGTGAATTGTTAAAGCTCGGGACTGAGCAGAGGAGTTAACTTTGCTTTCAGCTCACGGATTCACCCTTGGATGAATTAGTTTTGCAGTGAATAATATAATGTGTCATTGGTCTGGGTTGTGACCTCATGATTTTCGCAGGGTCATTGTCCAGATAATAATTAAGTTACTTATAAACACATTTATTTACAGAGGATGTTTATCTCTAAATACTCAGTTATTATTTCTGTTCATACCCAGGACTTGGCAGTTTACTTCCAGTGAAGAATTTGGGGCATGATTTGAACAATATGTTTGTGGAAACTTCATGTAAAAAAAGCAAATAATCACTTCTGTTTTTAATAAATACACTATTTCCACATACAGAAATGTAAAGAAAGTTATGTATTCCTTACCCAGCTGTGGGAGTCCTTTCAAATTCCTTGTACTAAAGTGCTTGGGACAAACACTGTAAGTGAACTTGAAAAACACAAGTCCATGTTCAGTGTTAACCTCTAACCTTGCAGGCTCTTTGTCTAAAATCAGAATTTCACCTGGATTACTTCAGGAACACACTTGAGTTTTGAGATTCAGGATCAGCAGGCTTTATTCTAAGGAAATGCATTTAAAATGTTATCCCTGAAGTCCTAAGGAAATTCAGTGTCCATGTTGGGATTTTGAGTACACGTCAGGAGATTGAATTTCACTAAGGACAACCAGCAGACCCTGCAGTATCTGAAATATTTGTGGTTGATTTGTGATAGTGGAGTCTTCATTAGCTAATTGGAAAATGCTTTAGCTAAAGCAGGACAAAAAGTGATAGACTGCAGCAAAAGCACCTGGGGCCAAACCAAAACCAAGTGCAGTTTTGTTTTCTGTTTTTGGGGAGGCAGGACAGTCGAGCAGAGCTGGTGGGATGTAGCACACTGCCATGGTTCCTGCAGCATTTCTCTGATCTCCTCAAGCTCCCAGCAATGTGCAGGAGAAGGAATGCCACCAAAACCTCTAACAGACTCAAAAGTTAAAAAAAAAAAGCTTTCTGGCTGATTCTGTAGGGCTGGTCTCTCATATTTTTCTTCCTGGAGATAATGAACGACTCAAGTGATTTTTAATTTTTTTTCTTGGTTTTTTACATTCAGTAAGTAGACACTTACAGTGGAGAATTCAGGTTTAATTACAAACTGTATTGGGCTGTTAGCTGTGTTTTAATCCTTTCCATTTTAATTCTTGGAAATCCATTTAATAATGTATTGTCTTGAGTTTCTTTGTTATGCTTTTATCAGCAGTGAGTTCTGTCTAGAAAGCCTTTTAGTAAATTTCAAAATCCAGTAGTCTGCTCTAAAATTCTGAATGTCTTCTCCAAAACCCTCTGCTGATTCCTTGTCTGTTGCCTTGGCTTAGCTCTGTGTTATTCACTGGGTAATGCAGCAGAAAGTTGAGTATCATCTAACATTCAGTACTTTCAATTTTAAAGCATATTCGGGTAGCAGAATGTATGGTGAGATAGACTGGGCTGGAAACAGACTGGATGGGGAACTACTGTGGGTTTTTTCCATGGTTCTGACCCCAAGTTTGGAGAAAGTGATGCTGAGCTTCTGGCAGCCCCCAGTGGCTTGTGTTGCTTGGTGTGGGAGCCACATCACAAGTGATGTCCATCAGCTCCCTGCTCATGGGCCCACAGTGTGTCAGCTCTCAGGTGATGAATTGCACAGAAAAGAAATGTAAAACAAAAAATGAAACCGTGAAGAAGGTGGCAGCATTACGGAAAAAAGGTAGAAAACAAAGTGAGGATGGGTATTCTGCATTTTCTTGCTGCGGCACAGGTGTTTCCTCTGCGGGTGGAGGGAGAGCTGCTCAATCAGCGTCTCTTTGGCTGCCACCAGAGGGCTTGGGTTATGAAATTTTTATTCCTGCTTCTTTGCTGAGACACAGAACACTTGGAAAACTTTGCCAGCCCCTCCCTAAGTGTCCTCCCTTGCAGCATTCCCTGTCTGTTCCCCTGGGGGAGTTCTTGGCCGTGGTCACTTCTGTGGGTCAGCCCAGCCAGGAGTGATGGGAGGGAAACTGCAGCTCCTCGAGTGCTGAGACCCATGAATCACAGAGATGGGGCAACGCAAGAAGTCTTTATTTTATCAATCTCATGGTGGAAGGGTGAGACAGAAAGATGTAAAAACCATGCCATAGCACTAGAAGCCGAGGTTGTTAAGGTTATGCTTCCTTAAATATTAAACTTTTCAGCCAGTTAATGTCTGACAAGCAGTTTGTTGGCATCTTTAAACACCAATCAGTAATTGCACTGGCCCACGTGGGCCCTGTTACAATGCATCTTTCACAATTCAATCCTACAGCGCTCTAGAACCTTGTACCAGCATTCTACATGAGACTGTATTGTTACATTCTGAGATTTTCACTGACTTCATTGAATGCTGAATGCATGTTTTGTTTCTTTAAGGCACCTGCATTCTACCTTTAAAGGCTTTTGTTCAAACTACAGACTCTTCTTTGCGCTTTGTGTTTTTGCAGCTTTACTTTTGCAACACATCAGATCTGTTCCCAAAGTTGAAGCTCGAACTTCAGTTCTTGTTCAATAACATCGTCCCTACCCCACGGTTTTTTTCACCTTTGCACATACAATCTCAGGGTTAGCATACAGATGAGTGAATCTATATGAGTTTTTAGTCTGACTCTGACAGTTCTCTCCAAACCCATTCCTCACACTCGAGGGCTGGAAAACTCTGGGAGCTGCTGCTGGAGCTGCCCGTGGTGCAGCCTTGTGTCTGCCACAAGGAGCTGAGAGCATGAACAGCCCAGTGTGGAATATTTGGTTTTCTCCACTGCTATTGCACTGTGACGAGCATTCTGCGGGGAAGGGTGGTGAATAATGGCAGGTGAGCATTAAAATTAAAGCTCCTTTCACACCTTTGGGGTGCAGGTGTTCATCAACTGAAGCAGGGAATTTAATGTTCTGCAGCCTCTCATAACTTGTGCTGGAATCAGCACTGAGTACAGCTGACGCTGACATACCAAAAAATTAAATGTGAACTAGTTTCAGTTGAATGGATGTAAAAACCGAGAAAAATAGAAACTGATGTAATGCGCATTTTTGTACATATATATTAAATACATCTGAATCAGGCAAGTTCCTTGGAAAATTAACTACTTTGAGAATTCCACGTGCACTGATTTAGTCAATTTTATGGAATGACCACACAGTGAGATTTGGCAAAGGACCTAAACCGTCTTACTGCCTACAAAGAACTGCTGATTGCAAGCAGACTTGGAACATCATGAAGTCCCTTTTTAATAGGAAGGAGGGTTTTGAGTTGCATCTTCACAGGCTGATGAGAATTATTTACAGAGTTAATAGAAATTCTCTATATAAGGGCCTGTGTTAGGTAATAGAACTTGATCCAGCTTAAAAATAAAACCGTATTCAGTTTGTATGACAGCTTGTGTTTGGTTTCTAAGTATTTGCAGAAAATTCTGTGTGTAAATCAGAGCTTTTTAATTAATCAAGATGCTCATATTGTATTAATAATACTTCTCTCAGCGTTTCTGTTTGGCACAGTTAATAGCTGTTAAGTCTGAGTGCTGCCAAAGGAGCATTGTGTGTGTCAGTAGTGCTGGGTGGTGTTTGCTGTCCTTTCATGCAGCATAAAGCGTCTCAAGTAGTTCAGGTAAAGAGTGGGAGTGGGGAAAAGGCTTTATTTAAATAATTCAGGTGAACCTTTTAGATTATTAAAGTGTTTTTTTAAATAATCACATACTAAACATATTTAATTTATCAACAATGCTGTGGAAAAACAAGATACAAGTGGTTATTGGACACCTTCTCATTACAAATCTTCAGTTTGTAGAAAGAAAACAATTAGAATTTACTTCCATCCCCTTTTTTGCAGAAAGATCTGTGAGGTTTCAACCCAAGCTTGATGTGGTGTAACTCACACAGATTTTGGGGAAGGCTGTTCCAGTGTTCCTGAGCTGGAGCTTTTTGGGAGCCACTGTCCATTGCAGTCTCTGCAGCATCTGCATCAGTGGAACTGCAGCATCTCACACCAGCAGAAAACTGAATTGTTTTCAGGACATGATTGCTGTTATGTAGTAGCTGCTTGTTTTCACAGATGTTGTTTCAGTTTCCTGTCTGCCAAGTATTCAAAAATTTATACTTCGCTACAAACTAATGCCATAGCCTGCATCATTTTATTAACTAGGCATTTTTGAGACTCTAAATTTGTATTTCAGCTTATTTTCCATTATCCAGTTGAAAAAAAAAATGGTATAATCAAAGATTTTTTCTTTGCAATTCATTCTTCGTAAACCTTGGAGTCAGAGTTCTAAATCTTTGCAGAATTTAGATTTGTCTTGTCTCATCCCATAATGGCAGTTTCTGAATTTCCTGCCTCTGTCCATAAACTGAGAAACTCAGAAAAAAGCAGCATGGGTGCTTTTTAGATCAAATGAACCTCTGGAATGATAGCTGAAAGAAACAATAAGATGTGTCTTCAATTTCTCAGCCCTCCTAGCATGCACACAGGACAGAACAAATCTGCTGGGAAAGTTCTGAGGCTGCTGTACAGAACTGAACAATTCACCAGTGGGCTCGCGAGAGCCTCTTGTCTGACAGTTCTTGTCTGGAGCTCTGCTTGTTCCTGTTGTGATCTTTGGGGAAGCTTAAATTTATTCTAAACAGCAGCGATTTTGGGGTTTCCTGCAGTTTATGGGAATGGCGTCGAATGCCTCTGAAGCTTTTCCAAATCTGGGGCCAGGGTTGTGCAGGTTGGCAACAGAGCTCCTGGTGAAATTTCCTTTCTGCAGCTGAAGCATTTGGGTTTTAAACAACAGGTGAAGCCAGAGGTTGTGTTCTCATTTGGGGTAGAATGATCATATTTTGGGTGAAGGGACATGTCTGATAGGGCCAGTATTTGCTGGGCTCATTTATGAGGCTCCGATCTTAAAAGGCTTTATCCTCACCGCTGTTCACTGTTGTTTTTTTCACCAGCATTGGGTTTTAGAGCCACCTCAGTCTGCTTTTCCTTGCTGCTGCATTTGTTTTGTGAAATATGATGAAAATGCTGTGTGATCTCTCTCTGGAGATAACTCGGTGCATAAAACCAAAAGAAAACAAACAAAAAGCCCCTGAGCTCTCTTGATGGATCAATAATGTGTCATTGCTGCTGGTTTCCTCTTTTTAAAAAATCACTCTGTTTTGTCTGATGGGACAAACTGGAAGTGTCAGGGCTGGCACATGAGGTAAAAACCTATCTTAATAATACAATTCAAACACCATGCATGATCATCTGTGGTAAAAAATTGCCTGAATCTAATTTATTAACTGTTGTCAACACATGTGCATGAGCATGTGTGAATACACAGACTGAGGCTGCTGAGTGCAGTAGTTACTGATTAATTGTGCTGTAATTGATGGGGGGACAGTGCTGAACCCAGTGAGGGACGTGGGGATGGTCCAGTGGCAAGCAAATGAACTGGGAACAAAGCAGGGAGGGCTGTGAACCACTGGTGTTCCATGGAGGGGGAGAAGACAGAGGAGAGCAACAGGCACAGCTCAGGGAAATGGGAATTCAGAGCTGGGAGGAAGGCAGTGAGCACTGGAGCTCAAATCATCCTTAGTGGAGCTGGGGGATGTGTGGGTAAAGTTGGTGATGCTCCTGTGTGTGAGAGAAAATTGTACAGAGAGGCATTAATGGGGCAAAACTATAACTGTGAGTCAAGCAGGA
>WEKY01018394.1:94892-118166 GCA_013390045.1 Picathartes gymnocephalus | reverse complement strand
ATGTTGCAGTTGCAGGGCCTCTGCAAGGCAAGATTAACCTTGAAAATTATTTGTAATTCTGAAATTACTCCTCAATATTCCTGAAAGTATGCAAAATTCTCTTGGATTTCAGGCCAGATGCAGATTCTAAGAAAGGATTTTGCAGGTTGGAACTGTGTGCCACTCAGAAAGTGGCCTGTGCATTTGCAACAGGAAATGAAAACTCTGTGGGGATGAATGGGCAAAATATAAGAGGAAGAATTAGGTTGGTCAGTTGATTTGTTACCACAGAACTTCATTTCTTATTCCATAGTAGGGTATGTGTTTGATTTCTTCCCAGCATGGATGATGAGTTAGAATTGAACTGTGTTTCCCGTGAAGTCAACTAACATTTATGTCTGTCATTGCTCATGGTCACTCACAGACATTTGTAAAGTGACATGCTTGGTTTCCTGGTATTGACTGCCTTCAGCTAATGTCATTTCATTTATTACTCGCTGCAGATAACTTCTGATTCAGTTGTCAGTATCATGACCCTTTCTCTCCCTTATTTTCTTTCACAAAGAGAAAATTGTGCCATTATTTAGAACTGCTATTAGTTTTGTAATGTGTTCTCCTCTGCATCAGAGCACTGTGCATACTCAGGGGTCAAATACAGCTCACAGCTTTCTACTCTGTACGGGTTTGCAGAGGGTGAACTGCACCATTGGCATCTGCACATTCTCCAGAAACTTAAAGGCAGCAGATCAGTCTTATGTGGCTTTTTTCCACTCTTGTCTTTCCCATGAGTATCATATTGGCTTTATGGAAGTGATCAGAAAATTCAACTCAAAGTTTCAAAGTTCCATTCTGAGGAAGAAAAAAAGTCCTACAGCTTTGGCCAAGGTCTTCAGATTCTGTGCCCTAAAATGATGGACGTCTGAAAAACAGGATAAAGATCTTGGGTATTCATTCAGTGCTTCTTAGACCAGGAAACGGAGGAATGGTACAATCATGATATCCCAGTCAGACTATTTTGGTATTAAGAAGATCATGTATAGAAGCCATTTTTGCACACTATTGATTAGGATGTTGCTTCTGGTGCAAGAGTGTAGAGCAGGTCATGTATCCAGAGCAGAAGTAACACACAAGACATTTGTGTAAAATGTCTGTCCAGCTGTGTACACTGCAAAGAACCAAAAAGGAAAACCTATACAATATACCAAACTTTCAGTTATCATCCCAAAAAT
Organism: Picathartes gymnocephalus; assembly: GCA_013390045.1. Classification (NCBI taxonomy): domain Eukaryota; kingdom Metazoa; phylum Chordata; class Aves; order Passeriformes; family Picathartidae; genus Picathartes; species Picathartes gymnocephalus. The sequence goes on along the minus strand of WEKY01018394.1, from coordinate 116,958 downwards.
ATCATGTTATATGGGCTGTAACAGGCAGACTGAAACAGATGTAGAAGGACATGCTTCTGCACTGTAGATTTACTGAGATGGGATATAATTTAGTTTCCTGAAAAGGAAAACAAAAAATCATGAATTTTTCTGAGAACATTTTTCTGAGAAAGGACAACTCTGTAGGTACAAGAAACCCAAATCATATTTCTAACATGAAATAATAAAAAGTACTCTTGTTTCAAGTTTAGTGATATATTCAAAAACCTGAAAGGTAACAAATCTACTTCTTTTTCCTTAGTGGATCACTTCAAACATTCATATAGTGAGCTATATTGCTTCTGCGTACTAAGAAATGTGTGGTCTCAGTGTCCTAAACCCCAAACAAAATTGAGATCCCTGTGTTTGGATATACATATGGTAAAAATGTATTGGTAAAAAACCACTTGCCTATCTTTCTGTGTGCTTCCCAGCAATAGGGTTGCCTGTGTGTAACAAATGTTCCTGATGTGAAAAAACACATAATAGAAATTTTTCTCACAAAATTTATGCTAGGGCCTAGGTTACTGTTAGTCATCATCATAATCTCTGGGCTCTGCGTCCTTAAAAGCATGGATGTTCGTAGGTGGGGTTTTTTTTCTCCTTTTCTGTGGTCTAGAAATGCCTCAGGATAAAGCATAAGGATTACGTGAGCATGTGTAATGAGAATGTTCCTATTCTGAGACCTTTGGTAAGAGGAGACAAAGAGGATACAGCTGCAGCAGAAGTGGATGTGAAAGCATGGCAACTGCATAGCAAGAAGATGTGATTTTCATCTTAGTTGCACAGTGGGAAGCTCTTCATTGAATAAGTTTTCTATTCTTACTTAGAAAGTTTTGAACCTACAGGCTTTTGGGGCAGAGGTGCATGGAGAACACTCATTACAAGTAAATAAAGACAAACTAAACACCACTTGAAGGACTAAAGTTTTTTCCGACTACATTAAGATGCTGAAATGCATCTTAGAGTAAGAGACCCTCAAGACACAGAATCAGTCAGTCTGGCTCTGAAAGTACTACTTGGCTATAGAATTTTTCATCTGTTTGTGAGAGGATTTCGTGCTTTCCAGTTTGTTTCTACTTAAGGGTATTCAGAACGAACGATGTTTGGGAAATGTAGCTTTCTCTGATAGCACAGGCAGAGACTATTCATAAGTTTTTGACAAAAGTGCCTGAATAGCAAGGAGTGATGTGTTTGGTCTTTCAGGCTCCTGCATGGAGTGGAGTTGCCACATTGCCAGTGTTGGGAACCTTTTGATATTTATTGAGGAATAGTTTGTCCTTCCATGCAGAACCAATCAAGTGTTTTGTCTGTGTTAGCCAGTAAAAAGATCAGAAACAAAAACAGCTTTCACAAATACTTAAGGTGGTGATTTATCTATTTTCTAACAGATGAGAGTAAGGAAGAGACAAAACTGACATTTAATGTGGACCGTGGTACCTGCCACAACTGAGCACCTTGAAGCATTATTTCCCTTGATTCTCAACACAAATTGTTCCAGGAGAATTACTTGTTTTCTTCCTGTCATTTATTTAAATAAATTCTCACCAGATTCTGTGACTCATTTTCCCCCAAAGGGGTGGCTATGCTGCCAGCAAAAGAAGACTCAAAGATTAACAAACTAGCTGTCTTTTAGAGAAAATGGAACTGGTAGTTTACCTGCCATTGTTTTGTATGAGGACACTTGAATGTCTGATAGAACATTAATTGAGTTTTGCTTTCAGCTGTAATCAGTTTTCACAGCGTTTCCTTCCCCCAGGCACACCTGAGTGGTCTGTTGTGCATTCTGGGTGATCCTGCAGGCATTTCAGAGGCATATATGAGAGGATTAACCTAATACTCCCAAAACCTCCTTAGCACTGTCTTAGCCCAGTAATGAGCTGCAAAGTTAGTCCTGGTGATGGAGTGCTGGCTGGCATGCCAGTCATAGCCTTCAGTCTCTTAACTGTAGTAGGTGAGCCCTCCTGGGACGTGCACCTGCCTTCCAACTGCAGACAGCCTCCATCCCTGCCCAACTCTTCCACCCAGCTGCCTTATACTTTTGGGTGAACTGGGCTTTTGCTAAGGCAGAAAGGGAGCTGGGGAAGTACAGTACCTTGTGATTTGGAAATCTGGCACTATTCTTTTGGAACTGTGCTCCATTAGTCTGGTGAGCAGTGACACAGGAGAAAAATGTCAACAGTAATTTGGAAACTCAGAGAAGCAACAGCACACAGGCATTGGCAACATGTGAGTATCTTTATCTTGGATAAGGCTAGAGCAAAACGGGTTCAGTGAAGCTGAAGGAGATGTTGCCAGCAGAAGGAGGAGGAGTGGATTTGAGAAAACAGATGCTGTGCGCATTGTAATTATTGTTTACTCTGTGAGGAGGCATGAATAATACTGAGCTTAACAGATGCAAGGAAATGCCAGAAAGGTAGATATTTCCCAATGGATATGTTAAAAAATTTAAAGGTAGAAACAGATGAAGAGCAGAGAAACTCTGTATCCTTACTTGGATGTAGGCCTTGGAAAATACTGTTAAAAGAGAGCCTCAGAATGAAATTGAAGAAATCCCTTAGAACATTAACAAACAAAATGGCATTTCTCTCAAATACAGCAGCAAGCTACTTTGAATAATGACTGTCATATGTTGGGAGTTGAGCTTAAGTTTTGGGTTATATGGACCTATAAATGGACTTACGTTTTGTGATGTCAATTCTAAGCCTCTTGGGGTAGTCCCTCATCTTTCAAATATACTTAGAGAACATGCTGTGCTAGTGCAGTGTAGATAGAAAAAACAAAGGTGAAAACCCTTAATGGTAAATGTTATGTGTATAAAGGATGGTGTATTTTTTGATAGCTATATTTGAATTATGGCCACGAGACGAATGGATAATGATCAGCTGATTTTCTGTCTGACAGATGCTCTAGATTTGTCTCTACATACTTTTTTAATCAAGTGCATAAATCAAAATTCATTTACGTGAAGGCACATCAGACTGTGTCCTTCATCTGATCTTCCTGGGTTGTCTAGTATTATGCAGTGAAGGGAGATTACATCAGAGGAGAAGAAGATGTGCCGGAGAGGAAAGGGAGGGCTTTGAAACAAGTGCAAAAGTGCAAACTGTACTGCAAACCGTACTGCAGAAGAGTAGCTTCATATGGCATGAGTTGTAGACCAGATTTTCTCCATTTAAAAAGTAACCATTTAGGGGCCAAAATATCCATGCAAGAGAGAAAAGAGGCAGGAAAAAGTCTACAAGGCAGGCTTGAGAAAGTGTGTTTTGATGTTAATGTCATTCTGTAGGTCTTATGTGAACAGCAGTCTACTCACAACAGTACGTTTGGCTCCACCGTACCAATGGCTGAAATGAAATGGGCAGGAAATGCAAGCATGCTGGTATTTTGGCATTGAGTGTAATTTTAACAACTTTACTAAGGAAAAGAAGACCCCAAGCATTTTCTGTTCTGAAGTGTAATTTACAGTCTCTTTAGTTGCTGTGGTGAGCATTTGAGGAAAAACATTTAGAACACTTAGATGAAACTTTTCCATCAGTGGCAAAATGTAGAAATTATAAATGGGCATTCAAGAATGACTTTTTCAGAAAACACATAAAAATCATGGAATCATCAAGGTTGGAAGAGACCTTTAAGATGATCCAGTCCAATGGTCAAACATGCATTGACATTCTCAGTTAGATTTAGTGTTATACTATCAGAGGGTGAGATCAGCACTTGGCATGGAGTATGAAAATAAGGAGAATGAATCCATGTTTACATACACAGTCTTATGGCTTTTTGAGGGAGAAAAAAACAATGTTTGTGGTAGAAATGGCAGGTCAGCATCAGTAATCAAATTTCTGCCTCTTCCTTCCTGCACATCAGAGCAAGTCATGCTTGATATCTATTTGTGTAACTTTTTCTATCCATAAAATGAAAGCAGTAGTATTTCCCAGACTTAGAAGAAGTTTAAAAGGGGGACTGTGATGCTCTGCTTCTTTTAAGAACAACACTAACATGATTGACACTTTCCATATCTAGTTCTTAGTCTAAATACAGCCAGTTGTCAACTAAAAGCTGACAGCCTTCCTTCAGATTGGTCTCCAGTACCATCTGTATCCCTTCCCACACAAAGCACTGACCATATTTACACTGAGACAACATTCCTGCTCCCATACTGCAAACAGAACTTCATTCATGTAGAGCAAGCGACTATTATTTTTAATTGAGTAGTGGATACCTAATTATTGTAAATTGCTCTGTTAATTATCACATTATTGTGTAAATGACTGTATTCTAGCCTTTTGTGACTGCCAATGGCAGTTTTCACACTCTCTGTGCCACTTGCAGACAAGTATCCTGCTCTAGGTGTTCACACTTAATCTGTTGACTCGGGGTGCGATCCTGCAAACATCTCTGTGCCTGATCCAAAGCCCATTGTGATCCGCAGTTTTCCCATTCAATTCAGTGGGCTTTGAGACAGGGATCAAGGGAGCACAATACGGTTGGTTCCATTACTTCGAGGATTCAGTTATTTATTAGATAAAAGTCACATGCACAAATGAAGGTTAAACCAGGCTAACAAGCAGCAGAAGAAAAGAAGTGGTTTGATATGTGAAGGATAAAGAATTTCTACGAAGAGTTTCAGTTTGTGTTTTGAGAGGTCATTTTATATAGTTTGCTCCTTTGTGAAATGAGTTGGTTCTAACAAGATTCTAAATAAGAATCTGAATAGATTCATAATAAGGAAAACATGCTCTACTTAACACAAACTGTATGAAAACAGAGTTTTAGTTGTCTTCCAAGTGAAAAAGAGGGAACAGGTCATAAAAGGACATACAGATGGGCTGGCAGAAAGGGCTGTTGCTGACCCTATTCACAGGTTTCTTGTCAGTGCAGAGTTGTTCATTGTGATAGTCTGATATACAAATGGTACAGGCAGATATAAAGCTTAAACACTCAGTATTGAAATGTGTGGTTTTTAATAACAAAAGAACTATCTGACAAAGCTTGTGACTATTGTATTTTTGAGCAGGTGATTAGCACCCATCAGGCTACAGCTGTTTTTGTCTCCTGTTTGTTCCATATGCAGATGTTGCTATGAGGAAAGGAGTCAGCAATGACTGATGTGGAGCCTGTGGTCACAGATTTTGCAGCATCAGGACGGGCAGGCCGACGGAACGCCTTACCAGATATCCTGGGCTCCCCTGCTGGTGCTGGGACTTCAGACCTGCCACATAAACTGGCTGAGCTCTCTGTTTCAGAAGGTAATGACCGTGCATTCAGAAAAGGACATTTTTATGCAATCGTCCTTTGCTTTTTCTTTAAGACTTCCACCACTGTGCAGTTTTAATGACAATACTAATATTTCTTCCATCATTTAGAACTAAATTCAACCTTCCAAAGCAGTTATCACTTGTGCCTCATGATGAGACAAGTTAATATTAACCCGTATCCATATCCATCCACAGATTCAGTGTTAGCAGCTTAGGGAAGCAGTTCAGTGCTGGGAACTAAATTCCAGTTTCCTTGAGGACGAGAGAAAACCGTGGTATTTCCAGGCAACTTGGAAAATGCATCACTCCAGCTATAAATTCCGGTATACTACTGCACTGAGATAACTTTGCATAAGACAGCAAAGCTGTGCTGTTAATACAATGACAGCTATCCTAACTTAGCCATATACATTAAGAGTAGTGTTTATAGTGATTTACTCCTGCTAGTAGGCTTTCAACTTTGCTATCTGAGACCAGTGCCCTATTTTGCCATGTCCTTTAATTTGATAAGGTACTCTGTTGATATAGCATGGGTCTAATCAACACCAGCTTTGTGAGTTCTTTCTACTTTCAGAGTGCCTTTGGGGGAATTTTCAGATTCAGAAAAATCTGATTTCTAATGCCTAAGAAACAAAAATTATAGACTGGCCCTGAGCATGGCCTGTCCCTACATTTTTAATCAGAATCAGAATTTTTTTCAGAAAACTTTTTCTTCTCATGGCCATCACTGTTGGTATTGTGGTATCACCACAACAGATGGTCCCACATCCAGGAGCAGTGATGGTGTGAGTGCAGCAAAGGGGAAGGCAAACCTGTGCTGAGGTGTGAATGGTCCATGAATCTGAACTGAAGTAGATCATAAGAAGGATTCCTAGTCTCCAGAGTTGCATATCCTCCTTTTACATTGCCCAAAGAAATTACAGGATGTTAGGTATACAGCCTCCTAAAGCACCATAAAGGCCAGAGGGAAGGATTTATTTGATCTCAAATTGTTGTTATTTTGGTGATTTAATTTATTGTCATGTATTTGGAGTTCTGTAATCTAAATTCCACAAAGATCCACCAAAGGATTGCTGAACAGGTAGAAAGAACATTTCCTGGAGGAGTGAGGAGGGCCAAATGACCATATCCTGACTTAAACCAGGAGAAGAGAGGAAAATAAGAATCTGAATGGATGCTGGAAGAAGGCATTATTTTGTCTTGAGGAGGCGTTTTTTCCCTATGACTATGAAAATTATGTCCCTACAAAATAAACAGGAAAGAGCGCAAGTCTTTTTATAAGAAAAGTTACAGTATGGCATAAAATAAGTATCTAGCCCTCCAGATGAATTAATAGTACTCCTCTCCTGGTCTACATCCAATTCATTAAGAAGAAGAAGAAGAAATGAAACACAGCTATGTTAGTTTACCAAAATGTACTGATGCTTTCTTAGAAACACAAGACCAGCACTGCCAGGATTTGAAGAACAACTAAGAGCATGGAATTGTCCTTGGCTTTTGTCATTGACATATAGCTGTGCCAGAGCATGTTGGAAGGCAGCAGATTCTGTTATCAGCAGTTTACAGTAGTGATAATAGGAAGTTAAAACAGGATGCAGTTAGGTCCACTGTGACGGCTTGGATGCTTTCTGGGGAGGGGAATTCCAGCAGTATCAGATGGGAATTTTAGCCTGATTGTGTTCTAAGTTAGTCATAATGAGACAGCAAGCAAACAGAGGAGAATTCATCAAAATGGAAAGACAGTTTTGAAGTTCAAATGCTGTGACAGGGAAACTGTTTGTTTGTGAAACATTTGGGCTCTAAATGGCATCTCTTTTGCCTCTTTCTGACTTTAACAATAAGTTGTTAAAAAAGGAAGGTCATTTGCAGCTCAGAACAAAGAAGTTAGATAAATGAGCAAAGTGGAGAAGATGGAACATGTGGCTATATAAAGTATGCCCTATTTTGTTGCTACTCTGAAATTCAGATTCAGTGAAGATTATGGGAAATGGTGAGGAGGACTCTCTCCATCTTGTTTCAAATTTAGCTAATGGTGATTGGATCATACATTTCCTCTTTCTAAAATGCTGTCAGCTGCTGTCATAGTGAAAAGTCAGGGACAGGATGTGCTAATACCTTTTGGGTTAGAGGAGAGAAGAGACTTTGCTTTATTTTTTTATGAATGCACAAGGACCATACCTGCGTGACACAAATGTACTCTGCAAGCCACATGAAGCTGATGTTCTCGTGAGATGAACAGGAGAGATCCTGGCGCCAGGTATTTATCTTGGAGCCTAACTCTGAAATGCAGACCATCTGTATCCTGTCTGATCATCCTCTGGTGGTGTGTAAGTTTTGAAGTGCTGAGCCTTTCCACAGGTGGTCTGGAACCATGCTGAATGGTTGATTGGTGTCACTGGTGATCCAAAGTTTGAAGAGGAGGTTGCAAGGAGTTTGAGAACAAGAAGCTATACTGGCCTTCCATATTTGGTAACGTGCATTTGGGCACCATTCTGCTGATAACTAACACTCAGCAGCTTAGCTAGCACCTATTGCACACCTAAGAGTATGAGATTAGATCTCCTCTCACAAACTGTTTTCCTCTACCCTGTCTGAAAGACTCAACTGATATTAGATGTCCAACCTGCACAAAAACAGCCAGTAGAGGAGATTGCTCTGTCTCTCTTTCCATAACAGTGCTGTACTATATAAGGCTGGATGGTGTCAAATAACTGGGTTCTTTATACCTATAGAACCCCAGAGCCTCTAAACCTCTGAGCAGACTTAAAACATCAGTTTCTGCCAAGAGCTTTAGCTGATGAATTGGGCACAGCATAATATATTTGCTGTGATATGTAGAGACCAAGATATATAACTCTTTTGGGTATTTTTGATATTTTATAGCAAGTCAGAAAATGTTCCCCTTAGATTATGACAGTGAAGGAGATGGAGGAGTATGAAGTGGAGGACAGTACAGCCAGATGTGCTGAGCAGACTTCTTCTTGTCCCCAAAAGCTATGGACTGCCACAGATTTGGGTATGCTGTTACCACTGGTACTACCATGTGAGGCTTGAAGGTAATGTGAAAATTATTATTATGGTTTGCAAGAAAATCAAGGCAAGAGGAGTTTCTGCTTCTCAGTGAGTAAACTTGATCAAAAGAAACAGCATGGAACAATTCATATAATGACCAGACATACTGGGGAGCTTTTATTTATATCAGTCATGTAACTCTAATCTGTGGAAAAGTGAACTTCCAACTCAGAGCTACAAAAAATCCCCCATCTTGTGAAGATAGGGTAAATTCATGTAGGTATTTCTTGTCCAAGAAAGACAGACAGATAACTGGCATGTCCATAAACTGTTATGTTATCTACCTGAAACCACACAGTGCTTAAAGGAATGCAGTGTTCTAATGTGATTTTGGAAATCACCCAGAAAAAAAAAATAACAGTAATACAAAGTTATTTTCAATCTAGTTTTTACTAGATTATTATGCCAAATGCACATTGATCAGCCTGTGCAAGAAGTGGGCAAATCAACACCAATAGGCAGCGGCTTTTAGAAGATGCCTCTGAAAGTTCTTTATCTCTTGAGTTAATCTCTCTTTCTAAAGCACCCATGACTGTGGTAGTAAAGAGCCAGTGCAAACAGAGATGATCAGTGAGCCCAAATATTTTGCTGCATTAAAAAAGCTGTGAGAATGTGTGTGGTATAAATGTTGAATTCTGTCTCTATTTAGATGGAGGAGCAGAGGGTGGAGAAGTGTCATCATCCAAAGCCTTGCTGGAAAGTCAAGAGGCGGAAGGAAAACGCAATGACTCCTAAAACCTAAGGACTTCTGGGTTAATGAATCCCATCAACAGACTTCCCAGTTTCCCTGTGTCACCTCTTCTGAAGAGTGGTAGCAACTTTAGCAGCACAGACATGACTTTGCAACACACTTGTACCTAGATGATTGTGTGAATGGCATACCATTCTTTCTACTGTCATCCTTAAAAAGCAATGTTCTACATATCCAAACAGGAAGAGAATTAAAGAATCTATCTCTTGTTTTCAGTTTTCTCTCTTGTTTTCATTATAGTATTCATCGTAATTAATCTTCTTTGACAGTTCCAATTAATATACCTAGCAGATGTACCAGGAACTAATCATTGTTTCAAATAAAAAATCCTGTTACTTAATTTCCCAAACCAGCTTCTTTCTCTCTGACGCAGAGGTGTGTTCACTCCCCGCAACATGATATTAAGTATATATTACATTACAGACATTATCTGTAATTTATCTCCTGAGATTTTTGTTCTCATTAGACATATGTAGATGGGTGTGAGAAAAAAACTAAATATATAAAATAAAATTTTCTCCTACTCCTGTCACCAGAAGATTTTATAAACTACTTAAACATCAGTGTTTGTTTTCAGACTCTCCTTGCCTCTATTTGATTATGGCAGATCATCTCAGTTCTCCCACTCTTAGAAGTCTTGCCACTTCAATCATTCATTTTCATGCTGAATATTGTAGCTGTTCATGTGTATCTAAAGTAAAGTAGCTATGTTTGTATATGATGAAAATTGTTTAATCTCACTGTGGAAATTAAATATCTATCATCTTTTCTGTCTTTGGTTGATTTCTTGATGTTTCTTGTGTAGAACCATATTTAAAGCCCAATAATACATATTTCTTCTTTTTCATCTGGGCTTTGCTTTGTTGTTTGCTGTCAGTGAAGATGTTTCAATCACTGTGATTTTTACAAAGATTTTAGTCAAATTGTTTTCTCTACTGAAAGGATTTGTTTTGTTTTGGACATCATGCTCCTGAAAATACTTGGCATTCATTCCCTTATTGCAGGAGACTTAAGATTCAGGTACAGACATGAACCTTCACAATTCCTCAGGCAGCAGCCACTTATGTACATCATGAAAACGGAGGAAGCATCTCTGATGGGTATATCCCACATTTGACTGGTATTCCATCTGTGAAATACTTGTGTAATCTAAACCTGGCAGAGAGCTTGTAAGAGCTCAAGAGGGCTTGTAAGGCACAACTTTCATTCCTACTGTGCATTTACTCATACCCTGCCTTTTGGGGACCATTCAATAAAGGATCCTGTTTAATTCAACTGAACTGACAGTTCCCTCCTCTTAAACCTGTTTTCATTTAACAAGTGCAACATCCCAATTTTTTTTTTTGAGATTTGGAAAGATAAAATAACTTACTCCACTGGATCAAAACAGGTGGCTTAAGAAAGTCTGAGAGACTGAACTAGCTTACACTGGAGGACCAGAGCTGAAAACCACAGTGGAGAGGGACTAGGTGGTAGCTGTATTTGTGGTACACACTCTTGTTCTGGGTTCTAGTCCCATCCTCCTATACCAGCCTTTTTTGTAGCATCACAGTACATAAAATTGATAAATTAGAAGAAGCTGTGGTGATCCTATCAAAATCAAGTATATGAGTATTACTGAAACATAAGTCCTTATACGCTTGGCTCTTCTGGGTCATGACCTATATCAAATTCTGCACTTCTTTCACAGCTGCAGCACTGGATATATTTTGTTTCTTCTCTGATACAGTACAGACACTGAAATGTGGGTTACAGGAATCAATACATTAGGTACTTTGTTAGTCTAAGCTAGTTTGAATTTTTTTTCTATTAAAGCACTAATTATGAACCAGCTGAATTTAGCAAATTATTTATGTGCTAAATTCTATGCAAAAAACTCCAATCTATAGCTATATACATAAATGGTGTTAACTGCTCACAAATGTATAGTTTACAACTAGTCAAGAATGCTCAACACCCTGGGGAATTTATTGTAAGCACTCTGGTGTTTACTTTGTACTTGAGCTATATGAACCTGTTGTTGAAAATACATTCAGCAAATTTGAAAAAATGCAGTAGTAAAAACTAAGATTTAAAATGCAATTTAATTAAAAGCAGGATGAACATTTTTAAAAGGGCTGTAATACGTTATACATGTATTACCTAGTTGCAAATTAACCAAGTTACAGACACAGAAATGCTTCTTTGCCACATGCATGTACAGTTTGTGTCTAAACAATTATTAGTCTAGACTACATGAGAGAGTTCTTTTGTAGTTAGTTGTAGCAGTAGGAATATTCAGTTATGCCTGGATTTTACCATATTTCTCCAGTTGTGAGCCAGATACATATTTCTGACCAGTATAAACTGACTCACAACCTGACTGGTGTGGGAGACGTACCATATAAACTTTGGTCTTTGGAGCAGAGTTCGTTAGTTGTGCATTACTCTTGACTCAGGCAGATGGGAACTCACCCTTTTAGGCCCGTCTGGGGGCTTTATGCCATGCTGTCCAGTACTCTGGGGCTTGGGCAGACTTACTGTCTTAAGCATAGCTGAAGCTGGGGAAGCTTTGGTTCATTTTCTTGTTAGTGTGCTGAAGAGAGATAACAGTCCTACTAAACTTCAGCTGAGCCTGTAAAGAGCAAAAGAAGTGCTTCTGAGTAGGTTTTGTCACTGAGCCAGTTTATCCAGTTTCAACCATTATCCAGGCTCTACCACCCTCCCGTTAGCTCAGCTAATGGGTAATTGATAACAGTGCATTGTCTTGGTTCACATACGTTATAGCCACAACGTTATAGCCCTGAATCAGCAGGGTATTTTAAAACATACTTAACTTTAAATGCAGACGGGTTTCACAGGAGTCATCAGAACTACTTAGGTGCCTAAATTTAGGTACATACATAATTACCTTGATAAATGACAGCAGCAAACTTCTATTAAGGCTAATCTGGTATTATAATGGATTAATCCCAATTTCCATTCCAGCAAGTTTGGTACAGGTAATAGCAACTTTTTCATCATCTTAGAGCACTATCCTGGGCTTTTGTAAAGCAAAGAATTTCATGTTAGTACCAAGCAAAAAAGGTAACTTTGTTGTCTCTGTATTTTAGAACATAATGAAGTAATGATCCCTTCTTACCCATTCAGCATGTTAAAAAAAAAAAAAAAAAGAAAAAGAGCAGGAAGTGCCCTTGTAATTTTATTGTGCACATATAAAACAATTTCGGTATTTTGAATACATAGGAAATTTGCCTTTATGTTTTCCAGATGTCATTAAGAAATTATACCTCCACTTGGTGACTTAAAAATTACAAGAGAGCAATGTCTATAAGAGGCTTAAACTGCACTTTACCACTACTACCATTTTACCTACTACCATTAGTAGGCTAAGTATCCTTTATGTATCACACACATAAAGAGGAATACTTCAAGATTTAGCAAATTAGCATTAGTTCTTATTCCTCTCTTCTGTCTGCTAGTGCCCTGTGTGTGATAAAGCCCATGAAACAGAATTGAACAAAGATTTCTCCACGGATTTCTCCATGTGTGTTCAGTGACTATAAGCCCCAGGTGGTGCTGAGTGTGGGTTCCCCCGGGTCCAGACAGCACAGACCAGTGGGGCTGAGCCCACCGGCGTCCCAGGGTTCTTGCTCTGAAGTAGAAATAGCAAAGGCTTAAACTGTCCTGCCATCTAGTGGGATCCTCAGTCTGCCGGGGAGGCTGTGTAAGGCAGTGGAGGAAGACAGGTTTAAGAGACCTGAAACCCAGCTGCAGACTGGGCTGGTGAGAGGCAGAATGTCTCTAGCTGATCTGACACGTTCACTTCAGGAGTTTTGCTATGGGCCCAGAACCTTGGTGCCACTGTATACAGAAATCCATGTAATTACAAACAGGAGGCATCTTGTGTTTCAACTCATAAACTCTTATTGTAAATAAAACAGGTGTCTGACTGGCTTGCAGCCTACCCTACGATTTGGGCTTGGGTGGAAATCCCACCACAGATTACTGTTTTGATCTTTTTTAGGGATAATTGTGCTTCATCTTTGCAACCTGAAACAGTTCTCCTTTGGCTAGTAATTAGCAAAGATTGCTGAGAGCTCTTACTTTACTGTCTTGGTTTATTTCCCTCTTCAGCCCAGTGGGGACCAGTTCATATCCCGATGGCTGTAAGCAACAGGAAGCCTGAAGGCCATTACTTCATCTTGGCACGTGCCACATCCCGACAACAAATCTCTCAATTTTAGTGCACGACTTACATTCGATGGAAAATGTTGTGGGGGCTTTTGTTGTTGTTTGTGTGGTGTTTGTTTGTTTGTTTGGGGATTGCCTGTGTGCTGTGGGCTTTTCTGTGTTAAACAGATATATATAATTATTGCTTGCAATATAAAGGGTCCTGATGTGAGAATATGGACAATCCCTACCAGGGCTTTATTCCTGGGGCTCTGCTGTGCAAGGATTGGTGCTGTAAGTCCAGTGCTTATCATACAACATACCGAAAAGCTAATCTGTGAGAGACTGGCTTGACCCTCCTGGGTAGGCCCTACTGTGCTTTTATTTCCAGACTCCTTGGGCATGTTTGTCAGTGATACATCAGCAGCATAAACATAAAAAGAAGGAGCATGTGAACTGCTGCTAATGTCCAGGAGCATTCCAGAAGCAGTTTTCCAGGAACGCACCCGGTTTCCCAAGGGTGCAGGAGGATTCCCGAGGGATGGGCTCCGCAGCTGTCAGGCGGCACCTCCCGTCCAGCGGGCACGAGATGGCGCCCGAGCCTGCGCCAGGCACGCAGCCAGGCCCTCGCCTTCCTCACAGCCTCCCCCCTGCCCGTCCCCCGGCTCCCAGCTCCTCGGCCACGGCGGCGTTCGGGTCTCCTTCGAAATGATCGCTGCCGTGAGGAAGAGCCGGGGCTGCGGCAGCGCCGCGGGGCAGAGGACGGGGCTCCCCACCGGCGCCGGGCGGTGGCGGCAGAGGGCGCCCTTGTCCTGGCGCGGCCTCGGCTCCAGCGGCCGCCGCGGCGGCTCGTTCCCACACGAGCGCGGGGTGCGGCAACTCCCGCGGCTTCCCGAGCAGCGGGAAGCGGGCTCTACAATCCGATCCTGTCCCGTTCCTTCCTTCCCTCTTGATTTGTCGTCTGACTCCGTTCAGAGTTTACATCCATCTACTCCTTTCCTCAGTGCTCACGCCTTGCTTCACTTACACCTCAAGCCCAACATCCACCCTTAGTGCTTTCGACACTGAATACAAGAAATGAATCTCTTTAATTACTTCCGTATTCGCTAAAATAAGATTATAGAAGGACAACTCATTGCTGTTCCTCCCAGCAAATACTGAATAAATTTTACTTTATCAGGCAAACTCATGAGAGACCCTAGAGCCAGGCCCAGAACAGCACTTGTCTCGAACAATGAGAGAGGTAGAACTTCTGTGGAAAACAAGTAGCATGTCATTATGCAAGTAGAGGTGGTGTTGCAATCTAAAAAAGTGCTGAAATAAGTTTCTCCCGGGCATCTTCTTTCAGACAGCCTTTGAACTTTGCATCTTTTTTTTTTTTCTTTTTCTTTTTTTCTTTTTTTTTTTTTTTTAAACATTGGCTGTTGTCATTCAAAACTTCTAGATAAGTTTATAAAGGATGAAATGAAATGCTGGAATGTAAGAAGTATATTTAAGGGAGGGAAGACAAAGGACAATGAGGTGGAGTTAAAGGCATGAAAGTTGCACCATATTTCCTCTCCATAGCCCTTCTTTTATCAGAACATCTGAGCCAGTCATGGTGCAAGGAAGTCAGCCTGCTCCTGCACCCTCCACGGGCTCTGGACTCTGGATGTTTTGAGCTCTGGGTGCAAGGCTGAGCAGTCACTCAAAAAAGTTTCAAAGGTCCGAAGGAAGATGCTATTAGAAGCCTTGTTTAAATATTACAAGATTAGTTAATGATTTCGACTGTAGAGTCTGGTTTATGTTTACTGTTGCCACACTGAGAGGGAAACCTTTTATAACATGTACACATGAATGTATGGTCTTAAAGGAATAGTGGCAGTATCTATACCTCCCCACTGGCACTTGGTGCAGTACAGTCCACAGAGTGAGTCCCATGATTATCCAGACAGAGACTACATGCCTGCTTTCCTTTCTGTGTATGTCTGTATTTTTTTCCCATAACAGACTCTGGATTTGGCAAAGTACAAACCCACACTTAACAAGTGGGATGTGTTTTTAAGTTTTCTGGTATAGACTGGTCTATTGTGACAATGTCATGTGATTTCTTACATAATAAGGATACAGAACTTCTCTGAATTACTTCCTGCATCACGTCCAATAGCTGTGGTTGTTAGCATAGCTTACAATTTGCAGGGATGAAGAGTCTTGTAAGGCAGTTTGAAAGCTGGCCAAAGGCTTAGATCTCCTCACAGCTAATATGCACTTCATTGTAAATATAAATTTCTGTAGGTTTAACCTTCATTGACTGGAGATTTGTGTACCAGACTGAAGAGACCACTGTTTCTCTGGGATTGTCTCCAAACATCCAGTACGACCAAAATTTTCCCCAAGTTTGTCTTGGTGCTAGTCCTTATTTAAAGCTAGTTATGAGCTATCGTAACCCTGCAATGCTTCAAATTGCTCTAAAATTTTGTGTTCCAGGATGTTTATGTATTTAGACTCATGAAAACTCAGAAATCACTCAGTGCTTGGTCACAAAGTAAAGCAGGGATATGGTTGCACTCTTGAATGAATCAAGTTAGGTATGTAATTCCAGCTAGGTCACCCAGCATGAGGGTTCATTTCAAATGCCTGATCTGTGTCAAGCATTTGTTCATCCATGACAGGCCCATAAATTGATAACCTATTTAAATTATTTATCAGGACTGTGGAACGCATATATTTCTCTGGGTGCATTAGCACTGCTCTTAGAACTTCTGAGGAAACAGCTTGCTCCAGGTGAAATATTCCGATTTAGATGACACAAACCCAGAGAAGTGTGGCTCCAGCTGCATCTGGGAGATCATATCTGGCTCCAAAAGGCTGTGACTGTGTCCTCTCAGTTCATAGCTCAGTGGAACAGAGGAGGACCTTAGGAATATCCAAATGCAGGTAGTTAATGAGCTGAGTTTTAACTTTGCATCTGTTTTCCAAATTCAGTAGTTGTTTTCTTAAATTCTTGAATTCTTGAAATTCAGTCAAATAAACCTGATTTTACTTCTTGCCTAAATCTCAGCTGGTACTGAGACTGATTCAGGTTATTGTAGAAAATGGAATGCTTCAGTATGGACGAACTGAATGAAGGTATATTGAACCATTCCAAAAATTTCTTAAATCCAGCCTTGCAGATTGCGCAGTTGTCTTTTGTTTTGCTAAAGAATTGACTAACTTGAGATTTATTATACTGAATTCCAAATAGTCACACTTATTTATGTATTTGACAGCCTCCATAGCGTATTCTCAGGCTACAGAAAGAGAATATGATATTTATGACATATGACAAGTTAAACTTGTACCTTTAACACTGTAAAATTTATATTGATTATGATAAAAATCATTCCCTCCTTTGCTATAATACAGAGTCCTTGGACCTTAATACAGAGGGTCTTTCTGCTCCACTAATATTCTCACTAGTCTGCCCTGAACACCAAATCTACATGTCTCTCAGAATCAGCTGCAACAAGTCAAATGCAAGTCATCTAATCTCCTTAAACCTATGTGCTATTTTTCCATTCCTCCCAATAAGAATTATTTTAATTTAGTATGTTCATAGTATTCACATGCCTTCTAAATTTCTCTGAGTCATTACTACCCCTGAAATAGTCAGGTTGCTTATTTATACTGCTTTGTTTCTTTCTTCCTTACATTTGCCCGTGCTGAAATTTTAAGTCTGGAAAGCTGATTTCTTGTATTGATTTTTTACAGTAACTAGACAGCTATTTTAAGTGACACCCAGTACCAGGCATTTCTGTTACATTTTAAAGGCCTTTAAATAGTTTTTCTACTCTAAACTGCAAAAGAAAGCAAAGACAAATATTAAAATAACAAAGGCCTAAGGGCACAAAATTAAAGTAACTGCATCTTCAATAAATTGAACTGGGAGCCAGGAAGGTGGCTGGCTTTAATGCAGGCTAATTCTTTGAGGAGAATGTCTGACTTGAGTCATCTATATATAAGTGACACAGTAACATTAAACAAAAGATAACAACCTCCCAAATGCCTTTTAGAAGCAGAGAACACCATGGAGATATTTCATCGCAGTTGCTTACTTTAAATCATTGTCAACCAGCTGTCCTCCTAGCTTAAACCAATCCAAATATATGTGTAATAGTTCATAATGAGGTATTAGTGGGTATTTACTTTCCAGGATGCTCCTAATCTCATGTCACACCAATTTGTAACATAAGAGAGAGTCTACAAGAATGAAATGCATGACCACAGACCACTTCATTTTCACCAATTAGCAACCAGCACCAGAATTAGACCTCAACATGACTTGTGTCTAATGTTAGCCCATCCTGACATTATTTTGCTTGAGCTTTACAGTGTCCAAAGCTACAGCAAAGCCCTTCCCATGGCATTTATACAGCACAAAACTGGATTTACATAGATGCTTTGTACCTCTGGCCATTCTATGACCACTTGCTTGTGCAGCAGCATAATTGTGTGTCTTCTCCATGAGGCATTTATCTCTTTTTGAACCTGGGATTTCTAATGAGCTGTTAGTTGATAGAGTAAATAAACCTAGGTATTTTCTGTGACTCACCAACAGCACTGAGATGGTTTATTCTTATTAGGGGGATCAGCAAATCTCTTAGGCAACTAGAGGTCATATGAGATCATTTTAGTTAAGAACATTCAACTGCCCTGTTTGACATTAGGCTTTTCTGCAGCACCAAAAACGAAATCACACTTAGCCCTGAGGTAACATCATCCCATCTGACACAACAGCTACTAAACTCTGTTCATGTCTTTATTACACTGAGATCAAAGCTGCACAGGGATTCACAGCAGAGCTTCAAACAAGCTTAAAATTTGCTGAGAATACCCCAGCATGCTGTCCGTAAGTAGAGGAATGTGGATGCCCTGGGAGGGCGCCCCCTAGGCTTTGGCTTCTCCCATGGAAGACCAGGGAGCAGATTCAGTTACCCCGGTTACACTGCCCCTGTTTGCCTTGTATGGCCATGTTCTGTATCCCCTAACCCCACTGGTAGTTGGCCCATTGGCCGGCTCATCCCGCAGTTTACCATACAAAGTTAAGTTCCAGTAAGTTCTCCATTTTCTGTACTCCCATTGGTTAGCCCCCCTGTTTGTCTTCCCTAGCCATCTTCCCTATTAGGTCATGTATCTGTCCTCCTGCCTGCACTTCCCATTGACTGGTCCCTGCTGCTTGACTCCTCCCTCATTTGCACCCATACTTAAACCCTGGACCCTCCACCCTCTTTGTTCTTCGTCCCTGCACCCTTTCAGCGCATGTGGATGGGTGTTGATGTCTGCCACTAATAAACGCTGCTGGGAACCCATATGGAGACCCCTCCTGCCTCTGTAGCCTTATTTCCACCGGCTGTGCGTGCGAGAGTGGTGTGCCTCCTCCACCCTGACTGGAGCGCCTTCCCCTGGGAGATGCTTGCGGAAGGTTGTGGTGTCGAGCTGCCTGTGCCGTGCCGCAACAGAGGAAACTTTTTCTTTCAGCTGCACATTATTTTCAGTTTCCTTAATTCAAAAGTAACCCCCTATATGTTTTACAATGCTGAGAGTTTTAAGAAATGCCTAAGTGAGCTAAGACCCTGAATCTTGTTGGCTTTCAATGGAATTCAATACCTAAAAGGCCTCTGAATGCCTATATCTGCTTTTGTATCAGAGGAATTAGGCCCTGGTATCACTGCTGCCCTTTGTTGCACATACGAGTACAAGATGCTCTGCAGTTCCAGGACCTTTAATGCCAGTAATGTTTGAATAATGCAGTCATCACATTATCTGAAGGTCTTATAGTATCCCCTTAACATAGTAGTCCTGGCTATTGTACTACAAGGACAGAGATTTAACTGAATTGGTGTAGCAAGAGTGCCCCGCCTGTGTAGATTCAGAGAGGGACAGAGCAGATGGACAGATAAACCTGACTTCAAATATTAGCTGCACCAATTTCCCTACTTTTCTACAGCCAGACACTAAGTCTTTAGTGACTGGCTGTAGTGATTAGATGCTCAGCAGTTCCTGACATAGATTATGAGGAATCCACACATGACAGAACCTCATGGTCAGACTTTTCTACCACAGCAGCCTAGTGACTATCCTGTGGTGCTCCCTTTCTCCCCATACTCACCACACCCTTTTTTTTTTTCTTTTTCCTGAAGAAGTAATTTTTTTTTTTCAAGTACAGAATGAAGGCTGAATGAGGCTGACAGCCTCATTCTCTGAATGTCTGAGGGCATGTGAAGCAGGGATATAACGGGGGAAAGATAGCCAAAAGCAGGTTGTGTGTCCTGTATTTAAAGGCTGATGGTTAGAGCAGTCTCACCAAATGGCCTTTGGAAGCAAGGATTACTCATTACACAGGGATATCTTGCTGCAGAATTTTCATCTTTCAAGCAGACCTTGTACAGGGAATGCAAATGTGCCTACTTACACTGCTCAGGTGGTGTAAAGGGTTTAGTGTAAAGGAGAATGAATCCCTGGCTGTTCAGAATCTCCAGAGATACTATTTGTCACAGGAGTACACAGTCTGTACTCCATCTGTACTCTGTACCATCCAGTTGCTGACAGCACAAAAGAAACTCCAAGCTGGTCTTTTGTGCAGCAGCCTAAAATGCACACCAGGTCAGTGTATTTCACACTGTGATCTCTGTTTCAGCCATAGCAAAGCATTTATGTCGATCAAGATGACTTGTACTAGTTTTTGATGTCAGCATAACTCTTGCATAGGGGTGCACAGTCAAACACAGGGCATAAGATGCTAGGGAAAACATTTTGAACTGTGGCTTGTCACCCCACAAAGGAGTCAATAATGTAATATTTCCTGCTGTTGATTTACCCTGGTCCCAAATCATCACTAACACAGACAGGTGGGATCTCACCATCATAAAACATGATGTGAAGACTCTGGCAACCTATCCATTTAAGAAGGATTTTAACAGATCCTGGTTTATATTTGAAGCATGGTGCAAAGTGTTAAAGAATGTATCTTTCTTAAGAAATTCTTATGTCCTTCCTTCCCCTTAAGGGCAGGTCATCACACTAAGTACTTGTCTTATTTAAATACTTTGAGAAATCCTGAGCTGTCTCATCAGTGTAGGTATGACTGCTTAAATGATGAAGGATCCTGAAGACGCTGCCTCCCAAAGGCCAGGCTCCAGCACTGTTTGGAAGCAGATGCAAGGCAGAAGTGTCCTTAAAGAGTCCAGCTACCAGTAGTGGCACTGAATAATTTTCAGGAGTTTCATATCACAAAGTCTGTGAGGGTGGTTGTATACAAGCCCCAGTGAGCAAAGACAGCACAAGCTCTCCCAGGCTCTGTGCACCCATCTGCACCAAAATAATAAACAGAGGCGGCAGGGCTACTGCAAATAAAATCTGTATGAGCAAATAACTTTTTCTTGACAGTACTGGGAGAGGAGACACTAGCAGTTCATGACGACATTGCTAAAATCATTTAGAATTTAATATCACAAATCATTGAATGATTTGGGTTGGAAGGGATCATCCAGTTCCAAGACCCCTGCCATGGTCAAGGACCATTCCACTAGTCAAGGCTGCCCAACACCCCATCCAACCTGGCATGCTTAAATTAAAATCCCACCAGAAACATCATTTGCCCTACAGCCAAAGAATGTGCCATACTACACGACCCTGAAAGAAATGCAAATGATGGTCAAAAATTAATTAAAAAACATTAGGAAACTATTCATAATTATTTATATTTTGTATGGCTGAACTAGGTGGAATATTGTTGAGGTTTTGTTCCTAAATCCTGTAAATTCTCTTTTGCTCAGTTCCTGAGTTTTGTTGCAAGAGCTGAAGTGCTCGATTCACTATTCTGGAATCCATCCAAGCCATAGGTCAGAAAAGCTGACACTGTGGGATGTCCCACAGAGACTTGCTGCTTTCTGAAAAGCACTCAAGATGAGACAAGATGCCCACCTAATGACTTCAACAAATTTCAAAGAACAGCTAGAAGGAAGACATTCCCTCTCTTGCAGAAAAGAAAGAAAAAGAAGAAGTATTAAGCTCTTTTCCTTTTTCTTCATTCTTAATCTCCAAATGCTG
Organism: Picathartes gymnocephalus; assembly: GCA_013390045.1. Classification (NCBI taxonomy): domain Eukaryota; kingdom Metazoa; phylum Chordata; class Aves; order Passeriformes; family Picathartidae; genus Picathartes; species Picathartes gymnocephalus. Next base: position 95,640 of record WEKY01018394.1, on the reverse strand, counting down.
ACAGTTGTGGAGCCAAGATGCTGTTCCGAGCTAGGAACAGCAAATACCAAGTTCAGACAGCATCCATACAGATGCCATTGTAGCTAAAGGGATCTGCACTTGGCCAGCACCAAAACGGCCTTGTAAATCCTAATGGGAAAACTTTTGGAGTTGGTGTACTGCAGTAGCGTTACGATCCTGTGTTTTTACTCAGGAGCCTTTCACGTTGGGTGCCCGCTTCTCGTTTTGCCCGCGCGTTCCGTGAACAGCGAGGCGGGCGAACGGGGGTGCCCCCGGGGCGGCTGAGGCGCGGAGCGGTGCGGCAGGCGGAGCCGGCCCCTCTCCATGCTCCCTTCCCTGTCCCGCCGTGTGCCCGGCCGGGCACCCTGCGCCCCCTCCCCGGCGGCGGGAGCGCCCTCCCCCGGCGGTGCGGGCGTCTCCGCGGCGGCCGTCGGGGGCGGACCGCGACCGTCCCCCCGCCTCCGGCCCCCCGCCCGGCGCCGGCTTTAAATGCGGAGCGGCGCGGCGGCAGCGGCGTTCCTGTAATCCTCGGCACCGCGCTCGGAACACGCAGCCGGCCGCCATGGTCGAGGCTTTTTGCGCCACCTGGAAGTTGGTAGACAGCCACAACTTCGACGAGTACATGAAGGCACTGGGTAGGTACAGCCGGGCGGCGGCACCGTAGGAAACCTTGGAACTTTTTACCATCTAGAAAAAAAAAAAAAAAAAAATTGAAAAGGCTCCCCGGCATTGCCAAAGGGGAAGGGGG
>WEKY01018394.1:62092-94855 GCA_013390045.1 Picathartes gymnocephalus | reverse complement strand
GATGGAGGGGGTGGTTATGGCGGCTGTGCTTCTGTCCATAGGGCCAATTCGATGCGGGTCATTCACCTGGAGGGCCGGGTGTGTTTGTGTGGGAGAGGTTCCGGGAAATTCCCCCGGGCTAAGGGAAGCGTGTGAAAGACGAGCACGTGCTGCCTGCGGATAAGCTTGAAACAAGCAAAAAAGAAATCATGATGCTGGAGTGATAAGGAATTGAAACCCTGAGCGGCAGAAGCGATCGCGGCCGTGTGTGTGACCGCGGACGGAGTGCGGTGCTGCCGTGCTCGGCGGCGAGAGAGGGCGCGGAGCTACAGCTGGGCGGACAGTAGCGATGGATACTCTCGGTACAAGGGCACGGGAGAAGCAGAAAGCAGCGTTTCATAGGGATAGTTTACAGTTGTAGAGCGGGGTAAAAGATCTCTGTACCTGGATATGTGGAAAAAAAAAAAGTACAAATCCCAGAGTTTGATGTATTTTTCTTTTTCTTTGAATGGTCTAGGAGTAGGGTTTGCAACACGGCAGGTGGGGAATGTGACTAAACCCACTGTGATTATCAGCACCGAGGGGGACAAAGTAGTGATCAGAACTCAAAGCACTTTCAAAAACACAGAAATCAGCTTTAAAATCGGAGAGGAATTTGATGAAATTACCCCCGATGATAGAAACTGCAAAGTAAGTGAACTCTGGGGCTACAGTCCCCTCACTCTTTTTCTTCCCACCCTCCTCCCCCTAGGCTCTGCCATTGGTAGGGTCAAAAGAAAAAAATGTAGCTTCTGCTGCTACTAGTTATAGCACCGCAAAGACAGGGGGGGAAAAAAAAGGCAAGATTGAGTCTTGCTTGCCTGCTTACACCATGCCTTTACTGAACGTATCATTGCCAGCTCCCTGTCTGTCTTCCATTGTCAACTGATTGTTAGTTGCCTGCTTTTCTCACAAGCCAAATATCATTTGGCATAACTTTTCCCAGTCAAAATATTCAGATGCCTCTTTTCCTGCATCTTTGGGAGCTTAACATCAAATATTATTCCAAGGCACATCTGAAGCAGGTTCTTGTGAGACTGGAACTCAAAGGAAACAACTTTTTCATCCTTTGACACAAACAAGAATTGTGTGGATTTCATCTTAAAACGAGGATGATTCATAGCCTTGGCTTTAAAATGGCTGGGACTACTTTATCATTCTAGATCCACATGCATCTATTGAAGAGAATTCAATAGAACAGTGCATGCTGAATGTGTGAGCAGAATCCCAAGTACCCCAAATAAAAGCATGTCTTTGTGTTTCTTGGTATCTCACAGTCAGTTGTGACCCTGGATGGAGAGAAGCTAGTGCACGTACAGAAATGGGACGGCAAAGAGACAAACTTCGTGAGAGAAATAAAGGATGGCAAAATGGTAATGGTAAGTATAGAGCACACTGAGCATTCACATGCACTGCAAACACTCCCAACTTATCCTTATCTCAAGCTTTGTGAACAGTGTGACTTAGACACAAACCTTTAAGCTAACTGGTGGGCAAAGCTAGCAGGAATTTTTTAAAAATTTTGTTTTGGTTTGTGTCTTGTTTTACTGACAATTAAAAAATTGCTAGTGGCTTTAGGCAAGCCAGCCTGTGGATTTCCAGAGTATATATGTTCTCTTTCTAGACTTTTGTGTAAATACCCAAGAAAAAAGTTCTGGTGAGCTTGTAATGATGCAGAGTTCTTGATTATATATGAAGTTATCTGTTGCCAGTGGCAATTTAGACTTCTTTAAAAACTTGTTTTATGTATGCACACATAAATAGTATTTACTTAGAACAGGTAGTTTCCTATGAAAATAAAATTGCAATGTTTCAGGAGATAATAGCATTTTTGTATTTATTAATAAAGGGTTTAGTCCTCCTATTTTGTTAGCAACTATGATAAACAGCAATTGTGTGGAGAAGTCTGAGTTTAAATTCATCTGCTTTTCCCAACTTCTTAGAAACAGGACTGTGGGGTGAATAAATGTTGTAAGTTACTATAGCTAATGTCCAGGATAGCACTTCTCATGGCACAGAGATGTAGCTTTCAAAAATAAAATGTCTTCAGCTATACTAATCTATCAGACTCAGTTGTTGGAGAAGACCAGTTATTTTATCTCCTAATTACTTCAGGGAGTATCTGTGCGGATGAAGACCTGCAAATAATACAAACTTTGAAACATAGTGAAACAAATGTGGCAAGTGTTTCAAGGAAAAATACATCTTTTGCTTTTTGAAGCAGCTATGCACAAATCACACAAATACAGAAAATCTTGTCCTTTGGAATTTGAATACAGTGAGGTGCCCTGTTCTACTTCAGGAAATACTTCTAGAACACACACTGTAGTTGGTGTTCTGCACAACTGCAGTGACTGGAGTATTTGGTAGGTCTAGCTACACAGGGTACAGAATGCATTTTTTAAGACAAAGTTTTCCTAGAGTTTATACCTATGCATAATAGTACAGAGGCCTTGGAATTTTACATTGCACATCTTAGTGGGATAAGCTTTGGGAAAATAAGTGTTAAGTCTGTATTAAAACAACGCTATATTTAAAAAATTGAACAGTAAGTTAATTAGATTTTTAACAGCTGTCTTGTGCATTAGGTGTTTCTTGGGTGTGAAAGCAGCAAGGAGAAAGTATCATTTCTTATGGGAACCATAACTAAGCCTTGGCTTCTTGTTCATTTAAAATGTCAATCTAGATCTATTTGTTTTTCTATAAATTACATAATGTAAACCAAGCTTGATCTAGCATGGACTTCATAATGTGTTCAACCATTACAGAAAATGGTCCAGCCTCTAACATGTCTGTCTTTTCCTTGGACTTGCAGACTCTCACCTTTGGTGATGTTGTTGCTGTTCGCCACTATGAGAAAGCGTAGAGTTTACCTGACTTCTGTCCAGATGTTACTTCTGCTGGATGGATTAATGTCCTCTCCATGATCGATTGTAGCTAAAATGCACATTTTTGGCATGAAAGGTTAATAAAGATTTTTTTGGGGGGTGTTTTTTAGAAAAAAAAAAGTTATGCCATCAAATTGGCATGCTTGTGCTGTATAGTTAAACTTGGCATTAAATTTCTGAAACACTTGCCTCTTTTTTTTGGTTTTTTTTTTTTTTTACAGTAAATAGTAAATATTTGAATTGTTTTGGAATGCAGATAAAACAAATTAAAAAGTTTTTTAAACCTGTGCTCCTTTTGTATTTAATCAGCTAATAGTCTGGTGCCCTGGAGGGAGGTGTTCAAAGTTCCCTTTTCTGAGTTAGAGGACAGAAAAGCATGTGGTACACAATGATGCAGCAGTCTTTCTATGCAGTGTAGAGTATTTGGGGGAAATGAAAAGTTGACTTTGGCTTTTTGCTGGAGAAATATAAACTAACTGTATTTATGTAGACAGAGAAATGAGATGTTCACATCAGCTTCAGCTCTTCACTGGGAACTTGTTACTCAGTGCACGTTAAGGGCAGTAGATTGGCAGGTGATGTTCCAGAGTTTGTAGAATTTTGGTTTAAATAGTTTAAAAGTTTTTAATTTGTTTGGATAGATTTGGGGTTTTTTTGCTAATATGCAAATATTGAAGCCTTTCACAGGGTAGGAGGAAAGGGTTGACATGGTAACATCAGTCTCCACAGGAATGGGAGGAAAACAGTACAACATGAACCTACTGGACTTCCCTCCCAGAGCTGTCGTTTCATAGCTAATATGCACAAGAGATAAGAATTTGCACTGGGAGCAATTTAAAATACTGCTTAAAAGAGAGAAATTAAAACCTTATGCCTGAACAATATATCCCTAAAAGACCAGAGTGGGAAAAACTGTCTAATGCTTAAGAAAATTGAAACAGATTCTTGGCAGCATGGAGGAGATTGTTTGGAGAGTCCATGTTTTCTAAACACATTTCAGAAAACAACACGGAGGTGTAGCTACCTTCAGCGTTGTAAACAAAGGCAGAGCCAAGCTGTGGGTTTAGCTGGTCATTGCTCTGTGAGTGGTGTGTGTGACTGCAGCAGGAGGAGCAGCCTGCCCAACTTCCCAGGCCGCATCCTTCAGATCTGCTGTGTGATATGGGAAGAGGCTTCTTTCTTCCTTGGATAGATAGGATAACATGGGTAACTCATCTGGTAACTGGCACCTACCCCCCAGAAACGTAAAATTCAATGTTGTTAGCTTTATTTTTTTCACAAAAACCTGTTTTAAAGGAATAGTCAAGTCTGTTTTCTCTTGTGGGGAACACTATACATCTAGAAGACAGAGCCCTTAATTATAAACCTTTATAAATGTTTTATTTGGTGGACATTGATAGTTTTTAAAATTTAACAGCTATCTTTTTTAATCAGAGAAATGAAAAGTAGAATGTGATCCAGTAGTACAGGGAGCTCCACTCTCTATGCTTTGGGCTGTTTCACTGGTATAGTACAAGTTATTTTTAAGCAGCATCTTCTGCCCTTGGATTTTATCAATCCATTTCACCCTCAGCTTCAGTACCTTATACAGCCTTCATCTGCCTCCATTCTGCTGCTGCCTGCTTGCCTGTGGGTGCATTTGCCGCATGACTGTCCTTACCTTCTGCCTCCCTTTCTCAGAAACTTGGGAGCAGCTGATTTCCCTCTTCACTGGAGTAAACAGACTTGCTTTCCCAATACTGCACAACAAATTAGTTGTGAGGTCGTGAATTAAAAAACCTAGTTTTTTTCTTAAATACAAGGAAAGGAATACAGAGGCAAATAGTTAAACTTGATTTACAAATAAACCCTAAATGGTAAATATTTTGCATTACAGTCACTTTTAAACAAAGAAGAAAAGTAGCCCTTTAAGCAAATGCTACTTTTCCCTATTCTAAATATAAACAATATTAGTGTCAAATTAGAGAAGGGACAGAAAAGTGTGGAAGTGGTGCCTGTGAAGTAACTGATGTTGCTCAGAGGAGTGGAAAAGAGGAATATACTGACACATGGGACTTCCAGCTGCTGATGACACAGCTTTGCAGAGCCCTGAAAGGAACAGCACAGTGAGCAACGGGGCATTTCAGGGTAGCCACAGGATCCATGACATTATTATTGTGATCTTCTCCTAAAACTGACACCAAGTACTCTTCCTCTATGTGGAGCTACTCCGGCTTCAATAAACAGCAGTTCTGAAAACCTTGGCAGTGGACACTTTTATTTACAATATACCTCATCACTCCCCTTAAGCTGTATTAAAGGTGTTTTTCATCAGGTTGGGGGTTTTTGTTGTTGTTTGTGTAGTTTTTTTCTTTTTTTTTTTTTTAAGTCTTATAAGTAATCGGAATCCATTTTTACACGTATGCCCTGAGAACCCTTCCTTCCAAGAGATGCTTGAGACTGGTGTGGGGTGTCGAGCACAGCCTTCCTTCGGGCCGCCTCACATCAGCCGGTGCCCCAACTTCAGCCCTGCCCGCGGCCAGGCTTGGCTCCTGCGAGCTCCTTAGCGCTGACCCGGGGGTGGCACCTCCCGAAGGTCACCTCGGGCACGGCCGGCCCAAGGCGACAGCCCGAGCCGCCGTCCGACAGCGGGGTCGCAGCCTGGGGCGGCTTCTGGTGCCAAGCGGTGCGGGCGGGGCGCGGTGGTTTCCGGCGGCCCCGCGGAGGCCGCGCAGGGCCGGGGCTTGCACAAGCCGGCCGGGGCTCGCCTCTTTCCCGGCCGCCGGGGCGGGCCCACGAGCAGAGCTGTCGGCGGGCCGGGTGTCCCGCACGGCCGACATGGAGCTGCGGGTGGCGCTCGGGCTGGCGCTGCTCTGNTCCGCCGTGGGTGAGTCGGTCGGGGGTCAGCGGCTGAGGGGCCCGGCCGGGGCCGCCCGTGGAGGCGGGGGAGGTGGGTGAGGGGCGGCCCGGCGAGGGAGGCCCGGCCGGGGGCCGCTGCCAGCCTTGCCGCGGGAGTGGGGCATGCTGCGCGGTCCCTGCTTGCGGCTCCTTTCCCTCCCTCTGGCACTTCTGCCCGCACATAACCTGCTGCCGTAGTATTCCGTGTCCCGACTGGCTTCGGCTGCACGTGACTGCTAGTTCAGTCAACACAGCTCTTTTCAGATACGGGGGGTTACACGGGGTTTATATTTAGTTGTACGGGCAGGCCGGCGGGTGAAGTGAGGTGAGCCCTGCCCTGCCTCTGGCGCGGTGTCCCGAGGCACGCATTGCAAACACCGTGTTTGGGGGCCGGGCCGGGCCGGGCCGGGCCGGCAGCAAAAACACACGCTCTGCCTGGCCTGATCCCCGCTCGGGGTGTTCGTGCAGGTGCGTGCTCCGAAATGGTTTCCCACGGAATTCTCATTCCATGTTACTCACACTTGCCTCAGAACAAGCACAAAGCAATGTCCTGGCGCTTCTCTTGTGTGGTAGGCGTCACAGTTTTACAGATTTTGATGATCACTTCTGGTCTTTGATTCCTGAAATAAAACTCCATGGGGTACAGTCGTGTGGTGCCTGCTTAGCCATAGAGTGAGCATGTGACCTTGGGAAAGATCAATTTATATCTGTCCCAATTTCACAACCACTGCCCCAGATACATGTGGGCCTTTACCAAGTACTGTGAAACTGACAAAAAGAAATTACTGTACGTGAAACTTGAAGGCTGGTAGTCGAACACAGACTTCGTTCATCTTACTCAGCATATTTCTATATTTCTCAGCTCCTTTATCAGTGCAGTGCTATGCAACAGTGGCTGAGAGCATGTCAGCCTGGAAAGTAGTGAGTAAGTAAGGCTGACACACTGCTCTATGGTAAGAAGCCCAGTCTCTTTGCTCACATGCTGTTTCTTGCCTTTCTTTCTAGCCTGTCATATTTTATAGTAGCTTCCACCCAGGGAAGGTCTGGAAAAATAGTTAAAATGCAGCTCTCTTTTTTTTAAGTGGAGTGGAGAAGTCCTTCTTTTGCCTCTTCTACTATGCAGTTTCCAGATTGCTATTAATGAAAAGGAGCTGATTTTTCAGTTCCTTCCAACCTCCATTTCATCTTTGGTGAATAGCATAAACCCGTGCCTCTGCTTCTGTTTCCAGTTTTTCTAAGCAGTCTACATGAAGGACTCGTCAGTAAGAACTTGCCCACACTTACCAGACAGGCAAATAAACAATCTGTTAAATTTATGCTCCTTTTCAAGCCTTAGATAAACTGGAGTAAACTTGGCATTACCCCCTGTATATCCAGTTCAAATGCACATAATGGATTCTCTTTGTTTTCTGAAAACAGGGCAGTTCTGGCATGTATCTGATCTACATTTAGATCCGACTTACCACATTACCTCTGATCGCACCAAAGTTTGTTCTTCTTCCAAAGGAGCCAATGCCTCCAACCCAGGCCCTTTTGGAGACTTTTTGTGTGATTCTCCTTATCAACTTATTTTGTCAGCATTTGCATTCATGAAGGATTCAAAAGAGCAGGTTTCATTCATGATTTGGACAGGGTAAGTGTTCAAGTCACTCTGCAGTTAAAGCCGGATAGTGTGACAACTCTTAAGTTTGTATTGGCATGAACAGATTTGAATTCAGCTATCTCACAAATGCTAGTTGTCCCATTAGTTGTCCAAATGGCTACTAAGTGGAAAACTGAGAATATAAGGCCTCAGGAACAGACTTTGATCTCTGTAATAACTGCTGTGATGTTTAGCATATGGCTGTATTAGTGTGAGTTAATAGAAATGGTGCAGAGAAGGGTAGGAAGTAGAAAAAGCAAAAAGAAAGGTCAGGGCAATAACTGACTCATTGCAGGCCTCTGTTGAGTAAGAACATTTACCTTTCCTGTTCCAGTCTTCATTATTATAAAGTGGGCTTAATGATACTCTCTCACAGAGACGTGACACCTGTGAGGCTTTGTGTGCCTGAGTAGTGGGACCAGACAGGGAAATGTGAAAGGGAGGCATATGAGCACCTCGATAGTACTATGCTATCAAGGCATAGTGCCTTGTTAATTTCTAGGTATTCATAAAAGATAACATTGATTTACCCCTCTGTCTTAGCAGAACTCTAAATTCTACCATCACATAATTTTTTGAGGCATACATCAATGGATAATTTATCAAAGAGATTAGTATTTTTGAGTGTGAGAACTAGTTTGTTTATCTTATATCACTTATTTTTGCTGGGAAAGAGTGTTAAATATATGAAGGCAAGTGATGAATTTATTTCATTTACCTTATTGTACTTAATTTTCAACAGGATATTGTTAAAAGGGAAAGAAGAAACTAGCAATGTTGTGCAAGTGATGAAAGCAAACTGCACAGTAGCTCAAAATGATGACTTTAATTTCTAAGAAATCTTCATTATGATAAATATGAATCATAGGATAGACGTTGTCTAAACAAGTCTACTTGTTCGTGTTTTTTCAGATGAAAGCCTTTGCAGAGAGCCTTTCATTCTGTGATTTAAGTTAAAGTGTATCGTAGTGTTACATGCTAGATTTTAGATGTGTTTGCAGACTTTTTTGCCCTCCTTATGTTGCTAACGGACCTTTGTTAATCAAGCTTTTCCTTTTTCAGAGATAGCCCTCCTCATGTTCCTATAAAAGAGCTCTCCACGAAGTTGGTCATTAGCATCATTGGTAATCTGAGTTCTACAATTCGTAATTTCTTTCCAGATCTTCAGGTTTTCCCAGCCTTAGGCAATCATGACTACTGGCCACAGGTAAAACAAGTTAGAAATCTGTTCATACATCATACTGAGTGTGTTCCTAACTCCTGGGAAAGCAGGTCTGAAAAATAAGAGTTAGTTCTGTGTAACTGTTATTCTGGAATAAGAATTCTACAGCTCTTCAGTTAGCATTTAATATTGTAAATAGTTCCACTCTAGAACAGAAACTACAGCACTCTCTGTGCTCTTATCTAAGGAAACATTGGTGCCAGGTAGAATCTGTACATGGCCTGAGGTCACACAAATTTATTGCTAATCATTGCTTGTGGCTTAGAACCACCATGTGTCGACATAGTTAATACACACATGCTTTTCCTTACTGTGTATGTCATGCATGTGTATACAGTAACTTAATCTAGCAGAAGTGGCATCCTTAATGGACCTGCGAGCCTGTGGTAAGTTTCAAGGCCGACTGAAAGGCCTACTGGAAATATGTCAGCTGGTGTCACTGGATTTTTTTTGTTTGTTTTTTAACTAAGTAATGGCAGAATTTTTGTAAAGTTCCCATAGTTTTGCCAATACTATTAAAAATATGTCTACTTTTCTTTCCTCATTGGACATTTAGAAAAAATTACATTGATGATTCACTAGCTATGTGCAGCTGAGGATGGGGCTTTTTCACTTTGACTGTGCTGAATATTGTTCTTGGCATACACAAAAGTAAACAGTTGCTTCATTTGTCCTTTAAAGTGTGTTGTGGGTCAGTCTGGCAGCACAGTGGATCAGAAGTAAATGCTGTCATTGGATATGAGGGGATCGGAAGGGATGTGAAGTAGGTCGGCTGAAGGATTTTGTTTGAAATTCTTCATGGGAATTCAGTAACACCCCTTCACACCCTCAAGGCTTATATTCCGGCTTTCTGTGGTATTTGTTAGGCCTGTCAGGGTGTAGGTTGGTGCAGCAGGTGATTGTGTGATTGGCTATGTCATTGCTGGAGTCAGTGGTTTCCAAACTGAGACGCAGCAGAGGTGCTGAGAGACAGGGCAAAGGAAATATGAGAGACAAAATAACCGCTAGATGTATATTGGAAGTGTGAGTGCACAAACCAAAGTGTGACTTCAGTCTTCTGTGTTCTTACTGTTTGGCTTTTCATATGCACTGACACGGAGACAGGTTGGTTCACTAGAAACCACTGGGAAAGTATTTCGATAAATAACACCTTAACTGAAGTGTCGCACTGTGTTTTGTGTTCACTTTGTTTCATTTTTAAAAATGTCTTAGCAGAGAATTGTTGTTATTCAGCAATCTCCTTTGATAGAGGAAGAAAAACCCTATAAAAACCTTGTAAACAAAGAATGTAGGGACCTTTTCAACAAATAAGAATTTTGTTTGTGAAATTAAATCTGAAGACAGAAAAAAAACATGCTCAGGTGGGGCAGATGGGCAGCAAATAGAAAATTGAAAGAAGCTGGTGATTAGAATAACTGGTGATTGTTTTTAGTTCTCCCTGCACAAAGCCACTCAGGAGTGTTTCTGTGATACTTTGAAATGGCATGCTTCACCAATGTGCAGAACTGGCATGCTTTTCAGTTATTGTTTGAAAAAAAAGTGGGATCAGACAATCCCCACTATGGGGTCATTTTGACTTATTTGATTTTTTAATGTTCATTTTTTGTTCTTTATGACATTTCTTTTTTTCATATGGACAGACTTGGCAAATGTCCTGTTGACTGGAAGTGATATGGGGCATGCCACACACTGCAGGCTGTTCCAAAACAAGTGTAAAAGCCATGCACCAAAGAATTCTATTGCTCTCTTGTTTTCTGAGCTTAACAACTGAACAGTCCTGGGTGATTTTTTTTCTTGCAGAACATGTTAAAATACTACTCAGGTTAATCAACTATTGGGATACCTTTCAAATCATATATTGTGACCTCGGCCTTTCTGCATAGTCTTACTTGTTTCACACCCTTTCTCCTGCTTAAAACAATTCCCCAAACTGCTTCTAGCAGTTCAGAGAACACTGACTTGCCTGGGCCCAAAGCACCTTCAGTCCATAACATGGCCTCTTATCTGAAATCAGGTTTTTGCTGTCTATTAGTGACTGTTAGCTCTGGCTCAAAGCTCTCCTAACAACTCACGTCTGTGCACTGCAGTCAACAAATGTCTCAACAGACATTTGATTGCTCTGCTCCTAGACAGAGATTTACTGCCTAAACCTCTAATAACATAGGTTTAGTTTCAAAGATCTTAGAAAGGTCAAATTTTATGTTTAATAAAAACATGCACTGCAGTTTTTTCAACCCCTGTTTTTTTTCCTTCTAGCACCAAGACTCCAAGCAGATGTTTTAGGAAAGGCAAGGACAGGCTCGTATCTTCCTATCGGGGTTAGATCAGAGCATGTGTCTCATCAGTCTGTGGCTCAGACTGAAGAGTACTACAGTCCTAATTAAAGCCAATGGGAGAAAACATTGACAAACTCTTTCTTGTACATTTTAAAATGCTTTCTTACAAGAACAACAGGACATCATGGAAACATTTGTGAATTTCACCAGAATGTTTCTGAGGGCTGTAGTGGAGTTTTGGGGAGCTGCTATGTAACCCAAGTTGCTTAAAAAAGAAATTTATATTTAAGCTTTTCATTAAAAAGGCTTTATCTTATCTTTAGACTCCGATTTGTCAGTTGATATATTTATTAATTTTACAGAATGTATCATTTTCCAATCTGCTGTATTCCTAAGGCTTGACATACTTCTGGCATTAGTTTAATAATGCATTATCAAGGCTATGCAATCAGTTCTGACTAAGTTTAGGCATTTGTTCCCAATCAGCAATACTGGATATTAAGAAGTTGTTTTTTTCCTTTCTTGAGTTTCTCTTGGTGATGACTGGATACACTTATATGTTATGCAAGAAGTTCATAATTTAGTGGTTTTTTGTCTGTGTGTTTGAATACTGAGACTTAGGTAGGTTGTCCTCCCTCACAGGACCAGCTTCCTGTAACTACCAGTGAAGTTTACAATGCTGTAGCAAATTTCTGGAAGCCTTGGCTAAGTGATGAAGCAATCAATACCTTCAGAAAAGGTAAAGTGTGGCAATAATACATTGTGAAGCTAGGGCTTAGAGAATTAATGTTTCTGTGGATTTGTCCTGTTTGTTTAGCTAAGTCTCATAGGATGAATTAGAACAATGGATTATCTGTAATGCTTCTCCTGAAAGAAGTTACTTATCTTTTTGAATGGCAATGCCTATATTCGGAATACATTTATTACCTTCTGATGCAATATTTATCACTTCTTGTAACATGTATAGTGTTATTGACTTTTTATTAATGCATGTGAAATATCTTTCTGCTTTCAAGATCTCATCATACTTTTTAGATGAGGGTATATGATACACACGAAAACTTTACTTTGATGGGAAAAAGCTGTTAAAATGTTGTTTCTGTTTTAATGCTGAATGTATTTCTGAGCATACTGAATAGGTGCATTTTTATTCAGGTTATGATAGCACATAGTTGTGGTGATTATGCTATTAATATTGTGTCCAACTTATTAAACTGGCAGAATATTGATATACTAATTAGGATTTTTCTTTTTAGCAAAGGACCAAAAATTTCAACCCAATTTCCAATCCACTCAAACATTAGGGATTTAGAAGTTTAATTTGTGTTTTTGTGTCCTGAATGAGAGCGAACTCTGGATAAGAGTAGAAGTAGAAATTTGAATAAGGATAATAAAACTCAAAGAGGCAGACCTTAAGTTAAATTATATTTTTATACTTCTGTTGCTGTGGCTCCATTAAGTCCATGAACTATGAAGTTATACCTATTGAAGAAGCTCAGCATGCTGTGGAGAATTTTAGGAGCAAGGATTGAAAAATGTGATCCTTTTCATCATATCATGATTCTGAAGTTAAATGACTTTCAGAGTACAAGGCTACTAAACTCAAACAATTCTTCCTGAACAAGCCTGTATGTTTGCTGTATTTTAAGAAGTATGGACCTTTAACAAGTGCCGTATCTGTCAATGTGGAAGAAATATTACAGGGCACTTCTTGCATATCAGTTGGATAATTGCATCTAAATACTGTTAAATAAACACAAAGATTATACAGGCAAGAATTCATAAATAATTCAGTGTCAACTTCTAGTAAAATGTGGCTGAGAACATTGTTAACAAGTTCTATTGTGATCAGGTGACTGTGTGGCTTGAATAAGCATGATATTCTGTTAGAAAGAGGAAGCTTGGGTATTTGTCAATGGTGTACTTTGATTGTAAAGTCGTGCTTTGAAGCCTTTAATTTGTCATATGATGTTGGTCTTACTTTCACAGGTGGCTTCTACACGCAGCTGTTTGAATCCAGTAATAGCTCTCAACCACTCAGGATAATCAGTCTGAACACAAATTTATATTACAGCCCCAACAAGGTAACTGTGAATATCACTGACCCAGCCAACCAGTTTGCCTGGCTGGAGGAAATACTTGCAACCTCTTCACAAAAGAAGGAAAAGGTAGGGATCAGGAACAGAACATTTCATTATTTGTTTCGATTTTGGAAAAAAAAAGAAAAGAAAAAGAAGTAAGTAGAGAGATAATGAAAGTATAAACATGCTTCTAGAAGAATAATAATGCTGCCAAAGATACTACAAAGTCAAAATTTTATTTTTTAGTAATTCCTCCTTTAATATGCACATTTTACAGCAACAGTTAGTAAACCAGTTGAATAAAGTTTCTCAAATTATACAGTAAAATACCTTTTCTTTCCTACTATGTAAAATTCTGTAGAAATCAGTTTCTGACCTTTTTATGCATAGCCCTTTAATTTGAAAACATATGCTCTTGGCCTAAGACAAAAGCCAGCATATTTCATTTGCATTGTAATGCAGTTAAAAGTATCAAAAATAGAAATTAGAAAGAAATTTATCAGCCACAAAACTTAGCCAAGCTGCAGTAATTGCTATGACTTGAGTGTTATAACTTGTCTTACAATACACAGATTTTGAAGTGAAGGCTTAAATTGTTGGCTCCTGATTGATTGATTGATTGATTGATGTGGGGATTGGATCATCTTCTGAGCAGAAGTGTTTAATTTGAAACTTGTTTACATTTTTCTACGGTGTTGCAATTTAAGAATATTATATTGTATTATAGTCAGGAAAAAGGAAAGATTTCCCTTCCTCAGGAAACGCTGCAGCATGTTAGTTGGTGTGTGCAGTTGGCATTAAATCTCTACCTCAGACAGAGGGATTTTAACTAGTTTTCCATGTTTCTGGTGACTCTCTGACTCTCTGGTGCAGGCTCTGTAATACTCAAACAATTTTGTTTTCTATCCCCTTCAGATGCTAAATTATAACCCTTGCCCTAGTAACTTATTTTTTTCATTTGAAGTAATTTATAGCATTTTCCTTAGCCTAAAATCATGCATAGATTTATTGGAACATTTTTTTCTCCCCCATAAGATACTAAAGTGATATTATGAACTTAAGCAATCTTACTGTTGGGATTTAATATTAAGAAACCTGTCATGATTTACAGCTTTTAGAATGCCATTTTTAAGACAGCATTACTTTGAAACTCTGGTAGCCACTTCTAGGATACAGCTAAGACTTTTAAGTTTCAAATGAAGGTGCTAATTGTGCTTTCTGTATTTAATTCCTTAGGTGTATATAATAGGTCATGTCCCAGTAGGATACTTGCCATATGCAAGGAATACTACAGCTATCAGGGAGTATTACAATGAGAGACTGGTAAAGATTTTTCGCAAATACAGTAGTGTTATTGCGGGCCAGTTTTTTGGACATACACATAGAGATAGTATCATGGTCCTCCTGGATGAAGAAGGTAATGATGCTTGTTGACTCCTGAACTTTTTCTGCCTAATTAAAAGCAAATGAATAATTTCTTGCATGTTCTTACTAGTCATCCTGTGTTACAAATAATTGAAAAAGGAAATTGGGAACTACTGCTATTTATCTGCAAGGGCTCAAGTCTCACTCATTCCAATTTTATTGCCAAAGAGAACCTTGCAAGGGTGACTCTCTTTTTTTGGTGAAGTCAGAAGAGACTGCCCGAGCTTCCTGAGTTTTTTTTCTTTTTTAATGAATGCTTATGCCTAGACAAGAATTTCTAGTCTTTCCTCCTTGCTCTCTCAGTGACATGGGCAAATTACACTAGCCAGCTGCTATTGTGTAATGTGTCAAAGGGAATGTTCTCAGGCCAGCTAGACATGCTCTATGTTCTTGTGTTTCCTGCATCATTACTGTGCCTCTCTGCTGAGTTCCCTGCTGCTTCAAAGTTAATTAAGATAAGGGTAAGCAGGAGGCAGGGAAAAGAAAGTCTCTGCCTGTTGCATCTCTTAGATCAGCTAATTTCCCTTCAAGAAAATCACCCACATTGAAATTTTTGTTTATTGCTTTGAAATCCCTTAGTTCTAAGCATGGGCATGGCCATATGGAGCACTCGAACATCTCTAACAGAAGAGCTTTAACAAGTTTTTTCTGCACCATAGAACAGTAAGAGGTTCATTGCTTTGCTTTATGTCAAATACCTAAATGTTAATTGGCTCTTCATCTATGTTTTATATAAACTCATATGAGCAATGCCCAAAATGCTGACTAAGTAATACTATTCCAAATTTTTACCTTTTTTACATGGTGTTAATCTCTAGTAAAAAAGAATCCAACCCAGTGAAAGAGCTGGCTTCTTTATTTTTTTTCAATGATGCTTAGTGCAGTCTTATACCTGTATTTTTTTACACTGCCGCATTTGTTCATGAAATCATCATCTCTATTTCAGTTTCTGTGGGAACAGACTGATCTTGGTGTTTGTCATTAAAGTTTGCATGTGCAAGTAACTACTTCCAAATTATTTTAATAATTTGCATCTTTTGACAAGATTTAAATAGTAATCAAATACACACTGTGTTTGTCTGTACAGTTTTAGACTGTCTTCTATTCATGACATTTTCCTCTTGACTAAATTCCAGGGAATTCAAGATAAATGCAATATTGCAGCCAAAACCAGAGTGCTGAAATAGAGCTCAGTTGTATTTTCTCCCGAAGAATCTACTGATTTCCAGACTTTCAAAACTTCAGCCTATATGTGGAGGCTGATTTTGTGATTTTACTGCTGTGATGCTGTCAAAGATGGGAATAGTTAGGATTTCCTTCTTGTTCCACAGAGAACTTCTCAATGTCCTCACCTGCGCATTCTGTCTCAATAAAACCCATGTACATCCTCATGTTTCTGTTGCTGTAAAGGTTGGTGTTCACTCAGTAGGTGCTGGGCTAGTCAGTGTCAGGTGGTGAAACAGACCCTGGTGTTCCTAATAGCATCATTAATACATAAAGCAACATGTAAAACACAGTATGGAAACAGCAACTAAAGGTTTTGAATATTTCTTTAGTAGAAATATACAAAATACAGAGACTTTGCATATAGGCAAGACCATTTTGCAGTTTTGTACAGGCAGTTGAATTGGTTGGGAAGCCTCAGTATAGACAGGCTTAAATGGTACACACTGGAGTGGGTACTGTGGTATTTCACACAGGGTTTGGTCTATCCATTGGAGGTATGGCAGCTCACAGTGATATAGCTAAATCAGGTGGAAAAAATTGCTTATGTCTTTAAGCCTGTCACTCTTGTTTTTGCTGTGTTGGTATTCTACAAAAACATTTGTTTGAAGAATAAATGATTGAAAGGAAGCTGTCTCCTCAACTTCCCTTTTTCTGCAGAGAAGCCAGTCAATTCCTTGTTTGTGGCACCTGCTGTAACCCCAGTGAAGGGTGTATTGCAAATGGAGTCCAATAACCCTGGTGTCAGATTGTATCAATATGATCTTTTTGACTATAGCTTGCTGGTAAGTAAAGATGTTAAAGCATTGTTTAAGATTTCAAATATAGTGTCAGTAAAAATTCTGGGGAGATGTCAGCCTTTGTACTATTATGGCTGCTGGTGATGGAACTTCGGTGCCTAGTCTTAGTTTTTCTTCCTATGAAATGCTTCTAAAGGGTGTAAAAGGGCTGATGAAGAAAGCACCTATATAGGGTTTTTATAGGATATCTTAGATAAATTTAGAAGGACAATAAAAAGTAGAATGTTTCTACTTTGTATTTTCATGTGATTTTGGAGATAAAGTGAATCCTGTGTAATTATTTTGGCTGTGAATGGTTTAGACTTTGTCTCTGTAATTCAGGATAAAATCTTGACCCTGCTGAGTTCAGTGACAATGCACCCTGCAGCTTGATTGGGACTGGGGTTTCTCTCTGGAGACCTATGCTAATTCAGGCTGCTCCTTTCTTGTGCAGATTTCACTCCTGCATCGACATCCCTCCTTTTCCTTAACTTCTCCCTGGGCGGTTCTTTTTCTGTCCATTCTGCCCCTCACATAGTGCCCACAGAAAGGAAACTTCTGGCTCTCACCCTTTTGCCCCACTCCTAAGGCAGACATGAGTGGAGTTTGGACAGGAAAGACCTCTAACACTGCCGCTGCTGCCTTTGTGACTCCTTTTTCTTCTTCTCCCCATCCCCCCACCATTACTGCACTGCAAGTACCAGCTTTGGGTGTAAGCCCAGCTCTTGGGGTGGGACGTGACCTTCTATTCACATGTGAATAATGAGGAGTGGCAGCTTCCTAATCAATATATCACTCCAGAGACTTAATGAAGCAGGGAAGAAAGCAATACAGCGGTGCCTATTTTTCTTTCTTTCTTTTTTTTTCTTTTTTTCTTTTTTTCTTTTTCTTTTTAACTTTAGGATCTTTGGCAGTTTTACTTGGACCTCAGAGATGCCAATGAGAAAAATGAATCAAACTGGAAATTAGAATACATCCTGACTAAAACTTATGGCATTGAAGACTTGAAGCCAGAAAGCCTACATGAAATGGCCAAGCAGTTGTCTGTGCCACACAGCACACTGTTCGAGCAGTATTACAGTAACTATATTGTGAGTTATGACAAAACTATTCTCTGTGAAGAGGGGTGCAAGACCTGCCAAATATGTGCAATCCAATATTTAGATTACTCCTCATACACAGATTGCATCAGTCAGGAGGCAAGGTGAAGATGAAATCTCTGTGCAGTTAACGCAGAAAGTGATTTTAGCCTGTGATTTAAAGAACCTGCTTGTTCTTTCGCTCAAACACTGATGTGATGACAGGGAGCCTGTGGGACTTCTCTACATTTCAGGGGAGCAGTAAAACTCCCTAGATCTTTCTTCTTGCAAACATGTTTTCCTTTATCATCTAAATAAAAGTTTATTTGCTATGTAACAGTGGCTGTTGTTTGAAGTGTCCTGTGCCCTCTGTAACAGGCATCCAACAGTGTGTGGGAATAGAAGTTACTCACTCAGGTCTTTGTAAATCCAAGTCTTATTTCTCAGGGTGTATAAACATAGGCAATGCCATTTCAGGCGTGGGATTTTTATGGGGGCAGGTTTCAACCATCTGCTTTCAAAATTTGCAAACTGAAGTCAGCCAAACCTGAATTTGCTGAGACTTGAGTGCAGTTACGTTGTTGATGCAATGCCAATATTAAATATGTCACTGTGCCGTTTTCCTTGTTAATTCCTCAAACCCAGTTCTTCTTAGGGGGATTGTCTAATGATGGCATGAAAGTGGCTTAATGGAACACAAACCTCGATCCTGTAAATGCTTAATCTAATTTTTCAGAATGTGTGTGTTTGCCCAACACAGAGTGCTTTTTTCTTACAATAGAACTATGTATATTGATACAGCTTTCAAGGAGTGTCCTGGTACAATATTTTGCAGCAGACCATATATCAGGTTTAAATTGATCAACATCAGTAATTGGACTCAGCATATACATTCTCTGTGTGGCATAGGTAAACAAGTACTTGTCATGCTGTTTCTTAAGTTTCCTTTTTTTCAGAGAGCAGTCTAGTACTTAAAGTGAAGATTATCACATGTTCAAATTTACAATTGCAGAGATTGCTTCTTCCTCTTCTTATGGCTAAATATGTGCACAAGATGATGCTATTAAGATGGCCCTTTATTTGGTGTGTGTATAACCAAGAAGGACCATTACCCATTTTTCTGCCACATGAAGAGCTATACTTTTGAAAACTTCGGTCAATAAAATACAACACAGACCCTGCTCTATATTACCCCTGAGTAAGGGGAGCTGTAGATGTGGCTATGAAACAAATCCAGTTGATGGGGTTTTTTTATAATGGGATTAAAGCATTTGCTGCAACTGTTGAGGAACTTCCTGGGTTTGTTTCTACTCAAGCTTGAAATACTTAGCAGCAATTTTTCAGATAAATTTTTGGAGTCTGTAGCATGCACAGCTCTAGATGCAGATACCTCAGATTTGTCATACATCAATCACCCACAGAGGAAATGGTTGTTTTGTTAAATTTGCATCCAGCACACAGCAGGCAGTCCTGTATTTTAAATTTGGTGCTTGGAGAAGATATGGTGAGCATGTAAACTCTTTAGAGCTATCTGAGCTCTAAAGAGTTTACAGGCTCTGCCTGGCCTCAAATGCATCTGGATATGTTAATAATCTAAGTTAACGTGGGCACTGTACAGACTGTGAGTGTACAGACTATGAGGAAGTGCCATAAAGTTTCCGTTCTGGAAGCTCATAATTCCTTGTGTGTTGGATGTGTCCCTTGGTTGTGATTCTCATGGGTGTGTTTATAAAAAAAATGCCTGTTTCCAGTACCCATTTTCCAAGCAGAATTGTGGGTGGATAGCATAAGGGCAATTGGAGCTGGTAGGGTAGCTGAGCTTCCTCCAATTTGCCAGATGGGTTTTGTTCAGTTCAGTCTTGAGCTTTCAACCATGCTGGTTTGTTTCTGTGAGTTCTGTGCCTTCTATTTAAGCTTAATACCTACAAGACATCCTGGAAACACTATAAAAATTATCTAGTTCTCTTCTTCCATTACAGGCTACTTTATTGCTAAACTTTAGGGAGAGCTGGACCATGTGGTAATTTATCAGCTACAGAATTCTAGGAAGAGGGATATGCTGCTGATGGGGTGTTGGGCATCCTGCTTACCAGATTACTTTTGGGTTTTTTTGGTGTCTGTGTGTCAGCAGATGTTGTTCAATGAACATGAACAAATGAATGCCTGCAAATGTCTAAATAGCAAGCTATGAGCCAGGCATACCTTTTTTTAATGTGGACTTCAGTTGAAGCCAAGAGTTGAATGGCACCAACCAAGGTGTTTTTTGCTTCAGACAGAGGGTTATATCCATCAGGGTTACATTTAGCCAGGGTATATCCCCCAGGATACATCCTATTATGCAGGCCGGCATTCTCTGTTTTTTCTGTATGTAACTATAGCCATGGAAGTGCAAGCCTAACTGGACAAGAAAGATCCAGAAACATGTTTGACTGCATCTTCTTGTAACTCAGATTGCAAGGAGAGAGCTTCTAGAAATGTTGCAGTTTAAAATACATGACATAAATCACATTAATAGCTTAGATACCTAGGCACCATGCCTGGGTATAAGGGGAAATAGGGGGAGACTGTGATGTTTTTGTTTTGTGTTCCTACTTTATTCCTTCATGGATCTAGGAATGATCTACAAGAGTTATCCTGTGCTGACAGAAGCTTTTGTAAGGAAGCATGGGAAACACCAAAGAAGCATGACCTGATAAAGTAGCTGACTCTTGTAGACCAGATTCCCACTTCACTTTTCAGGTGATATTTTTTATGGCCCCATCTTGAAATAAAGAATTACGGGGAATATTTGTAAGGCTACATTTGAGAGAAAGACATCTTACACCACCTAGTGGAGTAAAAGGGTTTTCATTTGTCTGCAGTTGTGTTAGAGTCATATAAAGAAGGATTTCTCAAATATTCTAGGATTTAACTCCTAGCTTTTGAAGGTAACTAGTTTTCGAAGGAAGTACTGCTACATCTTTGTAGCAGTACTGCCATGTTGCACACTTCTGGGTATTAAATGGTGCTGGCGTCTAGAGGCTGTGTCGCTTGATGGATCCTGAACCCGGTGGTAGGTACAGGTCTCAGCCCCTATCCAGGGAAGAACTGAGTAGAAATCCACAGGAAATCCTGTGGAAGCTTATGTCTCCATTAACAGGAACTGCAGTCTAGTAGGAATACCTTCTTTAACAGGAGGGTTGGTGCTGAGGAGCTGATGTGACTGCTGCACATTTCAGTAGCATTTGAAGGATGTTAGATGTACCCTTGAAATGCAGCTACCAGCTGCAGTTGCATCTGAAAGAACACTCTCCAAGAGCACTCTGCAGCATGAATAAAGGCACAGTAAGTGAAGATGATCAGTAAACTCTGTTCAAAAGTGTGCTTCTGATCCAAACCAAAGTGAGGGTGCATCTAGACGACATGTTAATTGCTTTAGATTGCGCTCATTAGTGTCTGGATGTGATCTCATCACTTCTGTTGTTTTCACTTGTCAGCCTGAAGAAATTAAATGACTGAAGGAGATGGGACTGGAGGATATGTGAGTAACGTATTGTTAGTAAATTTGATGAGTCTAAAACCAGAAGTAGATAACTAAGTACATGTATTCTCTTGTGGTGAAATGGACAAATGATGAACACACAGCATCTCCAAGGATAAGTATCTAATGCTGTAGCTAAGTTCCCTCCGTGGAAAAAACGGTCTCAAGAAGGTGAATTGTTCCATTGGTCTAAGAATAAAATAAACCTCGTGGAAGTCCCTCTCATGCCCAGTCAAAAAGAACTATGACAATGTCAATGAAGAAAGGAACTTTCAAGATTGCTTTCCTTCCTTATTTTCCAGAAGCTGAAGACTAGCTTCTATATGCTTACCACTAGAACTTTCAACAAGAAAATATTGCTTTAGGTAATTCACTTGTCATCTGTCAGCCCTAGGTTGCTTGTTCTGCTGGAGGGACATCCTACTTAAGAACTCCACCAGTTTAGTTATTTCCTGGTTTGCAAAGAACCCTAGTGTAAAGTGAATGTTGTTTTCATACTGTGTGTGGAATATTACAACTGTAGGAACTCAAAAAAAAAACACCGAAAAAGCAACACCAAAAACAAAACCCCCCCAAAAAAACCATGTAGAGAAAAAATAACCAAAAATTTTAAGTACCCTATGTATGCTTAGTTTCTGGTGGTTGTGGGAATAGTGAAGGCATCGTATTAAACACTGCTATTGTGCTACTGATCACCATATGTGAATTCCTGTCAAAGTAGGTATCAGGAGAGTGGTCACATGTAGGATGGAACTTACAGTAAATTGGTAGATGACTGAAAATACAACAAGGGAATCAACTAAAAAAATGGTGAAAGGAAAACTGCTGGAAATGTGGCAACCTCAGCCTCAAACACTTAGTGAAGCAGTGGGAAGAGCACAGACATGCTTACAGATGTCGCCGAATTGCAGCTTTTAAAATTCAGCTTATGTTGCCTTCAGTGGTAGGGCTGTATTTATAGGCTGTCTAGGAAATTGCTTCTATTATCTGCATTTGTATCAAATGTCATCAAATTTTATCTGAATCTACCTGCCAAATATGTTACAGCTAATTACTGAAATATTCCCCCATCATACCTTACAGCTTGCACTGGGTAAGAAAATTGGACATGGTTCTCATACCCTGTAAACTCTTTGGTGGAGTTGAAAGCTACCACTCAGACATCAGGAATAATTGAGTTGGAGAAGTTGCAAATGTGGAGCTGGGCAGAAAAAAGTTTCTCCCATCCTGAAAAGCAGTCTGAGATTTCAGTATTCCCCACTGGAATAAAACCAAAACTGTGCCAAGGTTTTAGGCAGGGAGAAATGCAAAGTGGGGATTTGCACCTGAGCCTGTCACCTTTCCCCTCAAGCATTTGCTGTGCTTTGTCATGGTGTTGGACTATGTTTTCTCCTTCTACCCTGGAACTAAACAACTTTCTAAATTAAAATTTTCATTGGGACTGTTACGTTTGTATAAAAAATTTCTGATAGTGATGCAGTGTTTTCCACTGAAACTGTTAAGTAATTCTCAAAACTTCTTCCATTTGCTGTAATATTTGACACCTTGCCTGTCCAACAGAGTACATGCCAATGGATGCCAATAAAGCTGCAGCAGCTTTATTAGTCCTGATTAGTCTAAGATTTTTGATATTTTGTGCAGATCAGATGATCAGCTGGTAAATACTGGCTTCAGAGCACTAAAATTAGTAAAGCGATGAATTAATAAAGAAACTAATAATTCTACTTGAGATTCAGGAATCCAATACACCTAAAAAGTATTTCTTTGTGACATAGTGAAGTCCTTCCTGGAACTGAATAAGCAGACTCAGGTAGTAATAGCAGAGTATCTGTATCAGTATACTGCTTTTCCTGGAATAATTCCCCTTGTAGCCCAGAGTGACATGATAACACAGCTGTCCTGCTTTCCCTTCCAAGTAACCCTGGATGTTTGCCTGTATAACGTTCATTTATGACATGCAGATACATACCAGCAGAATTAAGTGTACAAACCAAAATGAATTGTGCTCCTAGATGTTCTGGTTTGATGTTTGTTGACTGTAGATGGAACACCCTAATACAGTGTTTCTAAGGAGGTGGGGCACTCTGCATCTTGTGGACTGGAGTTTACAGGACAATTTAGGCAGTCCTAAGGCTGCTAAAGCAGTTCCTGTATGATCTTATATAAGCTTTGAAACTCAAATCTCCAGTATTCAGTCTATCAGGATCTTCATTCAAGTGGGGGTGGTGATACAAGCCTGTGGTTGTGTCACTCAAAATATATGCAGAAAGACTCTTCTTCCAGATGGGTAGAGTGTCTTAAAACTCTTGCATGCTGCACTGGCCTTTTTATGCTGTATAAAATGGGAAGCATCCATTTTTAAACACTTTCAAAAACATTCCCTGGCCAAGTTCTCATTCCTATTTTGTTGGACATTTTAGGCAGAACTTGTCTGATATATTAGAACATTTTACACCTATGAAAGCTGCCATCTGCCACAGAGCCAGCTGAAATTTGAGACCTTGGTAAAATACCATGCTAAAACATTCTGAGCTTGTTGCAGCTGATTGCAATGAAGTATGCATTCTTACCTATCCTTAACTAAGTCACTGCAAAGAACGTTTAACTTAGTCTCTCACAGGAGGAGTTATGTGATGTTGTTTTTACATCAACCTAGCTGAAACCTTCCAGCATTTCTAACAGACTTTGTTGATAGCTAACAAGACATGTTTCAAGCTGTCTGTTCTTAACAAAGTCTCCTCATTTGTTGTTTCTGGTTTTGTTTTTTAAATCTAATTGAAAGTATTTATACAGAGCTTGAAATTCTAGACAGGCACAGGATTTGCTCAGAATAATTGCCAGTGTACAATGGAGGACTTTTCTATAGTGTTTATATTTCCCCTCCTCCAATCCCCTGGCCAAAGTAAATTTTTGCTAAGCAATGTCAAAAAACCATAGCAACTATCTTGTGACAGAGCTGAGGAGGTTTTGTTCTGCAGAGGACCCATTAATCACTACACTGCCCCCAGCCCACAATCTCATCCAATGCGATGCTGGGAATTTTCTGCTGAAAATGGTTGCTAAATATTTGTATGGGCTGAAGAGCTCCCCTCAAAGTGACCCACGGGAGGAAGTGGAGTGTGTTACCTGTAGTGTGTGAGACTGTAGGGATGGATGGAGGGGTCCCCGCCAGCAGGAAACGGGAGTTCTCCCTTCAGTCTGGTCAGGGGAAGGAGGATTAGGAGCAGGGAGTTTGCCTGGGGAGTGCGTCAGAGGCAGGCCGGTAGGGCAGCAGGGCAGAGCAGAACACTCTCTGGGCTCAGCAGGGCATTTGTTCAGCGGTTCTTCATCGGGTGCTGGGGCTGGAGCGCTGCTCCGGACAGTAACATGAGCTCCTTGCCCCTCAACAGCTCCCTGGGCGGCCTCCACCCCTCTCTGCTCAGGATTTTTAAGTTACTACTCTAAGGCCCCAGGTTAGAATCATGGAATGGTTTAGCTGGAAGCTTAAAGACCATTTAGTTCCAATCCCCCTGCCGTGGTCAGGGACATCTACTAGACCAGGTGGCTCAAAACCTCATCCAACCTGACCTTGAACACTTTCAGGGATGCAGTATCCACAGCTTCTCTCTGCAACCTGCTCTGTCACCCAGTCATATTTCCTCTTTTATTCAATTGCTAAATGTCAGCTATTGCTTGTTAGGTTTTTTTTGGCATAGTATCAGTTCAAGTTTTCAGTGGAGTTCAGCATTCAGAATATGCCCGCAATGAAGGTTTGATCCACTGAAACAGTCAAAAAATTCCCACTCACTCACTGCATTTACTTCCTTACTTAGTCCTTAAGACCTTACAGCTGCAGCAGAAATCCATCCCACTGGAGTTTGTATGGAATATATTAGCTGCACTGACACAAACAGTGTCATAGTGCCTTGAATGACTTTGGAAACCTAGAATCCAGAAAATCAGTAATTGGGAAATCTGAACGGGGCTCTTCCTGCATCCCAATTGTCAGTATTTACCGCACATATGCAAACAATAAACTCCTTAAAACTCTTATAATATTTGCTACTTACATATAGTTATACAGAAGAGCAATTGCTGTGTGAGCAGCTGGATAGAGACAAGAGTGGTTGTTTGTGCATGGAAGAGGGGTGGCCCTCAGCTTCTGGAGTGCCTTTTGGATGGAAAATAGGATCCTGTCTTGCCTAATGATTTATGTGAAAACATGTCAGTGCTTCTCAATGCCTCCGAGGGGATGTTTTCCCACAGAAATTTGCATATCTGCCGTAGTGCTGTCTTCACGTCTTTTCACCAGGCCATGTTTTGCCACCACTTCTCGTAACGGGACAAAGATAGTATTAACAGCCAGGGGCCTCATGGTGTGCCATTTCCTTGTACATACGTTGATTCCCCTTGGAGGCCCCCAGCTGCATTCAGGGTCTCTTTGCTTTGCTTTCCCTCCTGAAAGAGAGCTAAGGCCATTTGAGAGAGACCTGCCCCTTCTCCTGTAAGCCAGGGTAAGTCATATCATGACCAAGGAGGTGAAAATCTCTTTCTTCAGCTGCAGTTGCACAACTGTTATCATACTGCTGCTAAATAAAACCTCCCAATAAGTTTGGGGGGTTTTGGGCTCTGTCTCTGATAGCCCTTTTCTTAGGATTTTTTTTTTTTTCAGGTGATAATTTTTTCTTAACACTTTGTAGGTGTGGTGACAGACCTTACAAAAAGTTAGCTCTGTGTAGTGTATTGCATGTTCTGCTTGAAGAATCACACATTTCCTTTGTTTAGTATAGGGCCCACCTGTCAGCTTATGCCAGCCTAAGGAGTGTTTAGCCTCGTTTTATCCAACTTGGGGAATTTTTGTTTGTTCACATTTATGAACAATGACAATGTGCTCTTGAAGACACAGTTTGAAAAAGAAAGTAAGGGGTGGTGAAAAATGTGAATTAACCAGTGCTAATTGGTCAGGCTGACACCTAGGCTGGCATGTTTAGAGTCTAGTGCAACTCCAGTGAGGTCAGGATGAAGTCTGCATCTACATCATCTACGTAATTTAACCCAGGATATGAGAAAGCAAATAATACGTAGACTGCAAACTATGTTTTCCAATAATTTGTTAGGTGAAAAAAAGCCTTCAACATACATGCCAAATATAAACTAAAACAGCAATTATATTTTAAACTTTCTTATTGTGTAACTAGACAGATCCTATATTTGTTAAATCGTTGCTTCAGTCAATGCTTTCAATTGTGGTTTTTAGTGTCTGGCCAACTTTTATTTCAAGAATATCCTTTTATTTTTGCCTTTTGGAACTTAGATATTTTCACCTATTGGTATGCAAAATGATAAACCATTGAATCTAGTGGTTAGGGAATAGATTCTAAACTTTATACATACTATATGCAATGCATATAAAAGAATGAAAAATTCCATCTCTTTTCCAGTGCAGGTCTTCAGGTGCTCAGAATCAGTAATAATTTTGTTTTTCCTGTACTGCTGTTACAAATTACCTGATCTCACTATTTTAATCTCACACTCTCTATTCTTTCTTCATCACTCTCCAAGTTATGAATTACTAGCATAATGAAGGAGGCACACTCTCCGTTTTGTTGAATGTTGTAAAATATTCACTAGAATCATATAAGAATTTGTTCTGCTGCTGGCAGAAAGCAGCTCTATAAACAATGTGCTCCTTTGTTTGCTCAAAGCATAGTAACAAATGGATTATGTGTAACAGCCATCTATAGGGCTTTTATTTAATCTCCATTCAGGCTCTGTGTGTTTTGCACTGCTTTTAATGAGGCTGCATGAACTATGGTAACCCCGTGGTACATTTGTAAGCAAGAGATATTGGATGAATCAGCCCCTTCCAGGACTGCATTATGAGGTGATCTGCTTTCATTACAGGATTAGTTTTATAGGTGGTAGACCTCAGCAAGAGGATACTGCAGGCACAAGCAGCACTTACCCGCTCTGTAAGGCCAAGTTCAGGGCCTGCATGAATGTGAATCTGCTTTCCCACACTCAAATCCTTCGTTGCATGGCCTGAAACACAACCATTTTTGTGCATGACCTCTCTTTTGCTTCCCTTCTGCTTCAGACTCATATTGGAATGATTGATAGTCGTTTATAAAATACTCCATAAAGAACTATTTTACTTCCCCATGAGCATGAAAGCTTGGGTCCCCATACACATAACAAGTACAAAACCCAGCATGTCACAGCAGAATGAAAAGCCTCTTCTGCTTTCTGCCTTTCTAAAGTGTGAAGGTTCCCCTCTGGAACTGGAAATGTTTATTCCCTACAATAGAGCTCACTGTTGTCAAAACCAACCAAACACATATTTATATAAGTACAGATAGATGGCTTCTTTCTTTTCTGGAGGCCTATATAGATTTTACCTTTTTTTTTTTTGTTTGTTTGGTTTTTTGTTTTTTTTTTTTTTTACATAATTTACAAATTTTACCAGAGCAATCCATGATTCTGAAGTGGCATAGTGCCCTAGTTATCTTTTGTGGTTTGTCTGAATATTTTCACTACCTTCTGTTTGTTTGTTCTGTTGCTTTTCAAAAAGTCACTATCAGTATCAACACTGGGTAGTTTTTGCCTAGGAAACATTGTTGCAATACAATTGTAAGCATAACAAAGAAGATAAAACCAAAGCAACGTGCTGTGTTCACAGGCCTCACCTACCTCTTTCTAGACACATTTTCTGTATGTTGCTTGAAATGTTTAGATGTTAAAAATTATAGCTCAAGCAATTCTTGACTTTGCTTAGAGGACCCAGTAAAAACGAAATGGTTGGAGAAATAAAAGAGATCATAGAATCACTGAATGGTTTGTCTTGGAAGGAACCTTGAAGGTCATTAGTTCCACCCCTCTGCAGTGGGCAGGGACACTTTCCACTGGATCAGGTTGCTCAAAGCCCCATCCAGCCTGACCTTGAACACTGCCAGGGATGGGGCATCCAAAGCCAGAAGCCATTGCTTTGGATAACACCCAGAAGAAGACTAACCTTTTTGAAATCACTGTTGTTAGTTTTTTTCAGATTCATGGTTGAAAGGTGGATTTGGGAAGGAATTACTGGCAGTAAGGTAAAATCAGGTTGAACTGTGAATTGCCAAGTCATAATGAGAATCCTAACAGCACAAGACTGCAAGTGACACCTTGTGCGAATTATAGTCTTTGGTAGAGAGTAGAGCACTGACATGAAAAGTACCATGAAGAAAAAGGGCAAGGTCATACAACATAGCTTGTTATTATAGGAAAAGAAAAAAGCCTAATGATGAAGACAGATTAATTAGCAAAGAAAACTGCTTGGGGGAAGACTGAAATTTTCTACGTTGTGACTTGCTTAGGTTTTTTTTTCTTTCAACAACAAATCAACCCCAAACACTCCTCTCCTCAGCTGTTTTCTGTAAAAACACACAGTGACAGGCTCAGGGAATTCACCAGCTATTGTTAATTTTACTTTTTAATACAGAAATCCTTTCCAGTTTCCAAGCACTTCTAATTTCTGATTTTACTAGAGCAATTGTAGCCCCTCTACTGCACACATTTTCTGCTGTCATAAACATCTGTGTGTGTGTGTGCATGTATGAGATACAGCAAGGTGAAGAGACACAGGCTGAATGTCCTGGTGGGTGCATGACTTTGCTATAAATCTCAGCTTTGGCACTATCATTTTTATGTGTCAGTCTCCAAATGCCATTGAGAGACTGAAATGCCACTAAGAGAGCTTCTGATCTCCTAAATGAAAATGTTCTTTACACATGCACTGTATGTCATTGAGCTGCAGAAACAGATAGCACCTGCATACTCTTGAGAAATGGACTGTAGCAGAAAGAAAATTGCAAAGGTATTGTGAAGCACTTAAAGAAGTCTGATGGCAAACTTGAGAGGAGGGTTTTTTTTGATGAATATTTTTGTTGCTTCCTGATAATCAAGGATTTACTGTTTATTTGTACTTTGTCTTTGAATGAGTATAAAGGCATGCAAGTTAGCTACCTGGGCACTTATTTTCATTAAAATTAATATTAAATTAATTTACAACCTATAATTAGGCTGAATTTAAATACAGCACGTTTCAAACTCAAGGCTCTGGAAGGCATATAAAACTGCATGCTGTCAGACACCCCTTATGCAAGTTTAAATGATACCACAATGTCTTGGGAAGTTGCATCTGAAAAGTAAATTGACTGGTACTTTAGAAGTTGATCCAATTTTAAGGTGAGAGATGTTTCAGATAACGTGGAATGCTTAATTTCTCCCACTCATCTTCCTCCTCTTTCACTTAGGTCTAATATTTTCTCAGAAAAATTTGACTATGTGCTTTCAGTGTCTTGCCCCTCTAAAAAAAAAGCTGCAAACTTCCATTGCTTTTCATTCCCCATGGATCTGTCAAGAGGCTCTAAGTATTGTGAGACACAAAATGTTTGAATGTGTCACCCCAGGAGTCAGTCTTTAGTAGGCAGAATGAAGGCAGAATGAAGGCTGAAAAACTAGAGCTAGTTAACAAGTTTGTTAGCAAGGATAAATCCTGTATTTACTACTTTCTACAGTGAAGAAACCCCAAATATTTGGGGGTCTGCATTCTGTGTTGGGTGTCTGGCAAGATCACACAACAACCTGAGAATTATTCATTGTCTTTCTGTGGTAAGCTATCTCTAGTTATAATAATGTAACTCATTTTCAAAATTAAAACTGGAAAGTTGACAAGCAATCACCAAAAGATTGACTAAGGATTTTTTTTTTTTTTTTCCCATCGAGAATAATAAATTTGGGCAAAATGAAATTTCAAAAATGACCGAAAAAAAAAAGCAAACTGGTTTTAAACCTACTGCCTTAATGTTTCTGTTTAAATGTATGCTAGTAGGCATTTAGCAGGCATTTAGCTTACTAACTGCCTAACAAGGAGCTGTGCAACAGTTGCAGAGATAAGCTGCCTTCGGTTGTCTGACATCACGGGCCGGCTTTTGTTCTGATCTGTGTGGGAATGTATCTGCCGCTGGAGGCAATGAGCCTATGCTGATTTACATCGGCTGAGATCTGCGAAACGAAAACAAATTTGGTTTCCTTCCTTCTGCGCTTACTCCCGCAGCCAGCGCCAATTTCACAAAATCCCGTTCCACCAGCTAATAACGATGGCCATCATCATCATCGTATCCGCAGCCTCAGGCAGGCTCCCCTGCGTGAGCCAGGAAGCGTGCGAGCTCCGGGCAGGCGTTCGGGTGAGGGCTGGGAGCCATCCCTGTGCCCAGGGGGAGATCCCCTTCCACTTCATGCTTGGCTGGCACTTAGTTGGCCGCTGAATGCTCCCCGCTGGGAGCCTTTGTGCGGCGGCGGGGGCCGAGGTGTGAGGCGGCTGCCAGGCGACGGCCACGCCATGCCTGGACAGAGCATGACCAGTTTGGCTGCAGCCACTCACCGCCGGGCTGCTGGTTACATCACCATCAGCCCATGGCTTGGCGAGACGGAGCCTAACAGGCTTCTCGTTGTTTTTCCTCTTTTCATGGACAAGGAGAAAGCCTGGGAAAAGAGCAGGGATCCCAGACCTTCCTTGAGAACAGCCGAATATTGTCTGCATGGTAATGAAGGGAACAAAACCGCAAAGGCACAGAGCTCGCTCCCCCGGCAAGCCGTGGCACACAAAGGCAGGGTGTGTAATCGGAAGGACGGAGCGAGGGCAGCGCAGTGTGTGGAGGAAATAACCTCCAGTAACCCCCAGCGCAGAGCCCGCTGCGGCTCCTGGGAAGACCAAGCACTTCCCTTTATCCTGTTTTTCATGGCAATGTCCTTACAATTGATTTGGAGAGTCTGTGTCAATATGGTAGCACAGCAGCCAGATCGCCTTCAGAAAAAATATTGTAACACATGGTGTGCTTTTGTGATTCCAGTTTTCTGTTACACCCACAAAGTCAAGATGGGTACATTTGCACAGCTCGTCTTTGTTTTTGCAAGCTCCTGGTATTTTCTTAAGAGAAAGTGATTCCTTCTTTGCCCTGTTTTGAAATTCAAAAGAAGCTTAATTTTTGTGTTTGCAATGTGGTTTTCATTGTTGCTTCTTTCAAAGGTGGAAAAATGGATTCACATTGTATGTACTTTGGACACCATAAGCACCTGAACCATTTCCATCTGTTGGGGACAGGTCCAGCTTCTGTGAAAATTCTGTTTCTCACAAAAATCCATCTCTTGGCAGCCAGGCATAGTGTCCCTATGGAGAAAAAACACGGTTGTCATGGGAAACTGTGATCATGGAGAGAAAAACAAGTTTTGTGAGCCGTTAGGGGACTTGTCTCTCTGTACCATGAAGTCAGGCAGCAAATTTGTCCTTCTCTGGAAACCAGAGCAGAGCTTGGCCATAGGGTGATGAGCTCTTGGAGGACTTCTGGTGTTGTACTCTTTAACCACACCTCTGCATGGGCTGAGGTCTTCCAGGACTGTCCAGGCAGGCATGCTCCTCCATGCCTCACTTTGTTCCTAGTCCTGTTTCAGCTGCATGTGATACTCCTAAAATGTCAATAAGGAGGATGTCACCCAGATGGCTAGAGGAACTCTTTTTACCCTAGAGCATCTGTTGGAGTAGCTAAATGAAATCTATGATGCAGAGTTGGATGTATAACAAAATCAAGCCCTAGGATGTGTTACATATGTGTTCATTGTATACAAGACATCCATCAACTCAAAAGTTTCAGGGCTTCTTAACAGTTTTCCTCTGATGTCTCTGCTCCATTTTCTTAATCTTGTATTTTTGATCAGGGTTGACTAGAACAGTGGGCCAGAACTGTATCAGTGACCTGTAAAGTGGCATTCATGCCTCTCCATCTCTGTTAGAATTTCTTTTCCTCATGTGCATTGTATATCATTGCCTCATAACTCTCTTGTGACCAACACACCAGGTTTACTCCTGCTTTATTACGTTGCATAGTATGAAAAATAGAAGAAAAGGTCTCTAGAAAAATACAGAACTTGTACTTTGTTGAACTACTGAATGCTGTTCATAAGGTCTTCCTGATCTCTGCAGTGATAAATTCATCCACCAGTGCATGAGATCTGGTTATAGCCTTGCACCATTACAAATGTTACCACTGGTTACAGAATTATCCACTAATTAAAAAGAAGTTGCTATAATTAAAAGAGTCTTCATTCAGATGTACTTGTACAAAGAAAGACCTCAGTTCATGTTCTTAGCTGTGATAGTGGACTCTGACAGGCAGAAAATGGGAAGAATTGTCTCATCTTCATACACTACTCTGGGCTTGATGGTAATTAATTATGTAAATAGTTGTGTGTTGTTCATTTCTGTCGACAAAACACACATGCACATAACACACATGCACATGAAGATGAATCATTGCTTCCCATAAGAAGCTAACAAGTGCAGTAAGTTTGCAAATAGTCTTGCAGGAGATTTGACAGTGCAGTGATGGTTGCAGTCCATTGTCCAAACTGACGCTATCCAAGAACTGTGTCAGGTAGAGCAAGGATCTTGTAACCGTATTTTTTTTATCCTAATACTTAATTTGATTGACTAGAGACAAATAAAACTAATGCCTAAACACACTAGTCTTGTTCAAATCATGTCTGCTTCTCTCAGAGTGCAACATATTCTTAGAAAACTATTGACAGGGATGTATTTTTCTGTACTTGGCTGAAAGATTAGATAAAGCACAAAAGCAAAGCTCGGCTTCAGCAGCTTTTCCCAACAATTAAGGAAGCAGTTCAAGCAACTAAAATAGGCTGTATCAAAGCTTTTT
>WEKY01018394.1:23565-62067 GCA_013390045.1 Picathartes gymnocephalus | reverse complement strand
TTTTTTTTTTTTTTTCCCATTCAAGAAGTGTACATGCTGAGCCCAAAATCGTTGTCGAGCCAATTTACATGTTGGACAAAGCACTGCTTCAGCTTTCAGATCTATGTATAACTCTTTAGTGCCCTCCCCTGTCCCAGTGTGGAAATGCCTATGTTTGGTAGGGAAACTGTTTAAATATGGTTAAGAAAATAATATTGTGACTTTATTACTAAATTGAAATGTTACTGTTGTCTGTTTTATCTCTCAAATCAATCTGTTTGTCTTAACAGTGGGGAAGGGAGCATTTCATTTATTCAGAGAACAAGAAATCAAAACCACCAAAGGACTGTGTGTGTGGCATGTTTTTGTTTTACATATTTTTTTCCAAGGGTCATAATGATACTGACTTCTCAGTGAAGTACGTCAGAGAGGCAAGTGAAAAAAAAGTTAACAGTAAAACTTACCACTCTCTAGGTCAGTTAGACATTCTTCCATGTGGGTCATTTAGTATTGAACATTGTGTGCATTTCTCCTGGATGAAAGGGAGGACAGGTGTGCTATGTGTGCTATCTAAATCAACACATTACTCAAAGAAAGAATGAAGGTAAAGGTGGTAGAGCCATTGTACAGGAAAATGAAGTCAAATCCCTACTGTGTGTGCAGATGCAGGAGACTTACCTTACTTTTAGATGGCTTAGCTGGCCCTGTGGAGAGCCAGGGCAGCACCTGCAGAGCCTCTCTGCCCTGGGACCACATCCCTGCAGCCTCACTGTGTGCCACTGCATGCTAGTCCCATGCAAGAGCAAGAAGTTTTGATGTGCAGTCAAGAGACTCAGATTTCCTTGGACTTTTGGGACATGTAATCTGAAATAGCTGTGGTGCTTGCTTGGAAAAGGATTGTTGCTTCACAGCCTTGGACCAGTGCTTCTATAGTATTTCCTTACACAATATCTGTCTCATTTCCTTCATAGTAAAGAACAATTTCCCCAAATGTTACTCTCTCATCTGCCTGTCACATCCTCCCTGCAGGAATTGGAATGCACTGATAAATTAAGTTCCCACTGTCTGTCCTTTTTCCTTGATAATACGTAGCTTTTGTAGCTTTGATGAGCGTGTAACCAACACTGATACGACAAGTATCAGTACAAGCAGCATGAAGGTGGTTTCGTAGGTTTTAAGAAGGTTGGTTTGTTTGTTTATTTGTTTTGTTGGTGTTTTGTTTTGTTTCTTCTTATTTCATTATAATTTTCTGGATTAATTCTGTTACTGTAATTTTCTGGGGTAGAGAGAAATTCAAGTCCTGCTTTCCACCAGTTTCCTTCTGCCATGCAATGCATGCTAAAATAAGAACCTGTCCATCTGTCTTCCTGTGGTACACAGGTACTTTTTGCATGACTAAAATTGGATCTAATGTCCCGCAAGACATTTATATGAGTTAGCTTGTCTTAATATGCTTTAGAACCAAGGAAATGGAAGAAAGAGACAGTAACTAGAATATATAGGTCAAAGATTTCTTCATCCTTCAGATAATCCAGTTATTTTAAAAAGTAGCAGGAAGTAATCCTAAAAGCTGAGATTATCCAAATCAATTATAAACATTACTTTGAAATCCCTCATGGGCTTTATTTTATATTTCAAAATAGTTTTGTAAATATTTTTGTAAATATTGAGTGTGTCAGTTGAAACCCAACAAACAGCTTGCTTCTTTGCTGTAGAGTTCACTGTAGGATTAAGGCTTCAAGACCTTCACATGCACTGCAAACACACTCACAGACATCTAGATAGATGTCTGCCCATAGCGGTTCAAAACTAAAAGGAAGAGTGGATTCTCTCTCAGATGTGGCTAATTAGGGAAAGGGGGGGTGGGGGGAGGCGTTATTAGAAAACAAGACCAGTATTCCAGTAATGCAGCATGCAAGACAAGTAAGACCATGCTTCAAGGTCTTGCTAAGCATGAATCCATACTATTTTTTGTTGCATATTTCGCAGCATTCAGCCCCTGACAGGACTTCCAACTGTGATCTGTCCCTCCTCCAGCACGCAGCTTATCCTGTTGTGCTGTCTGTCTGTAGTGACTCCTGAATCAATTCCTGTTCTGTCACTGCACCTCTGTGAACTTGAGAACATATGAGAACTATTATTCTGCTGTTTCTTTATCTCCAAACACCAGGATAATTTATCTTTATCTGTCTTTTGCTGAAATAGGTGTTGGGGCACAGGGCTGTATATGGCTGCGGTTCGCAGCAAGGAGAAATTTTGTAGCTGTTGCTAAGTGTTCAAAACCAGGATGTTGTTATAGTTGGCTAAATGTCATTAAATGCTTCTAGGTTTAACAAAAGGTTTTTGTGAGGGATGAAGGTAAGAAAAGAGTATGCTTCTGTAGGTTTTCAGAGAACTGAAACGAAAAAGTTTCTCTCTAAAATAGACACAGCACAAATGGGTTTTGCAGTATGATGATTTTCAAATCTGTGGAATGCAGAATGACAGAAATAACCAAAAGAAAAGTCTACAAAAGACAATTATAAACAGGCATGTGTGAAAACAGAGAGAGAATTCTAAGTGTTGTTCAAAAGGGACAACCTTTACCTGTGTGCTGAGGAACCTGCCCTTATTGTTTATTTTCTCTTACACTGAGGAAGGGTGACTTCAAACACTTTTTGTAATAAGCAAATTTATATCCAAAATATTCTGGCCTCTGGCAGTTTCTTCTGCATTTGAAATAACTAACAAGACCCTGGACTCTTGAGTTTCTGCTCAGGCCAGAAAGAGGTAACACCATCTTTTCTTTGAAAGAGAAATTGGTTACAATTCTATATTTATCCAGAAATAATATGAATTGTGTAGTATTAGTGTTCCTTGCCAAGCTGGAGTAAGTCTCTGTACTGCTGGGTAAGTTCATGGCAAGCAGCAAACC
Organism: Picathartes gymnocephalus; assembly: GCA_013390045.1. Classification (NCBI taxonomy): domain Eukaryota; kingdom Metazoa; phylum Chordata; class Aves; order Passeriformes; family Picathartidae; genus Picathartes; species Picathartes gymnocephalus. Next base: position 59,174 of record WEKY01018394.1, on the reverse strand, counting down.
AGTCCATTGTCTGTGCCTCACCAAAGTCTCAGCACACAGAAATCAGAACCACAGCCATGACCTTTTCCAGGTCCATCTGAAAAGCGGGAAAGATTAACCAAAATCTCTCAGCAGCTGACTATGATGTATTTGAAGGCAGTATAGAAAATATTGTAGATTTCTAAGTATGCAGATATCTTGCTGTTATGATTTACAAATTAGATTCCTCAATTCCACTGGGAACGTGTATTTCCAACTGTAGGATTTTTGGACAGACTATTCTGCTTCTATGATCTCTTTAAATTTTTAGCAGGAACAAGTTTTCAAATCATAGTTGATTTATATTGGCAAAATGCAGCTTTACTTTCTTTTCTGTCAAGAAGTGCTTTTCACTTGTTGGGCTGCAGCCTGAAGCTAGGAAATTTCCCACAGGAGGTTGAACAAAACTAATATATTGATGCTTGGCAGTGGTTGTGAAAGGGTTAGGCTCTCCCAGTTGACAGATTTTTGTGCTTTGCTCAGAATTTTGCTCTTCTAGAAGAGAGACATTATTTTTGAACCACATGCTTGGGAAAACCCAAACTTAGTTTCACAAGGCAGAAGGCCCTAAAAGTCTTTGATAAGATCCAGATCAAGGCTTGCTCTCAAATGCACTTTATTTCCCATTCATCATTGACCATTTGTGTAGTTGCCATCAGCTGAAACTGCCAGCTCTTTGGAATGCTAAGCTGCTCTTCCTCACAAAGGTGTAGAGCCTAATGCCACAAACTTAGTTTCAGCCTTCCTTTTCTAGGAAAGAAAACTCTTCACTTTTTCAGGTGACACTGTTGCTTGTCCTAAGTTATTGACTAATGGTATATTCAACAACAGAAATGCAAACCAGCTAGTTACATGGTGGATTAAATATAATTGTGTCCTTGTTATAGGACTACTAACTCTTCTAGTTTCTGAACTCTGAAAAATTTTGGTATTTCACGTTGCATTCCTGAGGCAAAAACACCTGCACAACAGATATAAGCAATTCTTTCTCCTCAAAGCTGCAAAAGTTAATGAAGGGTAAACATTTTTTTGTGAAGAGATCTTTATTTTTTACATGCATAAATCAGGTTATCTAGTAAAATTTAATTAGATATATTTGAATCTATATTAATTAAATATATTTAGCATGTGTCTCAAGTGTTGTGCCACCAAAGGACATCATAACATCAAGGAGGTAGGCCAGGCTGCCAGGAGAGATGGTGATTGGCATATTCATTGGATGCAGCGAGGCTAAAATGAAACCATTTTAGTTCAATACAACCCAGAGCTCTTGCCAAATCTCAAAAAGAATAAATTGCAAGCTATCTTTTGGACACAAAAATAGTTGTAATCTTCCTTTAAGTTTTAAGCTAATCTGCACTATAAGAGGCATTTGAAGACATCTAGTTGTTTGGTTAACTATTCACTATTTTTTTTTCCACCTTTTGGCTCAGGCCATATGATCCTCTGGTATTTTTTCTAACTTTTTCTCCAACAGATCTCAAATCTCTTAACAACAAATCACTTCTCTGATCTCTTCTTCTGATTCTTTCTTCTATTTCCTGTAGATGACATTTTTTGCCACCATCAAGTTTTGTCTTTGAGAGCAGTGGTTTCTTTTTTTCAAACATTTTCTTTGATGTATTTTACTTTCTATTGGGTAGTTTTGGCCAGAATTTCTGGGGCTAACTGAATCTTCCTCTAATCCATATTTAGCAGCACACTTGTATGTCTTCTGATCCTCATTCTGTTTTGCTCTAAATTTGGCCATAGAATTTCATTCTTCTTCCTTTAAAGCTTTTTCATTTTGATTCCTTAATCCATTCCTCCATCAGCTGATCCAGGATTTCTTGAGATTTTTGAAGCTTTTGCTCTGTGGCAAATCGTTTGCTAAAGCTCATCAGCTTTGACCTGGTGATTAACTCACTTCAGGTGCCTGTGTCTTGTCTCTTTGTGCCGGATCAACTCACGTCTCTTCTTCCCTTTAGTTTCTTTCAAAGACTTTTTCTCAAAAGCCCATGAAGCCTTGCACCTGAGCAGATTATGGTTCAGGTCTGTGGTATCCTTCTCTATGATCTGCTTATTTCTCAGATGTTTTTCATGGAAACATTTCCTGTACTCATCTTAGAGCTTTGATCTTTTAAGCTTTGCCTTGTGCTTTGTTTCTTTCTCCTGTGCCTGTCTTTGTCATCTCTTGTAAGGCCATTTCTGCCCCCTCCTTCCTTCCTTCCTTCCTTCCTTCCTTCCTTCCTTCCTTCCTTCCTTCCTTCCTTCCTTCCTTCCCTCAGACCTAGTGTTAGCCACAGCTGTGAGTGCTGCTGGTATTTAAGTCCAACAACTTAAAGACCTGAAGAGGAATTTTCAACCCTAAATCCCTCTGTGAATATAGCCTCTAATTGTGGTGAGCAGCTCTTCCAACAAGTAGCTCTTGGCCTGTCTGCTGAGAAAGCCCACCATGGAGCTCAGCACTGTACCACAGAAAGCTGATTGGCTGCTTTGCTTCGGAGTCATGCTAGGAAGCAAAGTGATGGGATCATGTTCTTCAAGGCTGGTACCATTACAAGAGATTGCTGGGATTTACTCCAGCAAAAGCCCTTTTTAATCTCAGCATGTGCATTAAGCAGTATAATAAGGAGTATTAATCCAGCCTGGAAGTTCTGAAGACGTAGGTTGCTGTGACTATGTCTTTAATCAAAAATCAAGAGCCATAGTTTCCTCAGAAACAATTTTCTCTTAAACCTCCACCAAAAGAAGCCGTGGTTTTTTAGTCCAATAAGTGACTTTAAGCTGATTTTAACAAGAAACATTTTATTTTCAGTATTATTGTAATATAGGGATTTTAGTAATTTTTTAATCTCTGAAAATCAATGTATTGTATAATTTTCTTCAATTTATTAACTTTATTTCCTTGCTTTCTCAACATAAGCTCTGTTTGGTGGCTGAGGAGTCTCCATTGGACGTGTTCTTGAACTTGTCTTCAGCATTAAATAAATACTGCATACTCTCTTGGATGCTTTGGTGTGAGTTTTCTTAGGTAATACTCCATTGTCTAAAATTCTACTCAGAAATCTTGATTATTTCAGTGCTCTGGTACAGTTTCTTTTCACAGGCAGTTTTTTTTAAATGTGAAAAAAACTCCTGAAAACTGTGAGTGAACAATAATGCTGGCTCATCTGTCCATTTTATGTATATCTGCCCCTCTCCTGCAACAGATAGAATGTTTCATAATGAGAAGAGTTCTTGTCCTCCTTGCAAGTAACAGAGATAATTCAATCTTGGGACTGTGTATTTAGACAGCTGCTAAACTTAACCTCAGATCAGAGAGCACACGGAGAATGATGGAAATGAAAGCAGACGGCCTTCTCAAACTATTTATCTCTGAATTCATAAAGTTGTGTGTGGAAATGCTATGTATGGAGATGAATTACAGAGAGACCAGTTGTGTCTTATGTAAAAATCATGTTGATGGAAACAAGGGGAAGAAAATACAATGTTACTAATCAAAATGCTGTCAGCGTGTTGAAAACTGGAGCATCTTTATCCTGAAATGGCAGCATTCCTTGTGGAAAAACAATTTCAGTGAAAAGAAGATATTTATACCAATGCTATTCATATTGTTCCTAAGGACCTCATACATCTCTCTAATGTGTAAAAAATTACATTCATCTCAGTTTTAGAGATGAGGAACAGAAGAGAACAAATGAACACAGCAAATCTCTGCTGAGCAAACAGTGCTCCTGTCTTTTCTGACAGGTTAGCATCGATGTGCTCTTCCTCTCTGACATGCTACCTAAACGTGTGTATTTGTAACATAGTTTTGACATGTATTGGCCTAACTGCACCCTGAGTTACTTGCCCTACAAATGTTTACATCATCAGTGATGGCACTTATTCAGAACTGAATTAGCCTCCTTTCTTCATGTTGTAACAGGTGGTGGGAAAATTTGGCTTAAGGTTGACCTGAGATGTAAATATTTTCTGTGCACAATATTTTTGTCTGAAATAAAAAGGTGTGAACATTAGTTCCTTGGTCCCTTGCATCATTTAGAGGAGACAGCTTCAGAATGGATGCTGGACTGACACGCACTGACTTGGCCATTTGTGAGAGAGCACGGAAGCTCCTCTGCATCTCTTTCTTTAGCCATGACATATGCTTCACTGATGTTGATATTTTGGCCAGAGTTTGTGAGCCATATCCTTTCAGTAAACTACAACACTACATGAAATAGGCAAGAACACGTTATTTGAAGGTGATAGTAATAGTAAGAATAATATAATTTACATAATAGTAGCATTTATTAAGGTACGTAAAAGTGCTACTGTGCTGCCTATTCAGTCTCTTAGACTATGAAAGGGAAATGGTCTTATACTAATGATTAAAATACACTCTTAAAACGTCCTCAAATCACCATCTTTTCACTTTTCTTCTCTGTGAGTGTGGCACCATATTATTGAGATGAAGAATAATTTGTGTAGTCAGTCATACAATAATGTCCGTAGGTACTTGAATATCAAAATATCTGTATAGATAAAGTATCAGTCTAAATAAAAGCCAAAGACAAATATTTTGTGACATTTCATTCCTTGTACCCAGGATGGCTGCATAAGTAGGGAGGTCAGGCTTCCTTCTCACCTGCTTGTGAGTTGCAGCTGTTCAAATACATTAATCACTACACAGCATTAGTAATATATAGCTATGAGAGCTAAAGGAGAAGTGGTTTATTATTTCCTGCTGTCACTGTTTGCTACTCCTGCAGTTTAGCTACAACCTTTGGCTGCTGATGTTATGTGTTTGTTTTGCAGAATCTGAAATAGAGATGTGGGGTTCATACTTTGGGTTAAATATAGCTGGCCATAAAACCCCTCTGCAAACCAGGCCACGGTTAGAATGCATCTTTCATGATGCAGTCAGATAAAGTTAGTGAGGCTGAAGGAGATAAAAGAATTAAAGACACTGAATTAAAGACACCTTTTTTCCATTTCTTTTCCTCAGGAAATAAATTAAGTATATGAAACAATGGCTGTCTGTTATGAGAAATGCCAGAGGTGAAAGATTTCCCACATTTGGACCAAGGCAGAGGTTCAGGGTGGATTGCTTGTGTCACATGTAGTAAACAGCAGATGGCTGCAAGCATAAGGGAAAAGAACACGTATTTTACAACCTTATATTAAAATTAAATAAACCAGTTCTTCAACAGGCATAGAAAGGTGTCTATCTATTGATTCTGACAGAGATTTACTGGTGTACATCTGGCTTGTCCTGAGAAAATGTTTCTCTGAATATCAGTGACTGGTAGGAGATTTTACACACAGAGATGGAGCTGATCAATACAATAAATATTTAACCTTCCTCAGAATATTTGCAGCCTGGATGTTGGTTCAATTTAGGCCAGAGAAGAAGCTAACTGATATTCAGATCCTGGTGTCTGAGGGGTTTGAATCTGCTGTTATAAAGGCAGTCACTTGAAAGCTGTCCGATGTTAGCTCATCTGCTGAGAGAGAAGCCACCTACCAGAGCAAAATGGAACTTTTGCCTCTTGATGGTAAACAGGTATGAACTGTGAAAGCAAATGCTGATTGCTGATGCTTACATTTGTTTTGACTATGTCAAGGTTCCAAAATCCGATCAAAATTTTAGAACACAAGGCGGTAGGGTTTGTAGAGTAGGAATTCCTGTTTCTTAGTCCGAGCAGCTCAACCCATGTGGGTTTTGGCATGATACCCACCTCTTTCCCTTGAAGCTGCCTGTGGAAGCAGGAGGCATTCTGGATGGACTCCAGTAGGGAGCACTAGGAGGCTATTGCACATGCAGCTGCTGGGGAATTGCACTGAGATCAAACGGCTTGAGGATTAATTTGTTTCTGCTGTTTTGTCTTTTAAAGGTGACTGTATTAATCTGGAAAACAACAGTACCTTTTATGAGTGATCAAAGCTGTCATGTAAGAAATTGCAGGGAATTTAACATATTCCAGTTATCACCATGCTGGGTCGGACCACTTTCCGGAGAGAGGCACTTTAAATACAATTTCATTTTGAGAACACCCTACGATTGCAGCAGAATCATTCATAACGTGATTGGGGTCAGAGATTTTATCTCAAAGTATGTCCCGCTAGTGACTGGGTTTCATGTGTTATTGGTTGTGAGGAAGACTCTAATTATGTTTCCACGCTGTGTGGGGACTGGTTAACAGAAAGAAATCTCGTCTCCTTTTGTGTTGTGCTCAGCCCAGCAGTTACTTTTGTTCTAAATTGGGCCTGGCAGCCTCTAGGGTGAATGATTGACATGTCAATGTGCTAACAGAAGCCAGAACCAATTCTCTTGTCTGACACCTCCTTTCCTCCTCCGAATATTAATGATGAGGGACCCAGCTGAATGAATGAAAAGTGCACACATCCCTTGTGGCTCCATGCAGATGCTCAGAGATGACAGCAGGATTTGCCCAGGAGAGGACACAAGCCCATAAAGCCATCTGGTATTATGTAGTGAGCTTAATGTGTTCATTGACTTGGCCAAATGTTTGGTAAATCAAAAGTTGACAGGGAAGGATTCATAATATTTATGCTTAAAATGCAGTCAAAACATCACAGAGAAAAATAGGAGTCCTAGATGAATTCCTAGAAAAACAGAGAAAGTACAGCTCAGATTTTGAGCTGGGAAGATGGGCAAGGAAAATATAAAAATATTTAAATCATATTTAAATATGATTCACAAAGCAGTGATTTGCTCTAAAAGTGCCTTCAGTTACCCTGTGATTGATTTCAGATAAGACAAGTTATTGATGATCACCACAGGCTTTTATAGTACAATTTCCCAAAATGTCCAAACGAGCCAGCCTTGGAAGCCATTTTGCAGTCACTTGTCACTTGATATTTATCAGTTCATTATTCTGATTTGGTTGAATCAAATAATCTGCTCTTTCATAGTCTGGATTATGTAATATTTATTGTTATAGTACAGACTGAGACTATTAGATGTGTATTCAGACTGTTAAGACTAGTTGGTATAATGCATAACCAAGGAGCAGACTTCTTTATTTAATCATAAATTTTATTTATTTTTTCAATGAAATAGATTCCCTTTTATAGTCTATGATTTAAGATTTTCTATGTAAATGTTTCTTTTATCTCTAGTATCTCACCCAGAAATTCTGTCCCAATAGGCAACCAGAAAAAAAATCCATATTAAAATGCAATAGACTTTTTCTCTTTGTGAGGTTTAGATCTGGTTCAAATACAAAAAAAATCTTTTCTCACTCGATTGCCATATCATATTTTTTATCTCCACTACAGTAAAAATGCAACCCATTTTCACCTTCAGTGCCCTTCTCATCTTTTGAAGATCCTGCAGTTGAATACCCTTTGTATTTTCACAATATCCCAAGGAAAGGCAATTTTTTGCATCCATACAGGAACCCCTTGTGTCAAAGTGCATTGAGCAACTTTTGCAGTGATTATTGCAAACCTTTCCCCTAATCACTTTCTCTATTTTCTTTTATACTGTATGACAGCCCAGTGAGGTTCACCTGGTTGCTGTGAAACCATTTTGTCTTGCTCTTCAAATCCTTTTGTGTGACCCCACTTGATTACCTAATTATGTTACTTCCCATCTTCCACATTCTTTCCTATTACCCTAAAGGCCCTTCACAGTTTCCTTTTATTTCTCACCTGCTGATGTTGCTCCCATTCTTACTTTGCAAGCCACATATCTCACCTCAGTTTGCTGTCTAAGACCTATATGTCTAATTTAAAACACATCTTTCAGTTGCCCTATAGTTTGTGGAGAGAAAGGATACCTTCAGAGTGCATTTATTTTGTTTTATCTCAGTCTAAGATAAATACCTAAGTTAATTGTGATGAATTGCCCTCTGGGTATTCTTTCCATACACGGGAAGTCTAGACAACCAGTTTGGTTCGTACCTTACGAAGCAGGGAAAATGAATCCCTATTTTAATCAGTTTGCCCAGAGTTTTCCCAAGAGCCTTATTCCCTTCTGCCTCAGTACCTTAACCTCCTCCCTGGAATCCATTTGATACCATTTTCTCGATCTAAGTATGCTATTAAAATTTGAGCCTTCAAGGAAATATGTAAACTCTTATTGTAAACATCCACTTAAGAAAAGAAAAAAGTTTCATTTTAAAATAATTTTTTGTTGACTTCACACTGCTTCATACTGAACTTATGTTTGTATGGCATTGGGGTATCACCATGTTTCTGTGGGAGAGTGCCATTCTGCTCTTGTTGTACAAAGGCTTCATTAGCAGAAGGGTGTTCAAGGTTACAAATTAAACCAGCAATTTGCAACAGAAGCCTGAGTAACACCGGTTACAACAGTCCCCCGGAGATGGGGTTCACCTGATGGCCAGCACTGTCACATGCAGACTGATGATTCTGGCCTGAGGTGGCTGTGAGTTATTTAAATACTGCATGGGAAATATTTTTTGTATAAGTATCTGTTTGAACAGAACCCTTTCACTACATTACAGTGGTAAAATGAGTAATTTAAAAAAAAAACTGCCTGTAATATTTGGTTTTATATTATTTCAGAAAAAAAATCTGACAAAATATTTTAAGTTAAAAAAATTCTTTACTCTTGCATCTTAAAAATAGCCAAGTAGTTAATTTCTAAAAAATTACAAAGAGAATAACTCTGGAATTAGACCTTTGAATAACAAAATTCAGCTGCGAGCACTTTTATTAATTTTTTCTTTTTTGTATGTAAATTAATAGCTAAATAATTGTGCCACAGAAACAGTAGGTCCAAGGTTCATAAAGAATGTAGAGCTGCAACTCACAGATTTGTGACAACTCAATGATCAGTGTCACTGAAAAGCAAGAATGAACTTTTCATCTGTTGTTTGCAGTCATATGGGTTGTGCCCTCCCATCTTAAGCAAGACAAGATGATGATATCTTTAAATGACAACATAATAAATTCTTTTGTTAATATAACTTCTTCCACTAGAATTAAAATAGATATAATAATTATCTTATTCCAAAGGGCATTAACTTGCTTCAGTAAAAATGTTTGGTCTCTCTTGTGCATACCAGTTTCAGCTTTGAAACTCACAGAAAGGGCTTCATTTCATTGAATCACAGAATGCTTTGGATTGGAAGGGACACTGGAGATCATCTAGTTCCAATCCCCACTGCCATGGGCAGTGACACCTACTAGACCAGATTGCTCAGACCCCATCCAACCTGACTAAACACTCCCAGGAATGGGGCATCCACAACTTCTCTGAGCAACCTGTTCCAGTGCCTCAGCACTCTCACAGCAAAGGATTTCTTTCAAGTATCTAATCTAAATCTAATCTCTTTCAGTTTGAGGTCATTCCCCCTTGTCCCATCACTGCATGTCCTTGGGAAAAGTCCCTCTCCAGCTTTCCTTAGATATTGAAGGGCTACTCTAAGGTCTCCCTGGACAGTGAGCAGGTTTTCTGTAGGCTCTGCCTCCACAATGTTCAGCCAAAGTAGTTCTGGTCCTGGAAACTGAATAGAAATCACTGAGTTTTCTCACACTCATGTGGACAAATTCTGCCTGTGAAAGAGCAAAGTGGGTGTGTGTACATATCAATTATTCTGGGTAAGCCACTCTCAAAAATTAAACACAAACAAAAAATCTGGCAGGAGAACAAAGTGCAGTCTGGGAAAGATTTTCTCACAACAGAAAGTCCAGGCCCCTCCAACAAAGAGAGTTAGTATCAGATTAGTGCCAAATTTTTGAAGACTCAGCTGCATTGTTCCCATATTGAATGCTAAGAGATCTTGTCCTATTAGGGTTAGATTTAGGGAGGGGTGGGAGTGGGGACAGGACGAGTTTCCAGCTGCCAGGGCCCAAGCAGAGAACCTGTGCAGGTGGGGAAGGTCTCATCTGAATGGCAGGGAACATGCTGATTTTTGATGCATTTGCACCATGGGATGCATCTCTGTGTCTCTGGGATGTTTGGAATATGATGTTACTGTCCACTGCCAGGGGAGGCAAAGAATACCTGTAGCAGTAGAGAGAGAGGGATGCACCCCAGAATGGAATTAAGACAGTTTCAAATGGTCTGAACCACCACAGAAGGGGTTCTTCTTCTATTAAATGAGATCTTAATTTTAAACTACTAAGTTTGGTCTACTAAATTTTCCCCTCAAACATATGACTGTGGGAGCAGGAGGAGCAGTGCAGGAATACAGCTTGGGAGCAGTACAGGAATGTAGCTTTGGCCACGGCTCTACATGTCTGCTCACAGCTTTGAGAGCTGTGGGAAGGCTTCCCATGCCACTAGGATACTCACTGCTCCCAGGAGAATGCCTTTCACTGGCTTCTGTGGGGGAACAGGGGTCTGTATGTGCCATGCCTAAAGCAAATGGAGTTACAACAAATCCATTCAAATATGGGTAATGGACACAAAACCAGGAAAGGAAAAATGAGCAAGTATGTGTTATACAGGCTAGAGAGAACTGCTTCTTCCATACAATTTTCTGCTGTTCAGTAGATATTAATTAGGTTTTGGTGTGGGGGTCTTTAAGGATATGAATGAATATATTAGCTATTGACAGCTATGAACAGACTATTTTGAGTTCTAAATGGAAATAATTTATTTACCCTCATGATGAAACATGGAAACCTGTAGTGAAAGAGAGCAATTAAGGGACAAAGCAATAAAACTGGCAGAGGAAAGTAAAGAAGAAATATTACTGAAAAAAGGGCTTTTTATTCTACATTTCAAAAGCAGTAAACATGAATGATAAAACATGCAGCATGGATTTAAGGTTAGGGATTGAAGGGAGATAAGGAGCTTAAGCCTCTGCATCAGCACCAACTAGTGCTGCACGTACACTCCTGTGGCATCTGATGGGGCTGAGTTTGTGTAACTGCACGGGAGACCCAGGCACCAGACAGGGAAAGGAGAGCAATCACTTTGTCAGCTGGGCACACCACAAGCTCTGGCTTTCCAGTTTCTCCTGCAGGTTAAGTAAGAATAATGAGAGTTTATCTGTGCCTTGATCAGACACAAGGCCAAGCATTATCGTTTTCCTGGCACAATTAACCTTTCTGGTGAAGAGGTGGTCCTGCCTTACTTTGCCTAAGTGGGTTGCTTTTATTTACAACTAAAGTCAGTACAAGAACCACTGTAAACATCATTGCTCAGGTGGGAAGCAGATTATTTCAAATGTTTAATTTATGTTTCTTTCTAAGGAGAAGAAATCCTACTTCAACAACAACAAAAAAACCCAAAACCCTCTCAACTTCTACATAAGCAATGAACAAAAGCTGCTTAAAAAAAGGTTTCTTTTTTTTTTTTTTTTTTTTTAGTTGTTGTCGTTGTTGTTAAACTGGTGTAATTTTGGGAACAGAGGAACAGATAGGGTCTCATTCAAGAGAGCAGTGTCTCAATTTCATGAGTGTCCTCATGCTAGCAAAATTCTTAAAAATAAATTACTCAGAATATGAGTTCTGCTTGAGTAATGTTTATAGAAGCAGGCTCTGGGTTTCTCTGCTGACTGTGCTAACAAGAGTGTCAGCTGTGATTTTGCTTCTTGTGATATGGATTAGATCCAAGCTGAATTTGACTTTTTTCCAAGTCAATTATGAATTATCTGAGAACCAAAGCAGCCAGATGAAATTGCCCTGAACTTGAAAAAGAAATTAAATTGCCTGTATGCTCAAGAAAGAGGAGAATCTTGCTATTTTTAAGAGGAAACAAATTTATTTTGTGGCTCGGGTTGTTCGTAAGAAGACGCTTAAATATTCTGCTGAAGAAGGGTCAGTTAAATAAGGAGAAATGAAAGCAGAGAGGAAGAAAATATGTAACAGAAAAACTTCATAGGCCAGTTATTGTGTAACATTTCAAGCCATGCTCTACAAGCACGTTTCCTTATGCAAATAAAAAAACCCCAAGCAACAAACCAGCAGCACTCTGAAAATTGTGTCTTGGGGCCCTGAAGTATGAAACAGCTGCGTAACTTGGGTTTACCATAGATGAGGAAACCAGCTTCTGATTCCTTCCCAGCTCTAATTTGCTCTGTGTCACACCATTTTCCTACCTCAGGTTTTACTATCAGTATAACTGGAATAAATAAAGTGTAAGATTTAATTTTAATAGATTTGAAACACATGCATCTCTGACTAAAATAATTTTAATCTCACCTAGCTACGTGGGTAGAATGAGATGAACCAACAACAGATGTCTTTATCCCACCCATAGTGCCATTTTCATTGTCTACTGCTCTGCCACTGCAAAGCAAGTGAAGTATTCTACAGTACTTTCTGTTCTGAACACGGAATAAATGATTGAAAACTTCTTGAGAGATCTATAAGTGAATTGTATTGTGTCAACAATTTTTTACATCCACAAAGATAAAGATCCAGGTTTAGCAAGAGCTGAGAATAAAGGATGATCCATCCCAGCTGAAGGCAGTGATAAAATGCCCTTGGACTTTAGTGGGTGAAATTTTTATTTTAAAGTGTTTTTAATTAATTTGGTTTGGTTTTGTTCTTTCAGTGGACTAAAACATGAGGGAAACAAACCAATTATATTCCACCTGCAGTTTAATTTATGAATCCATTGAATCTAGTTTACCTTCATTTTATTTCTTTCCTATGATACTTATAAGCAGAGTTTTATTGATCATCTTTTTATCATCCTCTCTGTATTTTCCAGGGAATAGATCTGCTTCTAAATCAGGCAGATATTGCAACCGTCATCAAATATTTAATGATTTTTCTACTTGCTCAGTGGCAAATGAAAGTTCAAATAATGCAAGTGAGGCAGAATATTGAAAAATTTTAAAAGCTATAATTTTTCACAAGTTGAATTACTAAACAATTATTTTATAAAGCTGTATTTAGTAAAATTCCCCCACCCCTTGTGTACTGGGCTATTATACACATTTTTCTCCTCCTTTGTTATGCAAAAAATGTCATCAAAGTTTTATTACGATTTAAATTTTGGTTTTATCATCAAGAAGTTATTGCTTTATTACAATTTAAGTTTTGGTTTTATCATCGAGAAGTTATTGCTTTATTTCCCTTCTGGCCTTCATATAATCATCTTTTCTTCTTATCGGACTTACCACTATTAATGGAAAAATTTTCTAATATTGAAATAAATGGATTTTCAGCTATTGAGCAGTTTATGTCACATGAAATGGCCAGAAAATACAGTTCAGGAAGGCTGCACTAAACTAAATTACCTCTGTCCACAGATGCTTCCTAGTAATAGATACTCATTTTCAAATTCATTCTGTGCATTAAAGAAGAACTAATTATGCCAGTAATATCCATGTAAAATTGCCTGGATTATGGCAGTGATCCTGCTATTATAAGAGAGGAAGGCAGTACAGACCAGCAGCAGCAATAGCAGCATTGATTTATGTGCAGATACCAACTTTCTCTTCAGCATAGTATGTTGTGAAGAAAAGCCAGTTTTCACATCCCCAAACCCAGTCAATTCTATCATTGAAATGGATTTTATGTCTTGGTCATTCAAGACACCGTTTTGATTTTTTTGGAGAGTGAGAGGTTTAAGAATAAAAGATTCTTTCACTTCAGAATAGAAGAACTTTTGCCTGTTCCAAAAGGATGAGACATCTCTGTGAGGTAGGATCAAATGCTTATTTCTATTCTGAGTGAAGGAGTCCATAAATAAGGATGGATTCCTCTTGGGCTAAAACTTCTTTATTTTTTATAAATATAGATATAGATATCCAGATATATATCTTTAATGTCATCAGTTTCTGAGTGAGGGCGTCTGAGAGACAGTAAAACACAGCATGAAGTCTCCTACATTCCTGTTCCATTTGAGGGTAATGAACACAGCATGACACCTTGTAAGTTTTTCTGTAGAGTCTTTCAGTCCCAGTAATGTGATGATCAACTTATAGAAGCAGAAAAGACCCCCCACATGGCCTTGTGCTGTTTAGTCCTCATTCAGCTGAGACATTTGTGTAATGATTTTTGGCTGAACTTGTTCAGTGAACAAGGTTTACACACAGGCTGCAGGTCACATTGCTTGTGCTCTGCCCTTCCAAACCAAAAGGCAGATGGTAGCCAAAAAGACACCCAGGAGAAGCAACCAAAGGCAGAGCCTGGCAACCGTGTCTAAGATTTGTGGAGGATGAGGACAGTAATGCTATGAGATGAGTGACCCCACAGTAATAACTTTTTGGCTCTTAAAGTGAGCCTTAAAAGGTGTGGACAAACACCAACCTGTCATTGCTTTTCAAGAGGAAGCCAAAGAACACAGAGAGCTACCCACAGTAGCTGTTCCTTTCCCCCGGGCTGCACACAAGAAATCCTGAACATACACCTTCCTCTTGACACATTCCTCTTGATTCTTGTGAGTGTTTTGGCTTGAGAAGATGAGTAAGTGCCACCTGTGACAGGTATCACTTCTCTTTCTGTAAGGTCTCACCCTGAGCCTTGTTACATTACCTGCTGAGACAATCATGAACATAACCTAGGCAAACAGTACATGGCAAGGCAAACATGAGGAGGCCTTGCTTCAAACACAAGGAATTGCTACAGAGCAACTTTATGCTGTTTCTTTAATTCATTTGGGAACTGAGCAGGGTGAGTTTTTTCACTTAAGTTTTTTAAAAGCAATCCTCAACAGAGAACTACTAAGCCTATGAATGTGGAAAAGTAATGCTGGTGAAAGTCAGAAGCAGCTGTAGCAGCTACTGAACTTCATTAGTGCATCAAAAATGGCTGCTGTCACTAAGGGGCAGTGACAGATACTTTGTAGTTCATTTGCAGGTCTTTGGCTTTCAATTTGGTTCCAAAATTTCCTTGAAAGCTGCCACTCATTGATGCAGTGGTTTTTATTGGTTCATTGTATTTTGGTTTGTTCCATGTACCCCTGTTTGGACCCTGTATACTCTCCCTGTCAATTATCTGTCCCCTCCCCTGGTCGAGCGAGAGAATCCCTCTCTCTCCCCTGTCATTCTCCTTTCACCCCTGCCCCAAGTTCTAGAAAGGTCTCTGTCATTTGGCTATGCATTGGCCCTCACAGGTGTATCCCCCCTTCCCTGTTCTCCCGTTTGCTGTGTAACCTGTCCCTCACCCCTGGACCACACCCTTGGGCTTTCCCAATTGGTCATGTTTGTGCCTCCACCCCTGGGATCCTGAGGGTATGAAACCCCCTGTTACCTGTGTTTCGGGGTCTCCCGGAGCAGAGCATAGGAGGTTCGGTCCTTCTATGTGAAACTCCTGGTGGCCTGACTCAGTCAGTCTCTCCCCATCAGCTGAATAAATCTCAGTTGGTATGCAGAGCTGCTGACTCCTCCCTGCTTGGCTTCTCCTCGCAGTGGTCACCTGCTCTTCACGCTGCTATCGGCTCTGCTCGCTGTGGCTGCGATCGGGCTCTGGGGATCAGAGAAGGTCCCCAGAGAGATTGCCTTCGACCGGCGCAGTCACAGCACCCCGGGCAGCAGAGCATAGCGAAAACTCATGTTTTTTGGCAGCACAGTGCTAAACAAGAGACTGTACAGGACAACCCTTATAATTGACTAGACTGTAGATGTCCACTGAATGAATATTAATTGAACTATTACACCTACACTATTGGTTAGGTCAAAGTCAAAATCAAAGTTAGTAACAGGATGTTAGGAACAAGAACAGAAGGATGGATGGATGGATGGATGGATGGATGGATGGCTGGATGGACAAATGGATGCTTTTTCATAATACAGCAGGAAAGAGTAAAACACATCATAATCCTGGCTTTTGCTCTTACACTTTTCTGTGCTTTTTCCTATCCAGTGCCAAATTTTTATTTTTTCCAAACATGGTCAATCCTTTTTGCTTCATTGTTCCCCCCCTGTAAGTATTCAAGTTTATCCAAACAAAGGTAGTACGAGGGACCTAGAGAATTTCTGCATCTCTTTCTTCAGGAGTTGCTGTCTGAAGCCCTATTTCTAAATCCAAGATTTACTTTCATTCTCTGTCAGACAGTGTTGATTACTGAGTTAGAGAAATTGATTCATGAGGAAAGGTTAAGGAGCTATATACAAATAGCTTGGCTGCACTATGACTAAGACAGATGGGAACATCATAATAGGCTGCAGAGTACGATTGCACTGAGAAGGAAGGGCCTCTAGGGAAAGGCATAAAACATAATCTGGCTCATTTTGAGTCTTCCAATTGTCACCAGAACCATTATGGGGAAAAGGGAAGCAGGTGGCTGCTTTACATACTGTTTTGAATTTAAACAAGTCTCAGCAGAAGTACTTTGTCAGTTATGGGTTATCACAAGAGTGCAATATTTGCCCTGCTCCTTTAGATCAAAGCTGCAAATCTTGCCTCCTGCAATACCATGAATCTGATGCTCTGGAGCTGTGCAAATGTGCAGGGTTCCTCCCCTTGGTCTTCTCCCAGTTCCCAGCAGTTTTTGGGATAGGGTTTTCTTGAGGTTTTATTAAGACCATTACATTTAACAACTACAAATTACCCAGCCCTCCATTATTCCTCTACTTTTAAGCTCATTATTATTTTTGACACTGGAAGTGATTTCCTCAGTTTAGTCATGCATGGAGTGCAACTGTGGTCTAATCAGTAGATTGTGTGTTCTTGGCTGTTATGTTGAAAGATTCAATGGTTGGTTTTTTCAGTCTTACAGAAGAAAAGGCTTTATTTCACTTGCCTTTTTTCTAGGCTGTGTGGTCATGGTCAATGTGGTCACTTTTCTTAAGTCCTTCCCTAAAAAGCTCTTCCACACCTCCCATTACATTTGTTGCCTTTTCTTTTCTTTTTCTTTTTCTTTTTTTTTTTTTTTTTTGTCCCCGTTTAAAAACCAACTTTGTATTTTCATTATATTATATATCTGGGGTGCACCCAGTGTACAAGATGTGAGGCTGTCATAAATTCTGATCCTTTTATTTGTGAATTTTTTGACTGCTGCTGAGCACGGATGACATTCACAATGCTACACTGTGACACAGCATCTCTTTCCTACACAGTGGTAATAAATCATATTGTGTTTGTGTCAGTGTGGTTGTTTTGTCCCAGGTGTTTTACCTTGAAGCACTGGATATTGCAAATGGGTTATTTTCTCTCCTAGTCTAATATTTGGAGATGTGCAGCAAAGGGAGATAACTATTTTATTTCTCTGTCACCAAGTATAAGAAAAAATATTTTTCTCTCCTCGTCCAAAGTTAAACTTTCAGGGAGATGGTGGATTTTAAAAGGGTAACTCTTGCCTTGGTCCAAAAGCCAGAGCCATGGAATTACTGGACAGGCAAGAATTCTTATTTTCAATGTTCTTTGTGTGTAACAGCTTGCTTCATTCAGGAGCAGCTATAATGTGAGAAAGATGAAGAGTGGAGGATTTGTATGGGTGGAAAAGAGGGAGAGGAGGAGCACATTTGCAGAGGGGAAGACAACAACAGAGAAAAGGCAAGTCCATTCACTGCAGCAATGCTTTTGGTAAAATATCTACAGGTTCTTTTAGACCATGTGAGATGCACAGAGCATTGATAGGGTTAGAAGCTATTCAGCGCAGATACAAAAAGCAAAGTTCAATTAAACCCATGTACTAGTTGCCTGAGTTTGCAAGGAGCTTTGTCAATCAGTGCAGAAACCTTATTTTTTTTTGTAATGAATGTAAGTTTAACCTAGAGAGTAGCATACATGATTTCTAAAATCTTTCTGATAAAACCTCTTTGAAATTGAAAGGACTCCAAGTTCCATTTACATCAATACCTTCCTAAACAAGCAAGACCTGTAGAAGAACATATTCTCTAAAACCATGCTATTCTAAAAATAAACAGTTTCTGTTCAAAGATATTCACAAGATTAGAAGAATACAGGAATCTGAGAAAAAGTGCATTAGTATACCTACATAGTTTGTGCTATTCAGTAGCTGTCATACTATATGTAAAAAGAGCTGTTCAAGCAATTAACATATTAATGCTAACATCTCAAACTATAATTTAAATGAAGTTTTATGGCTGAGACACAATAAAGATAAGAAATTGTCAGGCACTCACTGTTCTTCAGGAAATGTAAAAAAGAGAATGTATCTTGAATATGTCATGGTAGTCGTTTCACTTTGTAATCTTCAGAGGCTTTCCAGAAAAAAACCCTCAAATATCTATATTTTGATCCTTATATATGTAAAAGAATATCTCCTATTAATATTGTGAGCTGGAAAGCTGTAACTAGATGAAAAAGATTTCCCTAAGTAAAAACAAAACACTGCTACTAATATGTGGAATTGTTAATGAAAGGCAATTTTCATATGAAATCCTAATTATAAATTGTGATTTTCAAAAAAATCATGACATAAATATAAACACACAATCAACATAATGCAATTTCATTGATAGTACTATGGCTGACATTGTCTGTATTATTTTCAAATTCACTGACAAGCAGCTCTGGGTAATTTTGTAAAAACGAATAGAATTGCACCTTCGCATTCATAAAATACATTATAAATAGGGATTTTTTCCAAACATTTTGACATCCATTTTTAATGAACTCCCCCCCACACAGTGCAAAAGAGACATTTGTAACCTAAAAAAAATCAACCTACCAAGCCTTTAGTTTCAGGGTATCAACTGCCACTTATGACAAACTGCTTGCTCTATGTCTCTGTTTTTCTGTAATCAAATTACAAATGGAGGTCATGGTTTTTTTCATAATATGTCATTGGATTCAGAGAGAGCCACTGTAATTTGATATGCTTTAAATTTCTGTGCTTTCTTTCACTATCTAGCCTAGTGAGGAAAAAGACAAATGTTACACCATTTCCAGATTTTTTCTTTATCTCTACAGACCTGGATGTCTTTAGTATTATGATTTTGATTTGGAATGGTGAATAAAGACACTGATGAACATGAAACCTTTTTTACATGAAGGAAAAGATGCATGAGCTATTTTTCTGTTTTGCTCTATGGGAACAATTCCAAGCTCTCCTGGTTCATATACAGCACTGTGAAATAAGACAGTTTGAATACTGAATGCAATTGCTTTCCTTTTGCAGTATATTTTATGTGATGTCTCTCATTTACTGAATTAATGAACTTCATGATAAAGAAAAAAAAAGAAAAAAGCTGAATATTACCTTGTAACTTCCATTTTAAAACCACTTGTACTTTTATACAATGCTTCAGAAGGAAGATTAGCAAAGCTGCCTCCAAATTAATGTCTTTCGTATTCCTGGAACTACAAGAAATGCTGAAATACAAGTGATATTGGGATACATTTGTCTATGCCATATCCACAATTGGATTACCTTTTTAACTCATGATTTTTTTTAATGGCCTTGATAATTCTTTTCTGTTTGACAGAATATCAGCCAATAAATGAGGTCAAAGAAATCAATTTTCCACTGTATCACTACATTATATTGTGTACTTAATTTTTGCTCTAGAAAAAGTCATGTGCTCTTCTGCTTCTTTTCTTGTGCATCAGGCTTACATTACTCATCTTTGCAACCAGTCCCCTAAAAGTGTAGCCTTTTTGTCATCTCTCATTTCCACAGACAATATCAAAAACTGCTTTTGCTGAACCCACAGTCACAGCCTCCATTAACTTGTATTTTAAGTTTACTGACAAGTATCTTGTGCTGCCCTCTTTCTTGGAATAATACAATTCCAAGATTGAGGTTTTTAAAGACTATTTTTTCCAGATCTATGTGCAAAGCATATGCATTGTTCTTTTTCAGTCTCTCTTTTGCATGTGGTGACTACCAAAGCCTACGAGAATATTTAAACCACTGCCAGCTTTTTCCATTGACCTTTGCACTGAAATGTTGAATGTCTTTGCAAGGCTCAAAACATCAGCCTGACAACTGCAAACAAAAATCAGAGTCAGAGCAAAGCGACTTTCTTTATGAGCAAAACGCGAAATTGCCGTAAGAGCACGTGCTGGTGAATGCGTTGGATGAGACTGAAAGAGCCAAGGGGAAGTACCTTGGAGCACTGCTTTTAAAGCCAAGTTGTCAGATGTGTTAAGTTTTCAGTGAAATCTGGGGAATTCAAAGGAGAACATGCTGCTGGCATATTGACCTGCGGGCTGACCGAGCCAAACCACCCTTGAGCTCTCAGGGTCTCATTTAATAACTTACAGGACTGAAAAGCACTAGCTGGGACAAAAAGCACGCGTCTCTAAGAAGAGATGCTTGTTCTTTCCAGGACCTTCTCATGCTTAAAGACAAGCACTTAAAAACTGAGCACTCTTTTCAGTGTTCAGCTTTACTTCAAGCAAGGCCACACAGATCCACTTTGGCTCAGGGAACAGTAATTAGTTTTTCTACCATAAAAGCAGCTCATTCAGCTCCTTTTTCCTGAGATACAGAGAAGCAGTTTTTCTCAAGTAAAGGGAACTTACTTGTCTGTATGTAAATGCACTGTATTTTTCCCTGAAGATTCTTTTCAAAGAAGCACTTGCTGTAAACAAAAATCATTAGTATTTGCAATATCTAAGAAGAGCAATAGCATTTGGATTTTGAATATATTTGTCTGTCTGCAACTGAAGCTGCATGCAATGTTCATAACCTGAAGTGAAAGATCCTGACAGCTATTTCAGTAGTTGTGGAAGACCAAGGATGTGAAGTGAGCTGGGACAGATGCACAGTGGGAAGATTCAGAACCTGAGGCTGCTGCTCTTAGGGGAGCTGACTAAGGAATAGAGCTACAGTGAGTGTGCTTTCAGAGTCAGTGGCCTCTTTTCCAATGGTTTTGGTGGAAATCTGAGTCTATCTCTGGGAGGAATCCCATGTAAAAAGATGTTAGCATTTGGCCTTCATATTGTACTTACATGCACAATGACTATCACATGAACAACATGAAAACCCTGGGAAAGATGTGACTTTATTTAGTGGAGGGTTAATTTCGCCTAATGCTAGTAATCTAAAAAGGTCAGTATCTCACCTCAGCTCATTGTCTGGCCTCCTTCTTATCAGCAGGAAAGGCAGCAAGAGAGAACCTTCTCCAAAAGGTGATCTAACCTACATACATCTGTCCTTAGACATCCATCTCAGGACAGATGAGTGAGTTACCTAGAGGTGCCTCTTTTTTCACCTCTGATTAGTCTGCTATTCCAGGCAAGATTTAAATTTCTGATTGGCTAAAGTTAAGTAAATTGAACCTCAGGGATATCTGTCTAAACAGCAGAACACATTTTGCTGTGTTTTCTATCATAATAACTTTTTGTACCATGCATTTGTACCATTCAGTCTTCCACAACTCCCTGAAAGGGAATTGTAGTAAGGTGAGGGTTGGCCTCTTCTCCTCTGTAACAAAAGATGAGTGGAAATAGCTTCAAGTTGTGCTAGGAAAGATTTAGGTTGGGCATTAGTGAGAAAGTTCTTCGCATAAAGGGTTGTCAAGCACTGGAAAGGTTGCTAAGGGTAGTGGTTGAGCTATCAGCCCTAGGGATATTTAAAAGAAGCACAGATGTGATGCTTAGGGACATGGTGTACTGGTGGCCTTGGCAGGACTGGGTTAATGATTGGGCTTGAAGATCTTAGAGATCTTTTCTGACCTAACGGATTCTATGATTCTAGGATTTATACTATTGCTTATACAATATTTAAAAACTATTCTTGCACTTTGTCAATTTTTAAAATTAAAATTATAGGGAATAAAATAATAATATTGATTCTTTATTTAGCTTCTTACTTGGATTATGTAGTATGTTTTTGTGCAGATAAAGGCTTAACAGAAAGCGAAAAATATTGTGATGTGTGGAACCAGGCAAATTATGGTTGCAAATGTCAAAAGATAGAGAAGACTTGTTTATAAAAGTAAAGAAAACATTTCTCTTTCTAAGCAACACATAAATATATCCTGTTGTCTACTCTAATAATTGCAAGATCCCAGGAAGCCTTGAGGCATTTTACAAGCAATACAAAGGATACAAAGCATTCCCTCTTTTTTTTTCTCATAAAAAGCTCATCAGTTTAGTTTTTAAATAGATGTGATCCTCCCTTAGGCTGACTGTGGTGTACTCAAGGTGGATTTTGCCATTCACTATGATAGGACACAATTGCAGATAATCAGTCTCTTGTTGCAGGTAGCCCAATATGGGAAGCAACCTTGAGAAATCGGATTTACTTTCCATTGTCATGTGCTGGAAGATAGAGTCAGGTAAAGGGGCAAGTGATGCGTACCTGGATCAGGCAGTGGGAGAGCAGGAAATGTACTGTACAGCTGTTTGATGGATGGGATTGTGGTTGGGAATGATCACCAGCAACTGGTAAGGCAAATGAACAAAGAAACAATAAATACTAAAGACCAGCGGAGACTCTGCAAAACCTGATTAAACTTTTGTAGGTTTTATGCCCTCTAAAGGTGTAAGCAGTCAGTCTCCCATGGAATGGATATTTAGGTAGTGAACAAACTGCGGCTGGACTCCAACAAGCTACTGGCATTTTGGCTGGGGTTTTCCAGCTCTCAGAGACCACGGGACAGGGGAAGCGTCTGTCCTGAGAACCCACATCCAGGTGCTCTGGCTGGTCCATGAAATAGTGGTGTCCTGGGCCACCTGTGTATCTGGATCTCTTGCCAGCAGTGTTGTAAAAGACTTAGAGTTGATCCCAACCCTATCACCTCCCATCATAGAACTGGTGAAATATTTCATAGATCAATAGCTCAATCCGGTGTTGGATACTTCAAAGGACACCTCTGAGGAATTTGGCAGTGCCATAGTCATGCTACAGATTTGCAAAGGGAAATGGTATAGAAGCTACATCTGAACTAGGAAAATCAATGCTCTATAGAAAACGATGTATTCCTGGACTTCTCAACTTCCAGGCGAGGGTCATGGCCACTGCACACTTTTATCTCCAGTCTTTTGAGCTCTCTCAGATGTGACTTTTTATAAGCATCCAACTTATGCAAGAATCCATATTCCACTGACTTTGAAGTGCCTGGATTACTTGCCTGTATAATTTCCTTGATAGCAGGAAGAATGGGGAGAGAAGGGGCAGCAGTAGCTATGACTCTCAGAGGGGGATTTTTATTATATTCTTTGAATGTTTAAGTAATAAAATAACCATTGTGATCAGTTTAAAAATGTATAAAAAAACCACTTGCCTTCAGGAAAGTAATGTTCAACTTTCATTTCCTCCAGAGACAAATATCAATTCAGAGGAGCAGGAGAAGATAGAACGGAATGAACCAGGTTACTGTAAGACTGTGGGATCATCATCATATAATTCTAGATATTGTTGCAAAAGCTGGAATATTAAATCTCACTGGGTGGAAGGATGCTGTCCAAGAGCAACCTAGAGGGAAATAAGATTGAACTAATGAAAGTCTGCTCTCTCAGTAGTATGTAAAGAATGTCTTCAATATTGTGCTCGCTAAAATAGTATCTCTGGGCAATTTGAGAATAATCATAGGTAGAAATTACACTTCCTTCCAAAAATCACATGAAGAATAAAAACTATGTTTGAGAAAATGCGATCTGTAGATTTCAGTAAGCTGTCTCACTCTTAAAGACATTGGAGTATCTTCTGAGATTTCCTGACATAATGAGACTTTAAACTGGGTTAGAGAATGTCTTTATTTCCTTGAATTTTGTGGAACTGCTGATTATCGTCTGATTTTCTTCCCTGTTCATATTTGGTTTTATGGAGGTTCTTTATTGAAGTTGTTAGAAGAATATATTTGACTACATCTTTTTAGACAGAGCTATGAGATATACTTTCTTTGAAAAATTTAACTAAAGTTTACTTAGGTGAAATAACCCCTGAGGATTATCCCTTCAATTTTCAAGCCAAGAAGAACAGTAAATTTTATGATTCTCCTTAGGAAGTAGAACTTGTGGGAATTATTATTATCCTAAAGCAAAGATCACAGGATCACAAATAACTGAGATTGGAAGGGACCTTAGGATATCATCTACCCCAGCCCCTTGGCTCAGAACAGATCTGAATAGACCACAATGCTCAGGACCCCCTTATAAACACCTGCTGACTGTGCCCAGTCACCTTCAATACATTTGGAATTAGTTGGTTCAGCACCTTCCCCAGGTGAGAGGTGATGCTGAAAAACCTTTAGTTCCCATAATCCTCCTTCTTGCTCCACTTGGAGACAGAAGTGACATTTTCTTTCTTCCACTTCTCAAGAAGCCTCTCCCAGTTGCTGTGGCTTTCATGGTGGCCTCTTGGTGACATCTGCCACTCCCTCAGTGCTCATGGCAGAATGGACTTGTGCATGTTCAATTGGTTCAAATGTTCCCTAACCCGGTCCTCTTCCATCAAGAGCAGCTCCCCCTTCTTTAACCTCAGGAACAAGATAACTCTGATTCTGACACTCTTCAGCTGTATCAGAGATATGCTTTGCTTGCACTTTAATAACTCTTATTGCAATAGTGTGCATATTTAGCCCATTCTGACACAGGTTTTCAGCCTGTAGGCTGGCACGTGTTACAGATAACATCCATCTTCATAGTCACACATGTAGACTAGACTAATTAAAAAAAAAAGAAAGACAAATACCGGAAACAGGAAAAATAACCTAGCATTTTCCCCACAGATTTTTGAAGTGGATTAATAAGACACTAGTTAGGTGCATGTCTATATTTTTGATAAAGGAAACGGCAAAAAAAGCTGTATCAAATTGGCCTAGTTTGAGAAAAAATTCAGGGTCATGGTCTCAGCTAGAGGCAAATACTTAAATGTAGGATGATGAGGCATCTAATTTCTTGGACATCTGAGCAAAATTAATACATTTGAACTAATTGTTTGATGCCATGTGGTGATTTCCTGGACCAATCTATAAAAATGTCTTGATTAGTTGCCACTAGTCATAGAAGTGTGTTTATTCATCTTACTGAAAATGTTTTGGTGAGTTATGCTTTGTCTCATTGAGTGCCACTGTTCGCTACACCACTGTACCATGCTATTGACTGAAAAAAGAAACCTCAACCCCTCTTGAAAAACCTTTTAGCACTGTCTTTGTCATATCTGTTTTATACACTTACCCATTCCACCTTATCCTTCCTGACTATATTAACATTTATTTCCATAATGCATAGGTGAAACATACTGCTCTATTTCTTTTTAAAGATCATAAGGCACCTTGGTAGCAGCCCTCTCATGTCTGCCAGAGTCCTGTTCTGGGCAGTAAAACTCTCCCAAATGGAAGTTCCTTCCTAGAAATGACAAATGTTTTAATGTGAATTTACTCGCAGTGTAACATGATGAAATACTTCCTGCCCTTTCAAAAGGAAGAGGTCACTAATGGCCTGTGTACACCTCTCTTCCCAACAAGTCACAGGCATTTGAAATGGGACTGTAGACAGAACCATTGTTTACTGGTTCATTTCTAGTGAGTACAATTTAAATATATGTCCTCCTTCTTGTCCTACAGTGGTATTTCAGATATGTCACTATCCTGCAGTTTGCAAACTGACCAATATTGACAAGAAGTAAGCGAGAGAGGAGCCTCTGTCACCAGGTTTTGATTCCAGATGAAATGCTCATGTGTCCTGATAAAACTCCTGCTACATTTCCTTGCATAGAACTTATTTTCTCAATGTTCTTGCTCCGCACTGCAGTCTAGAATGGTATCCTTGAGCCACTCTGAGTGTACAAAATGCTACATATTATTTTATATATCCACATAATGGATAAACATGTTCTAGATTGATCAAAATCATAGAATGTCTTACAAATATTGCCTGAAAAAGACTGAAATAAACCCAATTTAAAGCTTCACTGCCTAGTTTAGGACAAAAACTTCGTAAGAACATTGGGAAGCATTGCTGCAATCACTTTTACCGTGTGCATTCATCCTCCTCTGATTACATGAGAGCTTATCGTCTCCCATTTACCTTGAGAACAGAGTTTTTAATCTTGATTATGAACTGTGTCAGCCCCCTGTCCTTGCAAGATGTACTACCTTTAAAATAGTATGTGCTGAGAAAAATCCCAAGAATCCTACACAAATGGAGGATGTTACAGTTGCTCCCTTTCAAATGTTCTGGAGCTTGGGATAACCTACAATGTTTGCCTACCGGGTACTGCACCAATACTGAAAGATTTCCAGCACATTATAGGACATGAACTAGATAGATAATCTAAAAGTCTAGAAGTACTAAAAACAAACACAAACAAACAAACAAACAAACAAAACCCCAAAACACTTAACTAGACTGTATCCTTTTGGGGAGGATTTTCCAAGGAGAGTTAATTTCTCTGCACAGAGAAAGAGCCTAACCCCTCATCATGCCCAAGAAATTCTCCTCCCTCAGTTTTCCCTCTACTTTTGTAATCTAGCTATGCTAAAGGACACCTACAAGAGCCAAGTGTCAGCTTGAGACCAGCTAGCAGAAAAAACATTGAAATGGAAAAGTGCAGTTTTGCAATTAAACTTAAGTCTCTCCTTTTGCATTGTCTCCTTCATTTCTCTTTCTATAATTCTGCTTGTATTATTCTGACAAGGACTTCTGTAAACTCCCAAGATGCCAACCTGAAGCTGACAAGAATGGTGGCAAAAATACCTACAGCACAAATTCTTTTGACAGACTAACAGGGGTCTGTTGTCTGCTGGAATCACCTTTCATTTTTCCTGTGTGCATTTCTTCTGCTTTGCCCTCTGCAGACACCTCAGCGACAGCCTGAGGGTGTCAGGCATAATTCTGCAAAGACACAGAGAAGGAAAAGAAAATGCCAAGTGTCAAGTCTATCCCATGACTTCCCACTACTATATAAATTGAAAAGAGAAATCTTGGGAAAGTGGCCAGTTAGCTCCTCAAGTCTTGATAAATTTAATTGATTTCCAAATATTTTCATAGCCATGCCAGGAGATATATGTGTTTAGGATACAATAAAGTGTTCACTGAAATCAATTAGACTGTTTATACTGACTTCAGTGGGCTGAAGGTTGACTCTGGTTTCCATCATGAGAGTTCTTTATTATGCATTTTTAAAGGATTGATACAAAACCTGTCATTCCACTAGCATGTAAAAAAGAGGTAACAAGGGACATTCTGAAGTTTTGTATTAGAAACACAAGATCAGTAGAGTATGAAAGCTCGTATATGTGCTCTTATATAACAACAAAAGAAGATTTTTTTTTGTAGTTCCTGGTGATGTAATTTCTACTGTTACTGATCAAAGTGCTTTATGTTGTTCTTCTGCAGAAAATCACTAACCCTGGCATCACTAACCCTTTTCATTCAGTTATACTGCCAATTAAGTCCAAGCAGTAATGCTGAAAGGAACTATAGATCAGCACACTCTGAAAGAGGGTAACTATCCAATGATAAACCACTGACTTTGATAGAAACTAAATCAAACTGCAGCATTTAGCTAACATATCCCTTTGAATTGTTGTCATTCTGAGTGGGTTTTATTTTAAAATGGAGACTCTGCACTTCAGAACTGGAAAACTGACATTCTGCATCTATGTCCACACCATTTGACATTCCTATCATAGCAACTTCACTGCCATTTGTCACGAACGCTGATGTGGATATGTCAGCTGTCTATGCAGATATGTCATAGAGAAAGAAACAACTGAAATGAAAGTAGATGTCAATAAAGAAATGATGTTTCTGTGAGCATTGTGTTAAATTAGTTGACGTTATCTCTGCTTACTCATCATCAGTAACTGAAGCTTATATGGCAAGGAGTTGTAATATGAAGTATGATGTTCCACAGGTTTGAAAGGTCAAGTTTAATTTTCCAAACATCTGTAAGTTTATTTTCAACACTTCAGTGGCAAATCAAATGCACACGAGCAAACTTGTCATATAAATAACTTGCAGTACTGAAGATACAAATTCAAAGTAAGACTGGGGAAATCATAGTCCCTACTGAGTAAAAAGAGCTAGCATACCCTGGAAGTCAGAAGCAGCTGGCTTGAGTGGACACAGCATTCTTAAATGGAAGTTTTTCTAAGTAACCAAGAGCAGGCACATATTTTCCGTGGGAATAATGATAATGTGCCTAATGTTATTTGACAGTTTAATATTTATTATTATGTAACATTTGTGGAAGGAACTGCAAAAGGGAGGAAAGAGTGCAGTGGCTCAGATTCCATGCAACAGTTTTGGGACTGGCTTTCACTAAGTAATGGATCACTTTGAAAAGCACTTGGTTTTTGGGAAGTCTGAATGCAAATGGTGCCACCGCTCAGGATGACGCTCAGGGTCTCTGGGACGCTTCCTTGTGGCCGCTGACTTCAGTACAGCCATCACCTTGGTGGCCGTTGTCACAAGCTGGGAGTCCTCTCTTACATGGTGTAGTGGGTTCAGTGGGGGATGTGCTGCCAAGAAGGAATGGGGCCCGTAGCCTAGCCAGTGACAGGTCTGCCCTGTTTTCTAACCCAGGACTTACTGCCTTTTGGAGTTGATAGTTATGATACTTATTATGGTGACATACAGAGCTAAAAAACTGGGTTTAAATTACTTCAGAAAATACAGCTGGCAAGTCTTTCAGAAGATTAGGCATTTTATTTAAAAAAATCTTTTTTCCTCTAACTTCAATTACACTATAATATTGACTCATGCATTATCTTTTTCTTTCTTCTTAATTTTCCTTTTCTCATTCTCCAATTTTCCTTCACCTTCATTCCTTCTTTTTCTGTGCAATCCAGCAGTCTAACTGGCAATAAAAAAAAGGGATGAATGGGGTGAGAGTTAGGGCCATAGAAAAGAAAGGAGAACGAGATAAAAATATAGGAAATAATAAAAGAAAATATGAAACATGAAAGCAAAATACTTCAAAATCAACACTTTTTGATAAAAGGCATAGTAGAAACTATTGCAACTATTACAAAGAAACATAAAATTTGCTTAATTTTACATCAACAGAATGCGAAGAACAGAATAAAAAAAATGTTTCTTTTTCAACTTCCTCCTCATGAGTACAAGGTTGCTAGGAGAATGGACTCTGCCTTTTATTGGGAAACTTTTTTCAGTATCCAAATTTTAACAAAAGGATCCATATAAGAATTCAAGTGGATAGAACAGGATTTCTTGTGATTTGTCTGGCTAATGAAGGAGTATTTTCGGCACTGTCCACCATTTATTACCTTAGACATTCAGTTAATGCAGCTCATCTTCTCTTGTGTCAATTTTCATCAAGAACATGTTCTTGTTTGTCTTTAATCTGTATTTATGCCCAAACAGAACACATCTGGTTTTATTACATATAGTTTGAAATAGCCCCATGAAATAGATGGGACATATACCTAACTTAAAGAAGCAATCTTTGTCTTGATTGTTATCTCTGGTTACTATAAATCACAAATAATTCTTCTAAGTTTAGTGTAGTTACATGAATAAAAATCCATATAACAGGAGAAAGTGTTTGCTCCCCCTAAGCATTTGTGACTTTTTCTAAGTAAGGCTTTGATAATATAATCAGGAGCAGTGATAAATCCTTAAGAGATACCTATTGTTCACAGTCAAATGACCTTTTAGGTCAGCTGTTCAATTACCATGCCGTACTAAACAGTGGTATCTCTTCCATTCAGTGCCTGGCATTGAGTGGTATGTTCCTGACAAGCAGAAGAAAATCCAATTATCTACTTTTCTTTCTTGCTTCTTCAGGAAATGCTAGCATTTTTAATACCACATGTGGCCATACAATACAGAAGATGGTAGGGCATCTTTAGGAGAATTACATTTTTGTAACTCTTTTTCATAAGGTTGTGAGACAAAACCAATTTGCTGCTGGAGCTATCTGAAGAAAACAATTTTTAATCTGTGCCTGGGAAGATTCTGTGGGATAATGTTGTCAAAAAGTCATAAAAATAGTCAGCTATTGCATTTCTTGTTCCAATCCTTTTGGACCGATAAGCGCATCTTAGGAGGGTTGCTGTGAATTAAATGGCAAGAAATGGGAGCTACTTGTCATAAAGTAATTGTTTCTCTGAAGAGGAAACTATTGCATGCCTTTCACAACTCTTCTGAAGCCCACTGCCAAAAATCCTTCAGAACCAAAAAAATGCCCATATTCAAATTATAGGACACATTCAGCTCCTGAGAGCAGAGAGACTTTTGTGTCACCCTTTTCTCCACAACTACCAGTCTACCTCAGACTGTTTTGGAGGTTTAAACAATGCTTTTCATAAAACCCCACCCAAAAATCTCAAATGCACCTAGGGACTGTCAATGTTATCTTTATTTTTTGGCTTTTAAGTGTGTAACGGCATTAGAGTGCACATTAGTTTATTGACTTTTTTTTGTTGTTTTTGCCATTGCTTCACAGTAGAAATAAATTTGACAGGTAGAAACTTGTTCAAAACCACCCGTGTACTTCACCCCAACTTGAAAGCTTAGAAATACTTCTGAATCACTCATTTCTGATACAGTCTCTGTTTGCTTTTGTGGTTATTTCCAGAGTAAAGAGCAGGAGAATCTGGCTGGATTCTTGATATTTTAAAAACCAATGTTATTTTCCATTCTTTATAAACCATAATATATGTAACTGGGAGGATTTTTGAGTCTCAGCAACTTGATTTTCTTTGCCAGAATAAAGAGTGCCCTGGGAATATGTTTCATTGTCTTCAAATGCCATGGAAACCTTCTAACCTTTAAATGTAAACTTTCAAATTTGTGGGAAGAGGTTTAGACAAAAGATTCTCATTAACAACTGTGGCAGCTAAGAAGCTGAATGCTTTTGTGCTAAACTAAAATTTACCTCTATGCCACAGACTATGAAACTGTATGAGGGAAGTCAGAGATGCTGCTTATGCCAGATGTCCTTTCAGAATTAATTTTATAAAGTTCTCTTACAACAGGCATGGGCATATCCTGGACTCATTTAGTGGGGTCCTGGTAGTTGAAAAACTGATGGCATTCTGACTCGAGATACTTGGATTTAATTAACACTTCTACAGTGCCAGAATATCAAGTGCATTTTGCCCAATAAGAAGAGTGCCTTTTTATATGATCCAATGCCCATTCTCTTGAAAGGCAAAGAACCTGTGGAAGTACACCTGCTGTTTCATCAGTAGCATTTTCTATACATTCAGATGTATTTTCTATGAACTTCTAACAAAATATTCAGACTCTGAGAAGACACTTATTTTATCTGATGATTCAGATTCTACCTTTTTTTGAATTTTGCCAATTCCTTAGCAGTAGGTTTCTTAGTCAGCACTGTGGTATATAATTAATTCTTTTTGTTTCACTATCAACAATAAAGCAGTTAACCTTTTCATGAACATTGTGTTTTAGAGAACCATGTATTTTTAAGGTGAGGGGGACTCCTGTGTTGCAAGAAGTATTCCTGGAGAAGTTTAAGAGCTGAGTGAATTCCCTTACTTCTCACAGGCAGTATGAAAAGTCCCTCTGACTCTGTGGACCAAGACTTCATGTCGCTATGGTATTTTCATAGCACTGATGTGTGAAAACAAGTAAATTAGTTCCAGGTTTGCTGCTATCGCCTCACTAAGATAATCACTCAGCTGAGAGCTAAAGGTCAGAAAAGAACATCTGTTCAAAAGAACTTACAGAGGTGCAAAAGGGCTTTGGGGGCAGTTTATGGCTATACAAGAGACTGGTAAAACACAGATCACATTTTATTTTTATTTACAGGACCTATTGGGTTAGGGCTTAGGTCCTCTCTAGGCTCTTTGGTAAACTTGGTGAGACTGAAAGAGAAGAAAGCAAGGTACCTCACCTTTAGTATTGATAGTTTAAAAAAGGCTTGGTGAGGGCAAAGCCTGCTGAGCCCTGGTCACACCATGGTGTTACATCTTGATTCCATTTATTTTCCTACACTTCCAACTGGTGAAAGGGAAATGAGCTCACAGTTTTTTCTCTTAGTCCTGAACATGCTCAGTCCTCTGATAATCTCAGCTGTTTCAAAGTGCATCTCTTCTGCCCATTCATTTCTCAGTCACCAAGAACAACTATAGAAGATGTTAAGGTTTCTCCCTTGGTTGTCTAAGTTCAACAAAAAAGGGCTCCTTTATGCTGCAAATATGTCTGTGTGTCTCAGCGCAGCCCCAGCTCTTTTTTGCTCCTTTTGTTTGGGCAAAGTCACTGCAGAGAAGAAAAGTGAGCCATGCAACCTATGAATCTTCTTTTATTTAGCCTCTAATGTGAATCAAACAGTGCCTGGAGTTTATTAAAAGTGCTCGACAGCCATCTAATTCTGTATTTGTCCTTCTTTGAATTTCTCAGTGATAAAAGGACTTAAGACTTAGGCAAAACTCAAAGTAGTTGCTTGTCTCTCGAATTAGCAGTTCAGGTGTAGGTGTCCTTTTCCCTTCCTACCATTCCATAGCTCTACAAAAAGCCCGACAGCCAAAAGATAGCTAAATATTCAAGCTGGACTGAAAGTAAACATGTGATCCTACATTTTTGCTATTTAATAGCATTTAATTTGCTTTTCAAAAGGCAGGTGTCCAACACCAAGTGAGATCCCCTGAGATACAGATGGCATCTGCAAAGAGCTGGGCTGAAGACCAAGTGCCATTACTGAAGGCATCTCAAAAGACCCTAAATGCTTGTGCTTTGGCAACAGAATTGAATCCTAAGAGACATTTTTAAGGTACTAAAATTAAATCACCTGCAGCAGTAGCAGAATGAACTTCATTTCCAACACCTGAAGTGTCTACATTCATTAGCATTGAGCTGTTTCCACCAGTGTTTTCAAAGAAAACGGAACTTTTGTTGCCTGCTACCATTACTGTTTGTAAGATCCTGTGACAACAAGCTCTCCATGTGTGTAAGTTTAGAAAACAAGGCCACCTTTCTTCCCATTCTGGTTTAATGACTTTCAATGGCTCCATTTATTTTGAAACAAGTTACAGCATAAGGCAATTTTGCCTCGATAGCTTTTGGGTGCAATCTGGTTTTTGATTTAGTAAATAGATGAAGGTCTCAAACAGCCTGAATTCTTTAACTGAAAAAAAAAATGCTAGAGACAAATTTAAAAGGCAGTAAGCTTCTTCATCCTTCATGATATTTTCCAAAAACAAGATAGAAAATCACAAAATATATGGATGATGTGCCAAGGTTTCAACGAATGGAGAAAACTGGAAAATCCTAATAAAACTGTATCACTAAAGAGAGCCTATAGTAGTTACATTAACTTGTGACTGAAGTATTTGTGCTGTGATGGACTGCAAGTACTTTTTGCTGAACAAGCTGAAAATGCTGCCACAGGAGAACAGGCTGACTTCAGCTTTATTCAACTGCTTTGCTTTCAAGCAGTTTCTGATATTTCAAAGTAACTGACAGAACCAAGCCAAATTCACAAACTCAGTCATTCAAAAGGATATAAATTATGACCTTTAAGATCAGAATGGATGTTTCTATCCATACTGTATTGTTGTAGTAGATGAAAATAATCGACTTTTACAGAGAGGAGGTGGTTTAAGGCTGCTGTGTGTGAAAGGGTGACATGAATGTTCATGAAGAGCTCACCTGCAGATTGTACTAAGTAATCTGATCAGTGGCTGTAACCAAGTCAATGATGACAGATTTGTTATTGCATCTAGACGCTGGGGATCAAGCAGTGCCAGAAATGGTGTGGTGATATTGTAGGATTAATGTCAGACATCACATCCAGCTTGCAACTGGCAGAGTCACATATATCATTATTGCAGTGGGTATATCTTGAATTAAGCTTGCCCAGAGAACACTAAGAATAATGCCGTACCAAGAAGTACCTATGAAACTGTTTATGAAGCTACATATCATGGGAAAAGTATCCGTCAGGAGATGCTATGTTAAAGAGAAAAAAATTCCTGTGTGTCTTATCAAGAAGTATGATGTTGTACGAAGTGCCACCTCTAGAGATAAGCTGTGTGATGCTGTGTGTGCCAGCAGGGATCCATGTCACACAGCAAGCAAAACAGACTTCCAGTGAGGAACTACAGAGTTACCTGACCACGTGGACGAAGTTGGCGCTAAAAAATATTATAAAGAAATATCGGGAAATGAGGGCTTGAAGCAAGGATGTAATAGGAAATGTTTACTTGTTTGGTAGAAAATGAGCTCTAAACAGGATATATAGTTAGAAAGACAGACAGAAAAGTAAACCAGGAGAGTAATAAGCCACTGACAACTTTTCAAAGCCTGGATTTTCAGGAACAGAAGACCATCCTTTATGAAACAAAGCAAGACAGTATTTCCAGTCAGATGAAAGCTGAAACTTACTCTTAAAAGAAAATCTAACAAGAGATTTTAAAGCTGGAGATACTGAAGTTTCCCATAACCACACTTAGAAAGATGAAAACATGTCCCCAGATTAAGCAAAGGAGCTTTCAGAGTACCTTCACAGCACTGAATCCACCCTACAGCATCTCTCCCTTCAGGATTTGAAGAAAATAGCTGATGCTAGCTTGGAAGGTACTCAGCTTCCTGAGCTGTAAACTGAACGGGGCATATGGAAATCACAAACACAGGTACTTAGTGCAGTCAAAACAAATATTACCTGGTTTTCCAATAATATGAATTTGCAGTTACTCTGGCATAGGAAATGCTAGTATCATGAAAGAACTGAGATTTGTCATTCTACATCGTATCCACAATTGTGATTCTCATCCATCTGATGCATGTGCTGGGATGTGTTCAAGGACAAAACTGATCACCTTCTAATTTGGTATGCAAGTCTGAATATTGACTTCAAGAAATCCAAGGCACAGCTCATCATTGAAAGCTTTTCAGACTTACATGTCATTCTCATATCTGCATTAAAAATGATTTAATGAATAATTTTTGTTCCAGGACTGCATTCATACATTTTTAATAAAAAGAACATTTATTCCAACCTTAGCATTCTTCAGCATCCTGTATTAATTATATACCAAAACTATGGAATGTTTAGTGTCCTAACTCATCATTTGACTAAGCTTACTGGAAGTATTGGCTCAGTTATGAATTCATTATCTTTTATTCCCTACATATCTCTGTGATGCAAATTTCTATAGCAGTGAAATATGTCTGAGTGCTTTGCACCCAGTTAATGTGGTATTAATATAACAACGAAGTTCATTACATTTTCAGATACCTTTTTTACTAACACTCAATTAATGTTTGAACTTGCTTGATAGAGTCCTGCAGTTGCCTAAGTTTGGTTTGTTTGTTTGTTTGCTTGTTTATTTCCCAAATTAATACAGCAGTTAAGATATTTGTGTTGGTGATATTATCAGGTCAAACTTTTACTTTTGTGTATCATCTGTTTGTGAGACGCTGGATTTTCTAAATCACAGATTAATTATGGCTACTTACAACTTCACCTCTGGAAGACCATCTGTCCCAACAGTAAGGTTTGCATGTAAAGACCTCTTGTAGATAGGAAAGCCCAACCAAATGCTGTTCCCAGGATCCTAATGCCCTCCTGACACCCATCCCCTCACAGCGTACATCTGAATTGTTTTAAATGCCAGAACAGAGGCTGTGCAGCTAAAAAAAGGGAGGAGATTTTACCTTATACCAGTCTCCAAATAAAGAAAAAAATTATTCTGTCAGTCTACAGTAGATAAGATTAAAAAAAAGGGGACTAAATTGCAGTAGGTGATGGATAGGCCCGACATTGGGAAAAATGGACTGAATGGATAGTGAAACTCTGGGATAGACTGTCTAGAAAAGCTATGGAGTATCTGCTGCTGGAGGTTTTAAATGCCATTCAGACAAACATCCATCAGGATGGGGGATAGATAAACTAAGCAATCTCTTAAAATACCTTCCAGGGTTGGTTT
>WEKY01018394.1:0-17390 GCA_013390045.1 Picathartes gymnocephalus | reverse complement strand
CCTTCTTAACCCTCCCTCAATACAAGGAGACGCTTCTGAAGCGAGGCGAGCGCTGATCTTACGTAAATGGTGCTGCTCCTGGGAGGGTATCTCCCCTGCCAGCCCCGGGCTAGGGGAGCATCCCCGGGCGCCGCTCGCCCTGTCTAGCGACCGGGCTCCTCGCTGCCGCCCTGCCCGAGATCCACACCGGCAGCGGCATCGGCGGGGGCGGGCGGTGAGCAGCAGCCGGCAGCCCGCAGCCCCGCTCCCGGCGGGTTTCGGCGCCTCCGCGGACCGGCTGCGGGGATGATGCGGCGCGTCGGACCCCGCGGCGGGGAGGGAGCTATGTCAGAGAGATAACGCGCCTCCGCCAGCAGCCCGGGGGCAGTCTCGGTGCCAGCCCCCCCCCGGACCCGGCTGCCTGGGAGCCGCTCGCATCTCGGCGGACGGACTGGCCGCGGCGGCGGGGCCGGGGAGCGNCCTCCGGGGGGCAAGCGGCCGGGAGGCTGAAGAGCGCAGGCAGCAGAGCCGGGGAGGAGGTGGAGGAGGGCAGCGCCATGACTCATTTGCAGGCAGGTCTCTCCCCGGAGACTCTGGAGAAAGCCCGGCTGGAGCTGAACGAGAACCCCGACACCTTGCACCAGGACATCCAGGAGGTGCGGGACATGGTCATCACCCGGCCCGACATCGGCTTCCTCCGCACCGACGATGCCTTCATCCTGCGGTTTCTGCGGGCCAGGAAGTTTCAGCACTTCGAAGCGTTTCGCCTCCTGGCCCAATACTTTGAATATCGCCAGCAGAACCTGGACATGTTTAAGAGCTTCAAGGCCACAGACCCGGGCATCAAGCAAGCGCTGAAGGATGGTTTCCCCGGCGGGCTGGCCAACCTGGACCACTACGGCAGGAAGATCCTCGTCCTTTTTGCTGCCAACTGGGACCAGAGCAGGTAAAAGCAGAACCACTGCCCCACCTCAACACCTTCTCCCCACGGGCAGTGAGTGGGAAAGCCGTGCCAGAGCAGAGGGAGAGAGGGTGGGCAGCAGGGACACACCCGGCGCTGCCCACAGGGGGCTGGGCAGCAGCCTGGAAGGCAGAGGGAGAGAAGAAAGAGGAAATACGTTTTGTGGCTTAGGGCCCTTTCAAGCAGCTCATCCTTAGGGGTGTGAATTTTGGGAGGCAAGTAGACACTGCTGGGGTGCTCTTCTCAACTGTCTGCTAGGAGGTTTACATCCTTCTGCCTCCCCTCAGCCGAAGTGACCTGGCACGTAGATGATG
The DNA here is from genome assembly GCA_013390045.1 of Picathartes gymnocephalus. Taxonomy (NCBI): domain Eukaryota; kingdom Metazoa; phylum Chordata; class Aves; order Passeriformes; family Picathartidae; genus Picathartes; species Picathartes gymnocephalus. The sequence continues at coordinate 16,136 of WEKY01018394.1, read as the reverse complement.
TGCTTATCCCCCAGACAAAGGGTGGTTGCACTCTCGCCTGGTCTTTCTGCTTCAGCGCACACAGAACGGCTCAGGTGCCATGGGAGAAAGTGGGAGATGCTTTGTGTAGAACAGGAGTATCTGTCATGGCTTTTGAGCTGAAAAGTTTGCCTGTGCAGGAAGCTGAGACTGAATCCTCTCTCTCAGCTAAAGAAAGCTCTTCCTGAGACACCTGGAAATGCCAGGATGGAAGTTCCTGTAACCACTTATTTTTTCAGTCATGCTGCTCCAAATGTCAGTTCTCTGCATAATAAGATCCAAGCACACAAAGCTTTGATAGCAAATTGAAGAATAGTCTCTAGAACAGTTTCAGATCTTTTTTGTGGGACTGCTCTAGCCTGTGACCCAAGGGTGGTCTAGGGTGACCCAAGAGCTGTGTCCAATCAAAGCACTTTTTAACAACTGGTTTGATATTATGTGACACTATTTGTTTATTCTAAATATCTTGTGAGGCGTCACGCTCAGTTTCTCCTGCAGTCTAAAATGATATCAAAAGAAGTCTTGATTTCAGTACATTTAAACTCTCTAAAGCCTGCTTCTGTGAGCACTACATTGTTTTCTTTAGCTCCCAACCTGAGTGCAGGTTTAAGATCTGAAGCACTTTTTAGTAAGAAAACTTAGAATCTTGTAAGTAGTGCTGAGTGCTTAGTGCAGATATCCTCAACTCAGCTACTTTGAAACTTTGGAGGGGACTCAAACAACTGGCAGTGTGGCTAGAAAGGTCAAAATTTTGGGGAAAGGTATGTTTAAGTTTGCCCTTCAGGTGTTTGTTTAGCTGTCCTCTTGCAGGCTATGTGGATTGCCATCGCAGGGAGCATTCCCACAGCTCCCTGCACCGGCCGGTGTTACAGCTGCAGATAGGTCTCTGTCCAGAGGGATGCTGGCCCACCTTGGCTTTCCTCTCCTCCTGACACGGCAGCCACACCCACACTGTCTATGGGAGAAGTTTCCTGTCCCTTGCTAACCCGTAAATCAAGTCTAAGGACTAGGAGAAGGCTGTGTGGCACGAATCAAAACTGCCCACAGCCAGGATAACCCCTAGAAAGGGTGGATGAATATATGCAGGTCTGGGGCCAGCATCCTTTTTCTGCTTTGCTTTTCTAGCAGATGGAGCAAAAAAGCTGAGTGAGGAGCAGTGGTGATGAGGCTCAGGACATGCTGAGTGTGTTTCCCACATAAGGACCTTCCTTGTTTCCCACATAAGGATCAGACCAACTTTTAATTTTAAAAACGACTCCACAAACTCTTAAAAATCCCTGAAGGAAGAATTAGCAAAGAAACGGATGTTTAGGACTTTTATTAAGTTGTATGTCTATGATGAAGAAGTTCTCTTGTTAAAGGTAGTATGACCTACTGTATACTGTTGTTTCTTATTAATGAAAAAAATCCTAAAGCTTTGTGTGACACTTGTCATATCTCTTGACTTGATCCTAGTCAAAAGAATACCCAGAAATCAAGGGCAGCGATAAAGTAGCATTTACAGTAATAACTGCCATGTGGAAAGAATAGTTTTATTTTCTTCTTGATGTCAGATATGCTGATATTTAAAGTACATGAGCTCAGCTGACACAGCAATAAATTTATTGTGATTTTTTTCATGACTTCATTGGTATGACTAATATTATTTATGCTACGACAGCAAAGTGGCTGGGGTACACTAGAGTACTTAATGGACATGTTTGCAATTGGGTGCCTACAGCTTTTGAGCACTGCATGCCCACGGCACGCCCCTCCTCCAGAGCGAGGGATTTGTTTTCACACGGACCACTCAGACAAAGCGGAGAGAGCTGAAGGCCAGCTGCGGGGAGTGGCTTGCTCCGAGGCACATGACAAGTCAGTGACACATCTGGGAATGGAGCTAGGTCACTTTATTTTCTAATTAATTTAGTGCCTTCCATTATCTGATGCTCAGTGGCTGAACCTGGGGAGCATAGTGGAACTTATGCCAGGGCTGCTACGCGGTATGTCTCAAGCTTGTGCCTTAACTGATTTGAAATCTTGCAGTACATAACTCAGTGTTCCTCTTACAGCAGCAATGGGGGGATTACTTATTGAAGCCTGCCTTGTTAGGCCCTTTTTGTATACTTCATAAACTAAATTAATAGTGCACAGTAAGCCTCTGCATCTATCATATATGTGCAACTTATGGCCAAGATTAGAACAATTAGAAATAAAAAGTTCCAATTTGTTACTTAGCTGAATAGCAGACATACTAGAGATGATTTATATAGCGCTGTCAGCCTATGATTTACATAGTTCCAATTAGAAAGAAAAGTGTGGAAGGCAAAAAATTCATATGTTAAAACAAGCCTGTGTACTAGATGTTAAATCATTAAATTAAAGCAGGGCCTGAAAACTGCACCAGATGTCCTGCCATCTGAACAACCCAGTCAGACACGTATGTAAAACAAACAAACAAAAAAAGGAAAGGTGAAAGATAATGTGCTAAGTAGCCCAGCAGCTTTTCAGTGACCCAGCCTAACTCCCCACCCTGTGTGTACTACAGGGAAAATGAAGGTCAGTGGCATTCCTGCCAGGAAGCTGGATAGCACTCAGGGAGGAATCAGCCTTCCCTATTAGCTTCCAGACTGTTGATTCTTAGCTACATTTGGCTTGTAGGTGTCTACGCGTTTGAAGACTCCTTTTTTCTTAATGTGTCCAGCTGGTGAAGTTTTTTTTCAGTTAATAGTGCAATTAACTTCAGCTCTCAGCTGCAAGGGATCTGTTGTCATGCACAGTGTTCTGTGTGCTTCCTGGCACCTGGACACGCGTTCCTGGGAATATCAGTCCTTTTTGATGCTATATGTTTGAAACCTTTCCAGTATTAATTATCTCGAGTTTTTCCCTAGAAAGTGCATTAGAAAAGTGCAATGATACCTAGTAGTTCTGGCCGTGTCACAGTGCCCCAGTCAGCTCACACCATCCTCAGTGAATATGGAAATCCCCTGCGCTCATTTACTGCTGGCTCTGCTGTTGCGTCAGACGATTTACAGCCAGGCAAAGATGGAGTCCATGAGTTTGCTTTCAAAACTACGCTTTCATGTGCACAAGTGCTAGAAACTTTTCTTTTTGTCCTATTAAATGAAAATTTAACTTCTGTAGCTATGAGGAGGCTGTTCTGCTCCTCAGGTCACAACAAACAACAGGCAAGATGGCAAGGTATTTTTCAAGCTCTTATGGAGGCACTATGACAAAATAAATAGCAATGCTAACAGTAGTAACATATTAACAGTAAAAAAACCCCAAACAAGTGTTTAACAGTTTTTGTTTGGAAGTTGTGTCTTCCAAATGATAACTATTAGCTAGTGTAAACAGTGTCATTTTTTCTACAGTTACTCTTGCTGACTGATGCTGTTTCATTGTCTCCTAGTTTTCCCCCAGGTATCCCTATCTGCCTGTCATCACTTGTATTTAGACTGTAGGGGTTTTAGCTAGGGAGCTTTTTGATCAATGTAAAATTTAGATCACCTGAATCTTTATCTGTGGCTGTGACTGTTAGACACTGGGCTAATATGTGGCATAATGAATGGTATTAAATCTGAATCTAAAATCTAATCTGGTAAAATATTTGAAACTATTTCTGTTTTTTCTATGCATTTTTTGTAACAGTGGTAATGCTTTTTGTTTTTAGAATAAGGTATCCTCAAGACATGCTGCCACTATTTAAGCAGAATAGCCAAAAGAGAACTTTCGATTCCCCATCTTTTCAACATTCAAATCCGTATCCAGAATGACAAACCAAGGAGATATGAGGCATCATTTCTAAGTACTCCTTTGTGTATCTTGAGGGCTCTTGTTTTGCTGAAATTCTAAAAATACTGAGCCAGAGCAGTAGCTTAGAGATGGGATGATGGCTTAGAGATTTGACCAACTTTCTCTGTTAAACCACAATGGCACAAGAGCTCATTTGACAGAAGCTTTTTCTTGTCCAGATGGTGATGAGCTTAAAATACAGACTGTGTATTCCTTACGTTTTTGGGACCTTCAAAAGACATATGGCTCAAATTCAAGCAAAGGAGACTTACCATTTATCTCTTCTAGTTCACATCCTGAGAGGCAGATTCATGCCATTCAGTTTTAATTTTCAAAATAATTTCAAATTTCTATCTTTTAGGGAGGAGATGACAAATAGCCATAGAGATATTAGGGAAACTCTGCTAAATCAGATTATCTGTTAGTCAGTGCAAAAGCGAATTGACTGGAACCAGAATCTGGTTAAACAGATGATATGGATGATGCCACTCATCATCAAGAGCATAAAGTATTGAAAATGGCTGACACAGCTGAATTTGACATGAGACATCTGTGCCTTGCATTCTCCCTGTCTCTTCTCTTTATGTTGGCCTGTTGGAGATCACAGTGGATGCATACAAGAGGATGCATAGACCACATAACTGAGAGGTAAAGGTGAAAGATCCTAATGAAGCATTGCCAAGAGTTGATAGCCATGTCTGCCAGACTGTTTTCCCCAGAAACCCTTGGAAATTCTTTGAATCTGTTCATGTCCCACAAAAAAAACCTCAAATAACTTTTCTGTTCTGTAAAGGGGAAATGGCTGCCACTGTTAAATTACAAGGGAGTGGGATGCTCAGTAAATTGTTTGAGGTCTTCTATTCTTGATGAATAAAGACCCTCATGAGGCATTTCCCTCGAAAGCTCTGTCACTGTTGGGGTAGAAATGGTAGCCATCCCAAAGCATTTGAAAGAATCACTGTCAGGGTGGCTGTTAACTTGTCACACCTTGCCAGGCTCTATTGCTTTAAAGTCAACCTGAATGAAAAATTTCAAGAGGTAGCAGAGTGTGTCTTGCAAACCAGTCCCTGCTTCAGTCAGTCTCAAGCTAGGACTCACATAAAAAAGGAACATTAAGAGTGCATTATAACATATTTCCAGCATTTGTTACTCACATTAATAACCGGACTAAAAAACGTGTCCAAGTTTTCCATCGAATTAAGCATGGTTCTGTAAATAGAAGGCATTAAATACATTTAAATTAACTGTGAGTTCTTGATTATCCTAGCAATTAGTAATATCTTGTAGCTACAATGTGTCCTATAAGAGTCTGTTTAAACAAGTGAATGCAACTAGATTTAGCCATAAATAAATTAGGATTTATTTATTCACAGCCTAACTTCAGGCTGCTGCACAACACGCACTGCAGCCAATTGGGCCCAACACACCCTACATATCTGACAGCATTGGGGCAGTCATTAAAAAACTGGTGTCAGGGCAAAAAGAGTGGCTCGCTGTTCCCTAAGTACACAAAAGTAGCACAAATTGGTAAAAATAAAACAGTACCATCTTCCCCTCAGATTGTACACCATAGTCACTTCACATTAAAGGCTAATGTTTTCTTTTTTTTCTTTTCCTTCGAAGTAGAAAGGCAGTCAAAGCTGTCTTGGGCCAAATTTGTTTCATCCTCACCAGCTTCTCCTGTTTTTCTCAGTTTTGACTGGTCATATTTCTGTATCTGTATGGAAAGTAATCTCAGTGTGGAATAAAAGTTTCAACAAAATCCGGAGTAATTTTTCACAATTTCTTTTTATGTAGGATTTTGATTTCCCTGAAGTCCAGCCAAGGGCGGAGCGTATTTAATCGCAGAGCCTGTGCGTGCTAGTGCTGACACCAGTAGGAGCAGTGAGGTGAAATGTCGGACAATATGGGGCTCGAGTGGATTAAAGATGAGTCTCTACACAAATAAGTCTGTGCTGTGTGAAAGCTTCCATGCAGTTTCTTCAATCAGATCTTGTTTCCTTGGGCTGTTCAGCTGATACTTTCAATAGTCAGCGTTTTGCACCACCCAAGATTTCATTTACCACACCAGATTTATATTTCTGGCTTGCCTTAGCATTTGTTCACACTAAAGCTGCTTTAAATACTCACTGATGGATTTGTTTCTCATTCTGGTGATCTGACTGTACTTAAGTAAGGTATCAAAACAAGAGCAGAGATCCAGTCCAGAACGAAGAATAGCTCCTATCTTCAACTAATTGCCCTGAAGGGTATTTGAGGTGGGAAGCTTGATTGTTAGTGACATGTCCCTGTGTACTCCTGATGTAGCTTTTTAGTCTTTAAGAGTACTTTAGATACCTCCCTCTGGCAGAAAGTGTTCTTGCTCGCTTTTAGCCAGACCTGTTTTGTGCAGGACTTTTCTCTTATTTTCAGTGAGTAAACATAAATATCATCATTGTTGCTGTGGACTATATTTCTCATACTGAGCATATGTACAAGAGGAGTTATAGTGGTGGTGGTGAATATGGCACAGATTTGTGGGGACCTAGCCCTGTGACTCTTATTTACTCTCTGTGGCAGCTGAAATCCTGTTCCCATTGCTGCCTGACAGTTTTCCCTTTGACTTAAATGAATTCAACACATAATTAGGTGTATTTCTGTTTACATATATCCATCTTGTATTTAACACTTAGGTATACATAAAAAAAAAGCATTTTATGGTCAATATTAGAGAGCTGACTGGCCTCATAAACAAAGAATCTTTATGTCTGATGCACCAGATTTCTAGCAACCTTCTGCCACTAGGAAGCTGTTAATCTAAGGCATGTGATGTCTGTCTCCTTAATCTCCTTAGTGAGGACATTAGAGATGTACATCAGGAACTTGGGACCCTTCTTCTGGGACTAAATGTAGGGTTCTGCATTGTGGAGCCCTTCTAGACAATGAGAACTTTTGAATGGGACAACCTAAATGTCAAGTAGGATTGAGGCTAATTTTAGAATTTGAGCATTTTTAATGTCTGTTCCTTGTATGAGCTGTGGCCAAAGTTTTCCTCAGACCAAGGCATTCCAAACTTTCTGTAAACATTAGATCTCAGAAAAGTCAAGCATTAGAAAAGAGTTAAATTTCAGAAAAGTTCAAAGGAGAGGAGTGAATATGAAAAATTTTATTCCTGTCAATCAAACAAAATTAAAAAAAAAAAAGGATCTCCAAAATGAAGAGAAGAATTTTATTTTTACAAAATTATTTCTAATGCTTCCCCTAGTGTTTTCTGGGGAAAACACACATTCTCCTCTTCTGACAATAGGAGAGTCCTCTTTTTAATGCCTTTCCAGGGAATGCATAGTTGGGAAGTTCACTGAGTTTTAGTTGGCTAAAAAAACCAAAGATGGAAAGCTGCGAGGCGTCAGCTACAACAGATTAATTTCATTTGTGTTATTTCCTTCTGCAGATATTTTCAAAATACAGTTACGTCCACAACAGAACAATGTACTCATTGCATTAAAGCAAGTCGATTTAATGTAATTTCTAAGTAGGCACACATGCCCTTTGCTACATATGCAGAATGGTGAAGAATTCTCTAGGGACTCACAATTTCGAAAACTTCTGTTTGATCCCATCATGGGAGACATTTAAAGGGCCTTGTTTAAAAATATATGTACACTGAATATTTAACTCTTCCATTTCTGGAGTATTTGTATATCTGATATTTTTCAGGTTTACCTTTCTAGTGCCTCATTTGATTCTGTGGTGTGGACTGGCAAATTCATGTCTGTTTTGGTAACTCTTAATAAAATCCTAGAATCTGAGAATGGTTTGACTTTGAAGGAATCTCAAAGATCATTGAGTTCTAACCCTCTTGCCATGAGCAGGGACACCTTCACTAGACAGAAATACCTGAAATTCCCCTTTATAGTTGATAATTTTGTAGGACCTATTTCATTCCCTTAGAAAAATATAGGAGGAAACTTTGGATCTATGGTTCTGGTATTAGTCTCAGTTTTTGGTATCATTACGACTTTAGAAAAACACAGTTTGTGTAGAAGCTCTTATACAGACATGTAATTACATATAAAGATACTAAAGCAGCTTAGAATACTACAGAAAAGTTCAGATTTGCTTTTGATGTGTTACATTGTTGTCATTTGTTCTGGCTGGCTGATGGTCTATAGATACATAATTCTTCTCCAGAGGATGAGCTCAGCTAATTGGGCTTTTGAGGAAGCTTTATGCACTTCAGAGGACACACTTGCACTCTTTGATTTAAACTTTTGACAAAGGGAGAATGCTCAGAACTTCTCCACCTCTGTGGTTGTTGCTCCTTTCCTAATCAAATCTCCTCTTCCCATTCTCAGGTACACGCTGGTGGATATTTTGCGTGCCATACTTCTTTCTTTAGAAGCCATGATAGAAGACCCTGAGCTGCAAGTGAATGGATTTGTTTTGATTATAGACTGGAGCAACTTCACCTTCAAGCAGGCCTCCAAGCTCACACCCAGCATGCTTAGATTAGCCATAGAGGGCCTTCAGGTAACATTTTTATTTTCTTTCTTTTCCTAATTCTCCATCGTTTTGCAGTTCATTACAAATCTAGGTCGATAAAAAAGACCTAAACAAAACAGAATTCCAACAACTTATGAATAGCAAGGCTATTAACACCTTAAGGTGTGGGTGTGCAGGCAAGCTACTTGTGACAAAAAAAGTGTGAACTCAGTCAGCTAACTGCAGTAATTCCTGATGTGTAGGCTCCTTCCCTGCTATAAATATGAGGTAACTTTTTTTGTCTTTATTCCAAAGTGACTGGCTTTCTGTTAATTCAGATGGTAGCTTCTGCAACAGGAAGTTAGAAGTTTATGTTGTAATTATGCACAGGCCTAATGAAATAGGATTTGCTGCTGCCATGTCAGGTTGTTTTTTTTCTCCCTGGTTCTATTGGAGACCGGCTCTACATCATTTGTCATGAAAGTGTGGGACCCTGTGATTAGACAGTTAGCCAGGACTATTTATTTACTCAAAGTTCAGCATGTGCTTGGCTCTTTTTCTGGGTCAAGATTAATCTGAGCAGCAGCTTCTGGGACTGAGTATACAGTGATTTAAATTTCTTTCAGCTCATTGTAAATGCACTTTACATGGCACAGGCACATTGGTGAAAAGTATACTGCATAACTTGCATCTGTTTCTTATGGTATTTTATTCTTGTTAAAATGAGAAACTAAAGTAGTAAGGGTGGTTGTTTTCTGCACAAACCTGTGTTGCCATGTTAAAAATATCTGTAATTCACTCCTGTGGCAGTGTGCCTTGCTTTTAGAAGGATATGCATTCCTCTTCTGTTATGTTTCTATCATTTTTACATTTTTATTACTCATAAAGCAAAATAACAGCCTTACCTTCGAACTTTTTTCACTGTGATAGTGTGATTTTTGAAGAAACTTGTGTAGCAGTAATACGGAGTTTTGATCGAACTGATGAAATGGCTCAACTAGTACTCAGCCTGCTGTTGCACACAGAACAGTAGTGACATGAGACAAAGATCTGAGTTCTCATTTTATTGTGTTTCCTTATGCAATAGCGTGATTCCATCATCTTCACAACTACATTAGAAGGCAGCAGTGAGCCCTGTGCTCTAGCAGTGCTTTATTTCCTTTTATTGCTTTCAAAGTTGTTTTCTTTTTTGTGCTTTTCTCCAAATTAGCCATTGTTTTCTGGTTTAGAACATGATAAACGCTTTAGTAGTCTTTGTTTTCAAATGGTGATGTTTCTTCTTGGGCATTATTCAAAGATGGTTGTTTTGAGGAGAGCTGCAGTGAATAATTGCATCTGAAAATATGATCATTTTTGTGACCTACCAAACTTCAGGTGGGCTCTGAGACTCTGCATTCTCCTGCCATTGACTGGCTCATGACTGAATGGAGGAGAAGTCCATTGGCTTACTTAACTTACCCATGCCCCCACATTTGTAGTTTCGAATATTCCAAGTCTGATGGTTGCCAGCACCTATGGCATCGTTTTGTGCCCACTGCCTTCAGTGCTGTTTACTGCAGTGATGCAAAAGTGGGCATGAAATGCTCCAGAAGAGAGAGGAAAAGGCAATTTAATGACTGCCTTTTATTTTAGAGGAAGATGCATAGCGAAAACATCATTCTGAATGATGTCAAAGTAAAAAGTGCTTAATCAGGTACTATGAAAAAGAACAAGAACAACTCACACACACTATTTATTTATGATCTTTGTAAATACTTTCTGTTTAATCAGAGAAATGAAATTTACTTTGGCTTATAAGATTTAATAGGACTCAAGATGCTGAACTTTACCATTTGGAGAATTTAAATATTTGTGTTGCTTAGGCAGAAGGGGACAGTGAGAGTGGGATTAGTGACCACTGAATTTCATGTTAACCAAATCCCTTTGCCTCCTGAATGAAATCTACTGAATTTGCATTATATTTGCTTAGGTTCCATGGTGAGCAGAATATTCAATATGGTATGTACCAAAGACTTTACAAGCTATGGCATTTTTTGGCTTTTCACAATGGCTTAATGTTTAGGAAATGGTTTTTGAAAGTAAGATAACTAAATATACTGTTTTCTACTGTATAGAAGAAGATGAGTTCTGGTATATACTTTGTCTGCATATGTGTTAGATAGGAGTGTGAAAAAAATCATACCCCAAACTTGTATAAATTAGAAAAACTTCCTAGGTAGCTGTTTCCAGGAAAGGAGACTTTCAGTGATGGTGTTTTTAATGTTAAAGGACAGTGATTATCTGTTATCTGATGTGAAATTCTAGCACACCCATTGCAACAGTGCTGTACCAAACAATTGGTGCAGTGTAGGTCAGTGCTGATTTTTGGATCAAATGGTTTTGCTAGACAAGAAGCAAAATCTTCATGTGGAAGTGGGGGTACTTGGCTGTGACTCTTGATGTTCCAGTCCTAGCTCATACACTGGCTGTGTGCTTTTGGAAAAAAGGAGCAACACTCTTCCTTGCAGATGCTTGTGCCTACAGCACTCATGTTGCTCCTCATCAGTGAGAAGGAGGATTTGCGCTTAGAGCTCCTACACATTCCCTAGTCTAGAGTAAGATCAGAAGGAAAACATTTTTTGAGAGCTTAAACCCATGCCTCGATTTAGGACTTTGTGTTGACTCTCCCTGCTGTATTCACTGTGTGGATATTTGTCAGTTCCCATCTTTAGGTGCCCACTTTTCCCCATTCATTGATTTCTGTAGCCAAGCGCTGATTTTGGGCTTGTGAGGAAGCTCGTGTTACTCAGCAGCTGTGTGCCTGAAAGCAGGGAGTGTTACAGTGTTGTGTGCTTCAATACCTGAGTGCCCTGATGAAGTTGCTTTAAAAAACTTTACAAAATTTTGCCTCCTTCACCAGTAATGGGTTGCAATCTGTGTGCTTCAGCTGTTTTTCCCATAGAAGAGAGAACTTTTGAGAGCTCTGAAGAAAACCAGTCCTAACTATCCATAGACAGTGATGAACTCCGAGCAAAAAACCCAAAATGTATCAGATGGTTTCTGTATAAGGAACAATTAAGTTGGCTGGAATTCATCTGGATGGAAGAAGAAAAAATGTAGAGGGAAAGTACAGGAATCTAAAAAACCATAGAATCATAGGATAATTCATCTTGGAAAAGACCTCAGGAGCTTCACACAAATCTAACCTCTTTCTTAAAGCAGGGTCCCTGATGAGGTCAGACCAGAATGCAAACAATGTCATGGTGGATGGAGAGAGTGGACAACCTGCAGATATTATTTGTTATTTCAATTTGAAGAAATGGGCATCATCAGGTGATACTAGGAAGAGGCCTGGCTCTTTCTAAGACACCTTTGTACAAAATCTGGGTACCTTGTGAAACTCTGTGCCATGGGAAATTCTGGATGCTTAAAGTTTAGTTGTGTTTAGGGAAAATGAAAAGAGAGATGAACGGAGGATTAGTAAATATATAAAAACCAAATCAGAGTTCAGAATTCCTTAGGCTGTACAAAGTTGGAGATGAGGTGGATGCTGAGTGGAAATAATCACATGTGCTGTCTAAGTTGTAGCTGCTCTAGGCTCTCATTTTTGGCCTCAATCAAGGACAGGATATGAGTCTATGGACTTTTGGTATGGCATAATTAAGTCAAGTGTATATTCCACCCCTTCTTCCCCCTTTTTGAAAACCTGCCTTTCATTTTACTGATCTTGGCACTGCCCTGACCCCTTCAAAAAACACCTAGCTGAGAACACTTCGGCAGAAGGAGGGAGGAGGTTCTGGGTAAGATTATTTTCTTTGTGGTAGTCCTTTTTTACATAAGCCCCTATACGGAATTTTTTTTGAATCATCAAGACAGCATTGTTTTCATAAGACAGGTGAAAACAGTTTCAAAGACTGAAAATTCAATTTGAAAATGATATTGAAAATTGGGGTTATTAACTCTGAACGGCAGCTTTGGGGTAATTATAATTGAGTTTTACAAAATGGAACACTATAGGTATGCATGAGACACTTCAACTGATTAGCTGATATTTGGTATTCTAAAACCTGGACCACTAATTCCTTCTTAAATATTGATTTCTATTTAGTACATAATAGTAGTTGCATGCGTGGCAGATTCTTTTTTTTCATGTTTTCACTCAGGCGGGCTGTACATCCCAATGCTTTGCAAAAGTGCGTAGTTATTGGTGGCTGAATGTGAATGCTTCTCCTCTAGTTAAAAAGCTGGTGGAAAAGAGATGATGCACATTTAAACGGTGAGCTAAGCATATGTGGACAGTCAGCGTTGTAGCAGAAGACAGAAGACTCTTGCTTCTGGTTCGAGGATGTTTATTGGAAGAAACAGTGATAGTGTTGTGGGGGACAAGGCAGGGCTTTTAACCAACTGTGTCCTTTTTCTTTTTGTAACAGAAGAAGGATTCATAAGCTAAAACAAACTCACTCCTGTAAAAATGAAAGCAAACCAGAAAGTAAATGAAGGCAGCATCCTTGCAGCTACAATTACTTTCAAAAACATCTTTCACACAGCTGTTCTTGTGAGCTGTAAGAACAATATCCCCAACCAGATTTGCTGCAGCAGTGCAAGGTGGAAGTACCAGACGCAGACCATGTACAGTCTGGTGATGGAAGTGACAGGACTTCCTACTCCCATTTTCTCTAAGTGTGAACTCTATTGCAGGGAATCTTGCTCAACATCAGGGTTGGTTCAACAAGCACACAGTTTTTGCCACCTAGTTCTGGTCTACATCTATGCAACCAACATGCTGCAGTGACGAGGATTCCTAAGACAGGAAGTTCCAGAACTAAGGATGCCTCTGAAAACAGTATTTTGACTTCGTATAATTACATGGTCACATACTCTGTGCAGTGCATAAGATTGTTAATAATGAACTGAAGGAACAGTTAGTACTAGCACTGAGCAGCAGCGAGCTGCAAACCACAAAATAAAGCTTTAAGTGTTTTTGCATCCAGATTTAAAACCATAAACCCCTCACTCAGTGCCTGAATTTTTCAGCATTTTTTGAGAAGAGAGTCCTGACACTTTGCATATTGCTTGAGAGAATATTAAAATGTAGCAGACTCAAGCTTTTAATGGGAGTATCTTCTGTTTTTAGGAAGTCTAGTAAATAGTTTCATTTAGGTGGTTTTTTTTTAATCAAAGAATTAAATTTTTTGTAAATGCTAGAGTCCCCTGAGCCCAGGACTTCCCAGAGAACAGAGGGATGTGCTTGTAAACAGCATTGTTTCATACCAGTTTAACTCATGTTCTGTAGCAACAGCAGTTAAATGGGATATATTTCCTAAGAGCTCGTTATTTTCAAGAGTTTGCTTACACTTGGTCTTCCTTGCTTGTAAAAAAGCCATAAAAAGTCTTAGTAGCAATTTACTGTGGAAACAGGGTGGACTGGAAGTGATTGTTATTTCTAGCTCCTCACCTGCTGTCTGGATGGGCTTGACCTGCTTCGTGAGACAGGACTTTATGACTGTATCTTGAGTTCAGCTACAAACAGGCATGTCTGTATAGACACAGCTATTATTCAGTGTGGTGCCAGCTGTTAAGCTGTCATCTGAAGACAGAATAATTAATTTCCTTGCTAGAATCCTTTATGATGCTCATAAAAAAAATCATTGAATGCCATTGGAATGGTGATTTATGTATTCTCACAAACACACCTTTAAGATGAGGGGATACCATAATCTTTTATTTTTCTATCCCCAGCTGAGAATAATTTCACTGAGACATTACTGTTAAGTGTTTTCTAATTTGGGCTGCCCATTGTGACAGCCTATGGTCTGATTTTCAGTCACTTTTTACATATTTGGAGTCCAGCTGACATTTATTTTTGATCAGGAGGATTCAAGACTTTATTCTTGATCTTGAGCCCCCAAGCCAGGGGTCTGAATTCTAGCATGGCTAAATCAAGATCTTCTCATTAGATTCTCTTTGAATGCACATAATGCCACGTGGACTGCCACCTCTGAAACAAATGAGAAGAAGCAGCAAACTAAACTCCCCTTTCCTGCCCAGAAACTGTGCTCTGTGGCATCTTACTGAAAACTGCAAGGAAGCTTAATGGAGTTAAATATCCACCCCCCAAACACTGCCAGTGGAGCTAGCAGAGTATCTGCCTGCAGTAGGTTGTCATCCTCCATGTGAACCTGAACAAGGAAGACAGAGGGCACTTTGCCAGTGGTTTGCAGATATTTGCTGTAAGCAAGGCGTGATTAGTTGTGGGGAGCTTGGCTTTTGTTCAGATTCTTTGATCTAACTGGCACAGACTCTTCTGCTCATTCCTCCTGCCCTTTTTGCTCTGAGCAGGCTTTGCCACCATCCTACTGCTTCCCCAGTTCCTCAACCCACTCCTGCTGACATTGTCTTACTTTGTACTAGTCTTCATTGATGGTGGTTTGGGTTTTTTTTTTTTTTTTTCTTGGTCTCTGTTCTGATGGCATCCTCCAAACCTCAGTCACCATAGTCATGGCACATTAAGTTCATCTTAGACTCCTTAGGAGATCTCAGCCCTTAGTGGTCTCACTGGCCAAATGCTCTCCACATCTGGCTTCTAATCACCTTCAAACTTCCCATCTCCAAATATCCTTCTAACCAGTGTTCCCATTGCTCTTCATACCACTTATGAAAGCAGCACTGGAGAGTGAGTTCTGATCTCTTCACATACCAAGTGAGACCTTTAGACAGCAGGCTTTTAAGGAAACTCTCCTTTTAGTTCCTCATACCAGAGCTGGCCTACTTGGTACACGTGACTCGGTGCTCATGGGGCCAGGCAGGAGACATTGGGAACTCCTGAGGATGTTACTGGAATGACATGGCATGGTCTAGAAAAGATTTTCTTTTTCTAATCTGATGTTTTCTTCTGCTCAACAAAGTAGATGTGGTTAGTGTAGAAACCAATGAAAAGGCTCATAGTTGACATTTTTCCATCAGTTCTGTCAACAGAGAAAAACATTCAAATAAAATTATTGCATCTTGAGAGAAAGAAAATAGAAGAGAGTCGTACATGCAGACTGCTTCTTTCTTGAGCTTTTGCTAAATGCTATTCACTTTTCTGTTTTTCTTCCATTTATCAGGAAAGTGAACCTATCTGCATTAACTAGAGAGAGTGACTAAATTTCTCTGATTAGGCTGGAAAACTAGTACAATGCTAAGGTGACACAAACATGAAGGGCTTGTAGCACAAACTTGGTATGGGCAATTAATTCTTGTCACTCTGAATGACTTTCTGTTGTGTCTGGTAGACCACAGTTCAACAACTATATGGTTATAACCATTCCTCAGCTTCAAAATAATTATTTATTTTTGAAAGTGATTTTTCTCAGTCAAGGTCTAAATATTTCTCTTTTCTTCAGTATCTTAAGGCCACAAAGGGAATAAATAGTAGTCTTCCTTGTAAGGTCACTCAGAAGTAAAACTAATTTGTTGTAAATTGCAATGTTAGAGACAGAAGACATGTTTTAAGATCATAGTTCACCTTGCTGCTAAGGCAAGATTATCCTGTGCATTATACTTTCTAGTGCTTCTCACAGTTTAATTTAAAAGCTCCGAGGCAGGTCTGGCACATTCTTTGGAAATCTCTTTATGACTTCTTGCTCTTCAGATAGCCTCTCAGCATTAATCCTAATTTTTCTATTTCAAAATGTCAACTCCTATAAAACCGTTTGCTATTTCACTGTGTGCTGTTGGCTCCAAAGCATGAATTGGTATATGACTCTCAGTAACCCATAGAAAGGACTTGTTTGGTGCAGTATGTATCTGCAGCAGCAGTAATTTGGAATCAGGACCTGGAGATGTTCCTCCTGACTTTTTTGGCACTGGAGATGATGAGATGTGAAAATCAGTGGGATTCTCTTTAGTTGTAGAGCCTACAT
>WEKY01018393.1:804483-825764 GCA_013390045.1 Picathartes gymnocephalus | reverse complement strand
TCACAGGTTGGACTCGATGACCCCGGAGGTCTCTTCCAGCCTCAGTGATCCATTTCCAGTGTCTGTGCACCCGTTGCCCATTACAGGGTTGTGCGTGACTTTGCCAGACTCGGCAGGTTACTGAAATACCTTTGTTCAGGGCAGTGGGAGTGAATCACATTCCTCTCATCGACTCTCTTTGTTCTTTCAGATTTTGGGTTCAGCAACATCTTCACCCCTGGCCAGCTCCTTAAAACCTGGTGTGGGAGTCCTCCCTATGCTGCTCCAGAGCTCTTTGAAGGCAAGGAGTACGATGGGCCGAAGGTTGATATTTGGGTATGTGATGAGCCTCTTCCTCTCTGACTTTGATCTGATTTTTGCTATTTGTTTGACTTTGCTTCCCGAGTGCACCATACAGACCTTGGAGAAAAAGCCCCGACGCAGCAAACAGTGTTTTCCAAAGAAACACTGGAAATTCTGGCTACGACATCCCGCATTTTCCCTGCGGGGAGGTGCCGGAAGGCCGAGTATCCAGAGGTGGATTTGAATGCTGTGTGGCCGTGCTGACGTGGGTTTGTTTTGGGTGCAGAGCCTCGGCGTGGTGCTGTACGTGCTGGTGTGCGGGGCCCTGCCCTTCGACGGGAGCACCCTGCAGAACCTGCGCGCGCGGGTGCTCAGCGGCAAATTCCGCATCCCCTTCTTCATGTCCACAGGTAAGGGGGCAGGCAGCTGCCGGAGCAGTGTTCTTGTGAGGTGACTTCCCAGAGGGGAGCGCATTGCTTGGGAAGGGAAGGCTGCGGCAGCCGTGTCCCTCCCCGTGGGTGACGCAGCCTCTCCTCCCTGGCAGAGTGTGAACACCTGATCCGCCACATGCTGGTGCTGGACCCGAGCAAGAGGCTCTCCATGGAGCAGATCTGCAAACACAAGTGGATGAAGCTGGGGGAGGCTGATGCAGAGTTTGACAGGGTGAGCAGCAGCGAGCGGCGCGTGCTCAGTGATTCAAACGGGCTCTGGGCACATGGTGTTGCACTGTTGGTTCTGCTCTTTGGGAACACTCATTCCCAGGCGTGGCCTTTCCCCTTGCTGTGTCTCCTGGCCTTGCTTTCCACATCACTCCTTATCTCTGTACATTTCTGTATCTTCCCCTGTGGCATTGGGAGCTTGGGGCACTGGATTTCGGATCGGTTGCCAGCAGAGCTCACGCCAGCTGCAGCCAGAGCCCGGTGCTCAGGCTCTTGGGAGCGCTGTGACTCATCAGTGTGCCTTTGGGAATGTCAGCTCTGACTGTGTGCCTGTGCCCTCCCAGCTGATAGCAGAGTGTCAGCACCTGAAGACCGAGAGGCAGCTGGAGCCGCTGAACGAGGACGTGCTGCTGGCCATGGCGGACATGGGGCTGGACAAGGAGCGCACGGTGCAGGTGAGTCCTGGCACGTCCTGCCTGCCCCTCTTGCTGGTCACTGGCTGTGTTTGGTGGCAGCTGAGCAACGCCAGCACAGCATAAAACGTGTTTTATCCCTGCACAAGAAGGAGTGACGGCCGTTGCTTTGCCTTGCAGTCGCTGCGAGCCGACGCGTACGATCACTACAGCGCGATCTACAGCCTGCTCTGCGAGCGCCTCAGGAGGCACAAGAACCTGCGCATCGCACCCTCGCCCAGCATCCCACGCACCATCACCTTCCCCACCTCGGCCAGCATCCAGGTGGGTCCCCTCTGCCCGTGTTCTTCCAGCCCTTTCCTGCTAAACACAGACTTGCTCGCGGGTGTGCACTCCCTGGCTGGAGTGTCAGAACGTGCCTCGTGTGACAGTTTGGTGTGTGCTTAGGGTGCCCTAGTGCTGAGGTTAGGAACAGTTTGTGCACTGGCTGAACACCCTGCAGGCAGTCTCCTGCTCGCTCCGGGGAAGGAACTGTGAGGGAGTTTCTGGGAGCTGGAGTTCCCAGCCCAGGGCTGCTGTGTGATGCTTCTTCCCCACCTTGTGCTGCTGTTGGAGCAATGAGCACTTGCTTTGGGAGAGGCCAGGTCATAAGGGAAGCAGAAGAGATGCTGACTGTGCCTGAACAGAAGGAGGGGGTGTAGACGAGGCAGCCCCTTGAGAATAAACAGCTCTTCACTGGCTCCGGGGTCACCTCCCTGTTCCAGGTGCTTAGGGCTGGTGTTAATCCAGCAGTGTTTGTAAAGCAGTGCTGGGTTTGTGTCTTCTGATCGTGATCTCTCCACTCAGCAGACAGAACAGGCAGGCAACACCATGAACATCAATGTGCCCCAAGTGCAGCTCATCAACCCTGAGAACCAAATTGTGGAGGTGAGGCACAGCCCCATGACCCCTGCAGGCTCTTTTTGTGGCTGACACTGAAGCCTTTCCTTTGATCCTCCTGTTGTGTTTCAACATCTCCAATGTTTGCCCTGCCCAGACTGATGGAACAATGAACTTGGACAGTGATGAAGGGGAGGAACCATCACCCGAGGCTCTGGTCCGTTACCTGTCCATGAGGAGGCACACAGTGGGAGTAGCTGACCCACGGTGAGTACTGCACTCTAACCTGGACATGCACTCCCAGCATGTGACTTTGGGCCTTCTGGGTGTTCCTGTAAAGCTCCCAGTCCCCCTGCACAGCTTGGTCAGTGTTTTAGATGGGGATGAGGCACTTTGCTGATCAGCTCTGTGTGAGCTGTGCTTTTGGTCAGGGCAAGTGTCCCACCTGAGCTGCACTGCTGTCATGGCCAAGGTGAAGTTTTTGTGATAAATGCCATCCAGGAGCTAATTCTGGCAAATCTCAATATGGAGGGAAAAAAGGGACAAATAAAACCAAAGAGCAGCTTGGCTGCTCTGTGTGACCATTTTCCAGAGCAGTAAGAAGCTTTTTGTGAAGGGAGGCTGGGTGTACTGGGTCTGTGAGGGGTTTCCTCACACCATGGCCGATTCCCCTCTCCAAATGTAATTGCACAGGACGGAAGTCATGGAAGACCTGCAGAAGCTGCTGCCCGGCTTCCCCCGCGTCACTCCTCAGGCTCCGTTCCTGCAGGTGACCCCGAATGTGAACTTCATGCACAATGTGCTGCCCAGGCAGAACCTGCAGCCCACGGGGCAGCTGGAGTACAAGGTACTGCCCGTGATCCCTGCTGTGCTCCGTGCCCTGCCAGGTGGGAGGGGTGTTCGTGCTCACACTTCGCCCTGTTTGTCACTCCTTGGACTCCATAAGCCTCAAGAATTACTCTCTTTATGTATGGTTCCCACTGGTTCTCTAAAGTAGGTTTAGATCAAATATTAGGAAAATGTTCTTTACTGTGAGAGTGGTGAGGGATTGGAACAGGTTGCCCAGAAAAGCTGTGGATACTCTGTGTCTGGAAGTGTCCAAGGCCAGGCTGGATGGAGCTCTGGGCAGCCTGGGATGGTGGAAGGTGTCCCTGCCCATGGCAGGGGGTTGGAATGAGATGAGCTTTAAGGTCCTTTCCAACCCAAACCATTCTGTGATTTTGTGAAAAAGCTGAAAAATGAAAGATCAGTGCAATACGAAATTAATAAACAAGTTGGGCAGGAACAGGACTGTGCTGCCTGGCTTTGAGCTGCAGCTTGCAGCCAGCCTGGCAGCTAAAGCAGCACGCAGGGAGCTGCAGAGTTAAACCCTGCTCATCCCCTGACGCTGCCCCACGTCACTCGGAGAGCCGGTGACATCCCTGGAGCGCAGAGGCTTCACCCGCCCCTGCTGTGCACCCCGGCGGTGCTGACAGGGCTGTGTGTGTGTTGCAGGAGCAGTCCCTGCTGCAGCCCCCCACCCTGCAGCTGCTGAACGGGATGGGCCCGCTGGGCCGGCGGGCGTCGGACGGCGGGGCCAACATCCAGCTGCACGCACAGCAGCTGCTCAAGCGGCCCCGGGGCCCCTCTCCACTCGTCACCATGACGCCAGTGAGTAACAGAGTGCTTGGAAATGTCCCCTCCCGCAGGCAGAGGTGGCTGTGCCCGGCTCCCCCTTGCGGGATCTGCTGAGCGCTCCTGGAGCTGGCAGGTGGGGTTGTGTGTTCCTCTCTGGAACTGAGGGTGTTTGTGCACTTTTTAATGGTTGCTTTTGTCCTGTGTTGATTCTGTGGAGAAAACTCAAGTCCAGCTCAAGCTTTCAGGCGTGCTCTCGCTCCCTGGGTGCATCTGTATCAATGAATTCCCCGAGCAGCAGCAGCCCTGCCCGGGCTCTTGGACTGGGGAAGGAATGTTGGAAGGGGTTCTTGGCCAGGTTTCCATGGTGCTGCAGAGGAGCCAACACACACCCCTGTGGAAGCTTGTTTGGGAGGATCAGGTGTCCCCTGTGCACAGGGGACTGTGCTGGGTGTCCTCCTGAACTGTGGCTTCTCTCTGCACAGGCTGTCCCAGCTGTCACCCCTGTGGACGAGGAGAGCTCCGATGGGGAGCCAGATCAGGAAGCTGTGCAGAGGTAACTCCCACTCTGTTAACATTTGCCCTTCCTACCTCCACGAGGCTCACCTTGGGCTGTTCCAGAGCTGATTCAAACCCAGCCTCCTCATCAGGGCGCCAGCGTTGATTTTACAGCGAAGGCTCAACACTTCTCTTGTTCCTGTGGGTGTTGATTACTGCAGGCAGTTACTCCTCTGGCACTGCTGGGTGCAGAGCTGGATTGCCCTGAAGTGGGTAGCTGACTGAGCAGTGGGTTCTCCAGAAACTCTTGGAGCTGCTAAATTCCTTTGCTTAGTGTGCACCAGCATGCGAGCCACACTAACCTGCCAAGTGAGTGCCGAGGGATTCCCCTCCCTGCCGAGTGCAGGGGGTGGGAGGATCTCCTCTGTGGCCTCGGGTGCCGCTGCAGCAGCTTTGGTATCAAGACATGCAGTAAACATCCAACTCTGATGCCTCAAACAAAGTGAGCTTGCTGGAATTACGGGTACCTCTAGCTGCTAATTTTAGCATTAGGCCTTAAAATAGTCTGCCCCAGTAAGGAAAGCATTGTTAGCTCTCAGGCTGGGAACTTCTGTTCTCTGTGTCTGCTCCAAACACATTGTAGGAAGCGGGTAGAATGTGCTTGTACTTTCTCAGTCCATGAACACACTAACCATGGCCTTGCTAACATTTTCTTAGGAGCTTTTGCTTAGTTTCTTCTCTGCTAACCAGCTGGGCACTACGTCTGGTGGGTGCTCCTGCTTCTTACCTCAAACTGGAAGAGGTTTCTGGATCCCCCCTTTGTGCAGGTCATCACCTGGGTAAGGGAGAGGCTCCTCAGGGGCTCACAGGGGTTCAGACTGGGGCAGGGTGACACTGGGGTGGGTGCAGGTCATGCTCCAGAGCCTTGGCCAGCTCTGCTCCTCTCACTGCTCCCGAGGAACAGTGTGCACTGAGACTCCTTTTGCCTACCTCGGCCTAGAAACTCTACTTGTAGCCTCAGTAATAGCCTCAACAGCCATTAAAAATTTTAATTTAGGGCTGATAATGTCCTCTGACAGCACCTCAGACAGCAGGTGGTCTTTTTGGCTGTGCAAACACAATGAATCTCATTCTTGGCAAGGGGATGCCTGGATGTCTTACCTGGGCAGATTTTCACTGTTCTCAACCTGAAGGTTTCAGTTGAGTCTTTAAAGCATTAACTCAGCTGGAAACATGTTGAAACCCCTGTGCAGTGTTTTGCAAGGCACAGCAATGTTCAGATCCCACTGAAAACCAAGTCCCCTTGGACTCAGAGGTCACTTTGCTGCTCTCGACAGTGCTGCCTTTAGTTCTCTCACAGCACATGTTCTTCTTCCACCTGATGGCCTTGAAAAAGCAGCATCCAGGTTGTGTGTTAACTTGTTCTCCACCCCCTTGTGTTGCGACATGTCAGTAGTCATCAGAGGAGAAGGGTAAATAGCATTAACATCAGGGGCAGATGCAAATATTTGGCTTCTCAGAAAACTGCCCCAAATACTCTTTGCAGCCACCAGTGAGCAGCTTTTGCCCTCCTTAACCTGACCTTGAAAGCAGAGCGCAGCCTTCTCTCTGTTCCAGGGAACAGTCACATCTCCTCTGAGCTTTGGGAAACTTCCTTCCAGCCGAAACGCTGTTAGAGCTCGTGATTGGATTGTTCCCTGGAGGGCTGAAATAAAATGATCTTAGCAAACCACAGCAGTAAAGCTCTTTGGGAAACTTTCCCTGTCTGCATCAAATGATTCTTAAACAGCTAATGGCACGGGCTTTGGCGGGGCACCACGGCACTGTTAACCTGCTCCTTCTGCTTACGTGGCTTCAGCAGCAAAGACAGGCTGGGTCTGGGCAAGGCTTGCTGCTCTTTCTGCTTCCCAGGGGCAGTTGCAGGGGACAAGAGCAAAGGTGAGGATTCTCAGGTGTCACTGGCCCGGTGGTTCCTGGCCTGGTTACCGGAGCTGCCCGGCTGCTGCTTCTCAGCAGCAGAAAGGGTTGAGTTCACACGCGGGCGTTCATCCCGGCGGCCTTGAGCGGGCACCGCGCTGGGGGCAGAGCCAGCCCTGGGCAGGGCCTTCAGCCCCTCCCTGCCAGCCCCACAGCAGGGCAGGCAGCAGCTCCCAGCACTGCCCGGCCCTTCCTCGCATCCTCACCTGAGCAAAGGCTCCGAGCTCCCCCTCCCCGGGCTTTGGGGGGTTTGCAGGAGACCTGCAGCTCTCTCCCAGTGCAGAGCAGGCTGTGTTTAAGCTGTTGCCTCCCGGCTCTGGTGTGAGAGGCAAGCCCAGCCTTGGTGCTGGTGGCTCCAGAGGGACTCTTGCTGCTCGGGTTCCCGTTGCCTGCACATCCCGGGCCGTTCCCGATTTTCCAGGAGCAGAGCAGGGACTAGATGGCGCACTTGGACCGGGCTGGCACAGCCCAGCCCCAGCCCCAGCCCAGCCCTTCCTCCTGCTCCTCGGGCAGCCTGGGCTGTCCCAGGGTCGGTCTGAGGAGCGAAGGCTCCCCCGGCAGGAGCAGCAGCTCCGCTCTGTGCCCAGCTCCTGCTGGGCTATCTCTGCCCTGGCTGCCCGGGCTGGGAGAGGGAGGCAGACCTGCTCCACGCTGAGGGCAGGCGGTCACCTGGGTATTCCCGAAGGGACATACCAGCATTCCTTCCCCTTGAGGGGAAACGTGGCTTTCCTGCTGGGAAGAGCAAAGGCTCCTCTTTCCTTCCGAGGCTGGCAGTGGAGCACCAGCAGCTGAAACGACACTTGTCCCAAAGCACTGGTGAGCCAGTGCTGTGACAGGCACGGGCAGCGTGTCCGTGGTGTGCTCCGAGCACTGCACAAGCTTCTTCCTTCCCGTTTTCTCCGGCTTATCTAACACTCCCTGTTTTTGGAGTACTCCCATCAGTCTCTTATAAAATGTGCTCCTGCTTGTTGCAGATACTTGGCAAATAGGTCAAAAAGGCACACTCTGGCCATGACCAACCCTACAGCTGAAATCCCTCCAGACTTGCAGAGGCAGCTAGGACAGCAGTCCTTCCGACCCCGGGCTTGGGCTCCACACCTGGGACCCGACCAGCACCGGTGAGTAACGGCACCGGGCGGCCGGGCAGCTTGCGCCCCGAACCCTGCCCGGGTGGCCCTGGAACGGAGCACTGAGGACATCCCGCTGGCAGGGAGGGGTGAGCAGGAGGAGGAGGAACAGCAGGGACAGAGAGCAGACCCACAGAGCAGAGGGTGTCCGACCCGCTGCCTGCAGGGACCGGCAGGAATCAGCTGGCTCTTCCCTCCAGTCCCACTTTTGCGGCTGGAGGTGGTTTGCTGGAATGGCTGCCAGCGCAGAAATATTGGGAATAAGCTGGTTTTTTTTAGAGGAAAGCTTTTCCCTGTGTAATGGTAGGCATCAAGGTAGCAGATTTGCTACAGGACATTTTTGGAGGCAGATGCAGGCAAAAGATTGCACCAAGAGTCATCCACAGCAGAGCTTAAAACCCTCACTGTTCTGCACCAGAGTTGTGTGTTCTGACTGCAAAGTCTCTTCGCAAAGCTCCTCGAGAGTAATTTTATTTCTCACCCGAACCCTTGATTGGAATGATGTGAGAAAAGGAAACTGGATGGGGAAGAAAAAAAATAATCACAATATCTGGGAAAGAGGGAACCTTTGGATTTGATCTAAACACACTCAGGATGTGTGGGAGGGACAGTCCTGACTGAGAGGTGTGAATGTGACAGAGTCCTTGTCACAGCAGCCAACCGGAGATGCTAATGCCACAGAGGGAGCTTAAATTCCTCTTAATAAAAAAAAAAAAAACCCTCCTAAAAAATGCTTTAAAGTGCTCTGACCCCTCAGTGCTGGGAGCAGAGCAGCTGCACACTGGAGTTTGCTGCCTGTTGGGAAAGCGGTGGCTGCCAGGCCAGGCTGGTGCTGGTGTTGAGCCCCTCAGGCAGCTCACACTGGCAGGCTTGACAAAGCCCTTTTTATTGTAGCCAGAGACCTGCTGAGCTGAGCACTGATGTAATCAGCAGGGACAGGTGAACTCTGAGCAGACTGGGACAGTGCTAGTGCCACGCTGGAGCTCCAGAAAACCAAGATAAGCACCTTTCTGCCCTCAAGTTACTCCCTCAGAGGTGCCTGGGGGTGGGAAGAGCAGGAGGGGAGGCATTTCTAGGGCCACAGCTTGATAGGAAGAGAATGTGCTGTGTCCTGCTTTCAGGATTGCTGCAAATCCTAAAGGTAAGCCGGGTCCCTCAAGCACAGCAGGGACAGAATTTTTACAGGACTTTGAACACACTTACCCAGTAAATAGTGTTGGTGTCACCTCTGTCTCTTGGCTCTGGAGTCCTGAAGCATCAGGAGCAGGGTGGTGTCTGCTCCTTCCACTCTGGCTGTTGTGCTGTGAGCCTGTTTTGTGTTTTTCCTGTGAAATCACGGAAATTTCATCTGACCATGGTCTAAACAGAGTGTTCCACAGTGAGTCCATGGCATACCTGGCACAGAAATTAGCAGTCATTGTGTAAATAAACCACATTACTGAATGGCAGGTGGGTTTTATTTTAGCCCTTAGCCTATTTTAAGCCATCTTACGTACCTTCTTATGTAGCCCCTGGTTTTGTCACATTAAATACCTGAAAGCAGAATTGAAGTACAGCTGTACAGGGAAGTGCAGCTGTTCTGCCTTGCCCACGTGGGTTTCAAAAACTCAGCATGATTTTATCTGTAGCTTCTGCTTTCCATCAAGGCAACAGGAGAACAAATGGATCAGGATAATGGATGGGATGGCTTCAGAAGGCAGGAGCACAGCTCTTTCTTTGGAAAGAAACTGAACTATGTCCTGTTAAGGCAGAGGCAGTGACAAAACTGAACCCAGCCTGCTGGAAGTGGCCCAGCATCAGTCACCTTGTGACAAGGGAGCCTGGAGCAGGCCCTCAGAGTGACCTGTGGAGCTCAGGAGCGCTCCAGCTGCAGCCAGCTGGGCTCTTGCTGGGTTTGGTGTCAGAGCTGCTCTGAAGACCACATCTCCATGGCCTTCTCACAGACAAAGGCTACTGCTGGAGCCTGTGCATTAAGTGTTGCTTGCTGAGTTCTGGAGATGGCATTTGCAGAATCTTTACAAAGGAAATCCTTTACTGATGGGAGAAATTCCTCCCTGGGAGGGTGGGGAGGCCCTGGCACAGGCTGCCCAGAGAAGCTGTGGCTGCCCCATCCCTGGAAGTGTCCAAAGCCAGGTTGGACCGGGCTTGGAGCAAGCTGGGATAGTGGAAGGTGTCCCTCCCTGCCCAAACCGTTGTGTGATTTGCACAGAAACCAGGTTCCCCGGATAGCACAGGCAGAGAGCCGCAGCCGTTGGTTGTGAGGCACGTTGTGATGGGTGTGTGCCAGGTTATCTCTGCTGGTGATAACACAGGTGCCACCTCATGGCAGGCCAGGAGCTCAGTGGTAATGGGGAGCCCCAGCTTTGGGAGAAAACTCCTCCTGAAAAAAAATCTGGCTCCCTCTGATGGCAAAGAAACCTCACTGTGAGGGGGAAGTGCTCGTGGTGCCTTGGGCACAGCTTGGTTCAGATGTGCCCGTTCTGGTTGCCCAGCGTGCAGCATCCAGGCAGCTGGGAGGCTGGTGGAAATGGAATGTCTGTGCTGGAGTTCTGTGTTGGCTGGTGTCATGTCACTGACCCCCTTCCCCCTGTGTTCAGTTCTATTTACAAGGACTCCAACACTCTGCACCTCCCCACCGAGCGCTTCTCGCCGGTCCGGCGCTTCTCCGACGGGGCTGCCAGCATCCAGGCTTTCAAAGCCCACCTGGAGAAGATGGGCAATAACAGCAGCATCAAACAGCTGCAGCAGGTGAGAGAGGGCAGGGGGTCCTCAAAGCAGCCTCCAAAAGGAATTGGTACTGCCTTGGTCTCGCTGCTTCGGGAAGCAAAAGAGGAATCTTTACACTAAAGGCTGAGGGGACTTTGCAGCTGAGGGTTTGTTGCTGCCCTGTGTGACTGCAGCAAACCCTGAGTGTCCTCTGGATGTATGGGCTGTTCACCTGCAGCTGGGGGGGATTCCTGGCCCCTCTTTTCTGGGGAGAACCATCATGCTGTGCCCACCCACTGCAGGGCCCACCAGCACTGTCAGACTGCAGCTCCTGCTCCCCCACATCTCCTCTGGCTGCAGTTTTGGGGCTGTTCCAGGGTGTCTGGGAAAGGGCAGCTCCTACCAGCAGAATTCGGAGTGTATTATGGGATGTTCCCTGCACAGCCAGGCACGCCTTGCCAATGGCTGGAGCAGGATTTGGCCCCAGGACAGGCCTTTCCCCTTGCAGCAGGCACAGATCAGATGCTCTCCTCACCTTGAAGTGTCATTTCCAGAGCTTGCTGCCTGCATTGAGGGAGCACAACGGTGCCAGCTCGGTGTCACGTGCACCCGCTGCTTTCCTGGCTGTTTGCCACGTCCCTGCACACCTGATTCTGTCAAAGGGAATGCAGTAGGCTTTCTTTGCCAGCCTTGCCCAGAGGGGTGGGCTGCAGAGCGTGGCGTTGTGCAGCCAGCACGGTGCTGTGCGCCACAGGGTCCTTCATGGGACGTGCTGGATTCCTTGCAGGAGTGTGAGCAGCTCCAGAAGATGTACGGGGGGCACATGGACGAGAGGACGCTGGAGAAGACACAGCAGCAGCACATGTTGTACCAGCAGGAGCAGCACCATCAGATTCTTCATCAGCAGATTCAGGTAGTGCAGCCCGAGCCAGAGCTGCTGAAGGCTGAGCTCTGTTTTCCTGTGTTGCTGCAGACACAACTCGTGAGCAGGTCCCGGGGGGATTGAGGGAGGGGAGTTTGCTGGGCTTGCTATACTGGGAAGGCTGAAGCGTTTCAGCAGAGATGTTTGCACAGCTGCTGTGGGAGCTGTGGTAGCCAGGGCTGCAGTCAGGGACTGACACTCGGTGAATCTGGATGTGTCCTGCTTCACCCAGCAGTGTTTCTAAATTTACTGACTGAGACACTGACTGCAAACACTTCTTGTTTTCTTGTGGTGCCTGGTTCAGGACTGCATCCGGCCTCCCCAGCCATCTCCACCCTTGCAAGCTCCGTGTGAAAACCAGCCAGCTCTGCTCACTCACCAGCTTCAGAGGTAAAGACATGGCTTTAGGACAGCTCTGGGTTTTACTCTTCCTGAAGCCCAGGGATGAGCTGACGCACTCAGGAGAGGCCAGACTGAGTTGCAGGTGTATGGAGTCAGAATGGCACAGCCAGTTCCCAGGGGAATGTGCCTGGTCCTTCGAGCTGGATTCTGTCTGAAGGACTTCAGAAGCAGAGAAACCTGATTGAAAGGCACAGACCTGCTTTGAGCAGAGGATTGGCAGTCCTGCCTTATGAGTGGCTTGAAGGTGCCACTTCAGCAGCCAGGCTCTCTCATGCTTCCTTGGGTGTCTCACACCTTTCCAGGCCCCTGGTGAGCTCAGCCTCCTTGCCCTCAGCACCCTGACTTACACGAAAGGAGAGCAGGGTGCAGTGAGTCAGGAGGTGAGCCTGCAGTGTCCTTGTCCCCAGGTTTCTGCGGTAGTCACCAGTTCATGCTCACTCCCTGCATGACTTGGACAAGTGAGGTGGCTCTCAGAAGAGAAGCCAAGCTGCAGAGACCTTGGGATCCCCAGCAAGGGCTTTGTGGTGTTTATTTTGAACAAGACACGCAGCGTTTGGCATCAGTTCTCACAGTTGAGACAGCATCTTGACAAGGAGCAGGCGTGGTGAGAAGGTGCTTGTCTCCCTGCGTAGGTTACGGATCCAGCCATCCAGCCCACCCCCGAACCACCCCAACAACCACCTCTTCAGGCAGCCCAACAGCAGCCCACCCCCCGTGAGCAGCAGCGTGCTCCAGCCCCATGGTAAGCAGTTCTGGCAGCTGGGCAGGGCCGTGTGACCCCCTCAAACCCTGGGGAAGCAGCGTGGGGGTGCCCGGGCTCCGTTCCCCGCTCCCAGCCCAGGCCCTGCAGAGTTTGCTGATGATGTAAAAGATTCTCCATCTGGCAGCAAGGGCTGGTGTTATCGGGAGCTCGCGACGAGCTGCCAGCTGGAATGTGCTGTTGGGTTCCTTGTCACAAGATCCTCGCTTATCGCTCCCGGAGGTGGGGAGGAAGGGAGATAATTCTTGGGTTTATGCAAATCACTGTCAACTCCACAGAGTTTCTGTTTTGGTGCAAGGGGCTCTGGCTGTGACCTTTGCACGCTGGCACAGCGTGACAGAGCACCCGTACGGACACGTACTGGGCTGCCAGCCCGGCCCAGAGTCATGGAATGAATCACGGCATCATAGCCTGGTTTGGGTTGGAGGGGACCTTAAAGATCATCCCTTTCCAGCCCCCTGTTACAGGCAGGGACACCTTTCCCTAGACCAGATTAACCTAAACCCTGTCCAGCACCTGGGGGGCTGGAGCAGATCTCGCTGCCAAGCCTCACCCTGGGCAGGCAGGGGTGCTGAGGGTCTTTGTTCCTTGTAGGTGCTGCCTCCCAGTCCCAGTTCCAGGGGATGCCATCCCACAACACGATCTTCCCGCAGTCGGGTAACTGCTCCCCTCCCCCGGCCATGGGGCTGACGTGCCTGGCCCTGCAGCAGCAGCAGCAGCAGCAGTCGCAGCCCCAGCAGGTCACCATCCAAGTGCAGGAGCCCGGGGACATGGTCGGCAGCAGCCTCCTGCCCGGGGCCTCGGTGGGCGGGCAGGGCCTGGCGTCCCACGCGCGGGGGATGTCCCTGAGCCCCAGCGCCAGCCAGATCCAGATGCAGCACCGTGCCAACCTGATGGCCTCCCTCAGCTACGGGCACCGGCAGCTGTCCAAGCAGCTCAGCGCCGACAGCGCCGAGTCGCACAGGTGAGGGCCCCTCGCTGCCTGCGCTGCGGAGCACAGCGGCCGCGAGGCTCCGTGTCCCGGGTCGTGCTGGCTCCCTGCCGTCCCTGTCCCTGGCTGAGCCAGGCCAGAGCTGCTGTCCCACGTGCCTGGGGAAGCCCCGCCCGTGCAGGAGCAGCTCTGGCTCCCGCCGAGCACCGCGGTCACCCGTCCTTTTCCTTGTCCTTGCAGTCTGAACGTGAGCAGGTATCCCCCCGCCAACTACGACCAGGTGCACTTACACCCCCACCTGTTCCCGGAGCAGCCCCGCGTTTCCCCCAGCAACTACAGCCCGTCGGGAGGGGTCGGGTTCCCTGCAGCCCAGCAAGCTTTGAAGGTCCCACAGCTTGAGCAGTACCCCAGTTTCCCCCCGAACGCACATCAGCAGCAGCAGCACTACACGGCATCGGCACTACAGCAGGCACTGTTGTCCCCGACACCTCCCGACTACAGCCGACACCAGCAGGTACCGCACATCCTCCAGGGACTGCTTTCCCCCCGGCACTCGCTCACGGGGCACACGGACATGCGGCTGCCCCAGGCAGAATTTGCACAGCTCATCAAACGGCGGCAGCAGCAGCAGCAGCAGCAAGAATTCCAAGAGTTGTTCAGGCATATGAGTCAAGGGGATGCTGGGAATATGGGCACCAGCATGGGACAGAACCTCTCGGAGCGGCAGTCGTTGTCTTTGCCTTATCAGAGTGCTGACACGTACCACCCCCAGAACAGCCCCCAACATCTCTTAAAAATCAGGGCGCAAGAATGTATCCAGCAGGTCCCTGCGTCCGTGCCACCGCCGCAGGGATACGGACACCAGCCAGCCCTGTTCCACTCGGAGAGCATGGAGGAGGACTGCGCCTGCGAGGGAAACAGGGACAGCTTTCCTGACAGTAAGAGTTCAAACACATTGACCAAAGGTTGCCACGAGACCCCTCTGCTTGTAAACGCAGCAGGGCACGGGGACCCCGAATCTTTGCTAGGAACTGCTAATCCCGCGCAGGAGCTGGGGACGCACCAGTACAGGCATCAGCCCACGCCCGGATTCAGGAATAAGGTGCCCAGCAGAGGTAAGGCTCCCTGCTGCCCGTGCAGGCCAGCTGTCCATCCGTGCCAGCCACTCGCCCTCCTGCCCAGGACACCGTCCCGCCCGGCACACCAAGGGCTTCCTGGCATATTTTGCGTAGCACGGAATTACCGAGATTCTTTCTGGCTTTTGTGGCCTGAAGTAAATTGCAGGCACAGCCTCTGTAATAAACAGGGTTGAGTAAGGAAGGAGCCCGATGGGCTGCTTCCCTTGGGAATTTGACCTACTTCTGCAGGCAGGTAAACACCACGGCCCAGCTTGCTGCCATCTTTTCCGGGATGCTGCATGGTGGGCACAGATTTATTCCTGTTGGTGATGTTCCCCATCCCCTGTAAACACAGGATAGGAACAGCTCAGCTGCCAGCACACCACAGCTGTAGCAGTGGATCCTTTTATTCCTGCTCTTAAGCACAGAGCCTCGAGTCCTGGCACTGCTAAAGCTCCCACAGACACAGACAGTAACAGTGTTGGTCAGTGTGCTGTGGCTCCAGCAGCCTTGCAGCCTCTCTGGCACTTTGAGAACCAGCAGCAGCAAGATTCTATCCCTGCTTGAACTGGGAAGGGTGGATTCTGGACAGAGTGAGTTTAAACTTGCCATTAGGCTCTGAAAACCTTTCCTGCTCCTTGGAAGCAGCTGCGCCTTTGCTCCTCGGTGGCTGCTCTGGCAGCGCTGGGCTGTCAGAGAATTCCTGCCTGAGCTGTAATTACAGGCTCCTCTGCAGGAAAAACACCCTGTGAGCCCCTCGCTGAGAGCAGGCAGATCAATATTCCCTGCAGGACTCGGGGTGCTGGGCTGGAGCCACCAGCTTGCCCTTGGCACTCGGGGCCTGATTGCAGAGGAGCTGTGTCCAGGGCACGAGAAGCCCAGCTTTGTTCAGGGACACAGCACGGGTTTGTTGGGAAAGTACTGGGCTGGAATAGGCTGGCTCAGAGGGCTGAGTGGGGCTGCCAAGCCCTGACCCCACAGAGCGTGGGCGGGGGGCAGGGACAAGGCTGGGCTGTGCTGAAATCCTCCTGAATTCTGAATTCCCGGTGCATTGGGAGAGCTCCCAGAGCTCCCCTTCCTTGCTGTGCTTGAAGTGGGGGGAATCACCCCCGGCTCAGCAGAGGTTGGAAGCTCTGGAAGGGGGGGTTTGGTACAAAATCATGAGTCTGTGTCTTGTCACTGGAGCCCGTGAGATGGACAGTGGGGTTTGGTGAAGTCAGAAGCCAAATCTCAGCCCCCGCACTGCTGGTGGGAGGACTGGTTACACAAGGGAGAAGGACTTTAGACTACAAGGCCTTGTAAATGAGTAAAAGCAAATAAATGTTTACAAATAGACTTGTGTAAGCCCTTCTGACAGGGCAGTTTGTAGTAAACTACATCCTGGGATGCAGTTGTTTGTACCATTTTCCTCATGGCCTCCATGACCCACTTGGACTCAGGCCTGCGCTGCTTTGGGTCCAGGCAGAGTCACCTCAGAGCTCCCCAGGTACCCTTACCTACAGCAAATCCTACACTCAATTTTCCCACTCTTGACCCACACCAAACCCTATATCCCTGTGCTTTCCCACTATGAACCTGTACCAAATCCTACATCCCTGGCTTTCCCCTCGTTTTCCTTAGACTGTGTAATGAGGATGCAGTTTGAGGGGTATCTTCTCTCCCTGCCCCAGCTCCCCGGATGTGTTTTCCTTGGAGCAGGGTGTCACTTCTCCGTGGCTCGGGAGTGCCTGTGCTTCCAAGGGCGCATGCTGACGCCGATCACAAAGCCCTGGATGTGTGCGCAGCATCTGCCAGGGCTGGCAGCCCTTGAGAGCCAACCAAATCAGTTTGGGATGTGACTGAACTGCCTGTGAACAGCCCTGCTCCAGTTTTGCTCCAGCGTAGCCGTCCCAGGGTTGGGAGCAGTGCCCGTGGGAAACCTGCCTGGGTCGGCACGGAGGGAGCCGAGCTGGCGGCAGCGCCGTGCCAGCGTCACATGCCGCAGTGCCACAAAGGATGTGGGGATGAAAGGCTCTCCTCTGCAGGGCTGGGGCTGCGAATTCAGGGTGTCTGTCCCTTGGTCCAGAGGTGCAGGGCTGGCACTGGGAAGCAGCAGGTTTTTTTGGGTCCTGGCTCTTGCAGGCTGAGGGAACTCGTCCCCCACAGCGCAGGGGCTGGGGCTGGGGCTGTTTGTGGGGCTGGAGCAGCAGGCTGCTGGCCCCAGCCAGTGTTCCCGCAGTTGGAGCAGCATCCCAGGCAGTGTGTGGGTGGCACTGATCCGCTAACATCTGTTACCTCGTGTTTTCCTTCTCTCTTTTCCGGGAAAGCTGACTGTTAACCGCACGTAACCCCACGGTTGTGCAAAGGCAGGGGGAGGCTGCGTGCCCCGGGACGGGGCTCCGGCAGGAACACCACATTCCTGATGGAGGAAGGGCACGGGGAGCAGTCTGCTGGCTGTGCTGGCCATTCACCTGCCTGCGCGCGGCGTGGGGACCACATGGGATGTGGTCTCACTTGGATCCTGCTAAATCTGTGGACAGATTTTGGGACTGCCCTGTGCAGGGCCAGGAGTTGGACTTGCGTGATCTCTGTCGGTCCAACTGGGGATGTTCAAGGATTCTATGAGATCTCTCCGGGGAGCAGTTCTGTGGCAGTTGCGGTGTCCCAGCACAGCAGGACAGCACTTGCCACTGGCCAAAGCCCTGGGAAGGCTCTGGCTTTGTGAGGGAGGTACCTGCAGCTGTGTCACCTCGGCGCCCGCAGCCACGGCGGGCGTTCGTGCTCGGCAGGGTCCGTGCTCAGCGGGCTCAGCCCCGATGACAGGCTCCTCCATGGCTCAGGACTTTATCCAAAACATCGTGTACTTGATGACGAGAGCCTTTGCCTGATAGGAATGTGGCCTTTGCCCTCAGGCACAAGAGCTTGCAGTGCAGATGGACTTTGCCAGGGAGAACACCCGTGTGCTCCTGCAGCCAGATTGTGGGAGGGCAGGGAGAAGTCATCTGATAAAAGCAAAGATCCTGGCCAGCTCTTCCAGCAGGATTATGTTGCTTACAATTGCCAAGGGGCCCTGCTGGAACATCCCGTGTTGGAGGCTGCCCCAGCTCTTGTGTAACAACGTGGGCAGGGTGGGGGTCGAGCTCGGGCTCCTGGGGAAGGCAGGAGTGGGAAAGGCTCTGCTTCCTCTGCTCCTGCCCCAGTCCCTCCAGCTTTAGGCTGCTTTTGTAGACCACATAGGAGGCAGCTAGCACTGGGATCTTTTGGGATATAAATGCTGGAGGGAGAAGCCTGTGTGAGTGTAACTGGGAGCACTGGTGCCGCCCCACTCCCACCAGAGCAGCCGGGGGTCCTGCCCTTGCTCTGCCAGCAAGGAGCGCTTGTGTGTGGCATCACATCCCAGTTCTGCACTGGCACAGGTGGCTGGGAGCTGCAGGGTCCTTGTACTAACCTGTTGTTTGTCTGTCCTGTCCTGTTTCCAAGAGTCCATCGTAGGGAACTGCATGGACAGGAGCTCCCCCGGCCAAGCCATGCAGGTGCCGGACCACAACGGCCTGGGCTACCCCGTGCGCCCCTCGTCCGGCGAGCACCCGCGGCCCCGCAGCCTGCAGAGACATCACACCATCCAGAACAGTGATGATGCCTACGTAGGTGCCTTTGCCTCCCCGGTCCCTCCTCTGAAACAGGCTGGCCTGGCTCTGGCCACGCAGGGCTCTGCAGGCACAGCCCGCCCAGCCGTGGGTCCTGCAGTGCTGTGGAGGAGCTGCTCACGGCAGCCCCGACCGCGGTGCTCTGCTCCCCGTGGGGTTTGGGGTGCTGGGAGCTGTCCTGCCCAAATCTTGGTGTGTGCTTTGCTACAGCTCCCTTCTGCTGTAGGTGAGAATGTCAGCTTCACTGGGTCAGTGGTGCCCAGTGACAGGGTGAGGAGCAATGGCCAGAAACTAAAACACAAGTTCCACCTCAACATGAGGAAAAGCTTCTTTCCGTGGT
Organism: Picathartes gymnocephalus; assembly: GCA_013390045.1. Taxonomy (NCBI): domain Eukaryota; kingdom Metazoa; phylum Chordata; class Aves; order Passeriformes; family Picathartidae; genus Picathartes; species Picathartes gymnocephalus. The sequence continues at coordinate 807,510 of WEKY01018393.1, read as the reverse complement.
GGGTGGCAGAGCACTGGAACAGCTGCCCAGGGAGGGCCTGGAGTCTCCCTCTCTGGACACATCCCAAAACCACCAGGCTGTGTCTGGTGCAGTTCTTGTCCTTCCAAACCCTCGCTGAAGGTTTGCAGAAGCTCCCTGGGCAGATGGGGAACAGCAGGATCCTCTCCTGAGCTCCCTGTGACGTGCGTCCTACTGTCTCCACAGGTGCAGCTGGATAACTTGCCTGGAATGAGTTTGATGGCAGGAAAAGCTCTCAGCTCTGCTCGGATGTCCGACGCCGTGCTCAGCCAGTCGTCCCTGATGGCCAGTCAGCAGCTGCGTGACAGGGACAGCGAGGGTGAGCCCCGGGGCTGCCCTCATGGCATGGGGGGTGTGGGCAGCTCCTCGGGAGCCGAGTCACAGAGAGAGAGACTAAAGTCACCTCTGTGCCCTTCCAGAGTGTGGGGAGAGTTTGGAAGGTCAAGAGCACGTGAGCCTGGGCGATGGCAGCCAGCACCTCAACACCTCCTGCTACCCCTCGACGTGTATCACGGACGTCCTGCTGAGCTACAAGCACCCAGAGGTGCCCTTTGGGATGGAGCAGGCAGGGGTGTAACCAGGAGGGAGTGAGTATCCGTGTGTCCTTCTCCCTCCACACCACACCGCACCTCGGGCTGCCTCCGTGGCCTCTCTTGCACAGATCCCCTTCCCTGCTCATTGCTCCAGTGCCGGGGCTGGGGCCGTCAGCTCGGAGCTCCTGTGCTGGGGCTGTTTGCTGTCCCCCATTTGCCCAGGGACAGCATCCCTCCTTCCAGGCTTGTGCTGCTCTCAGACCCCTCTGCATGGTGGGGTTTCCCTCCTGGGGCAGGGTCGGGAATGGCCTGGGAATGCTGCAGGGCTGTGGGAGGAGATGTGCCATTCTGGTGTCCCCTAACATCCCTGTTTCTCTCTCTCTTGCAGGGTTTGTGTACAGCTTTGAAATAAAAAGGTCCATTTTAAACCAACAGTATCTAGCAGCATTGCGCCAAATTGCCGTAGTATTTCTGACTAACTGGAATACCATGGCCCCTTTCCTCATCCTCACTTCATCCAGTGTGTCGTTCCTTTGGGTTCTTTAATTTCTGCCACACTTGCCTGTAACTCCAGCTACACCCAGAGCCCTGAGCCCGACGCGGAGGATCGGCCTCGGCCCCGGGGCTGCTCTGGGCGCTGGCCCTGCCCGGGGCCCCAGCCGGGCTGAGCCTCCCTGGAGCCTGCCCCGAGCAGCCCCAAGGGGACTGGAGCTGCTCCCGCAGGGAGGCCACGCTCTCCTCTCACTCTGTCCCGCTGCCCTGGGGGGGTCCCGGGCCTCCCCACCCCGGTGCAATCCACTTCTTGTCTCGCCTCTGTCTGCTCTGTTCCCTCTCGTGTGTCGGGGTGCTGACAGGAGCACCCCTGCCCTGCCCTCCCTTCCCTTCTCTTTCCAAATCTGCCACGACTTGGGGTTTTTTCTTTTCCGGGCTAATGTAGGGCAGACGGATTTTTCTTTGTTTCCTTCACTTTTCCTCCTGATCACGTAGGAATTGGTTTTTTTTTGGTAAATGTTGTTTTATTATTATTGTTATTAATAAAAGGCAAAAGGAATTTCTGTTTGAGAGAAATTTTTAACTAGATTCTGTTCTATATGAATTGTGACTTGCACCTTTTGTTCAAAGTATTTTATTTCTTTTAACGACATTGTACTTGTGACTGGTTTTCTCTCGTGCCAGTGGCAACAGTGGTAATTCTCCTTATACAGTCGGGACGTGCAGAGGTCTCTTCTTTGTCCCTTTTCCATCCTTTCCGTGGTGGATAGAGCAGGAGGCTCTCCCTCCCTGCCGGGGCTCAGGAGCACGTGGTGTCACCCCTGCCTTTGGGACTTGACAAGCTCCAGCTCAGATCCTTCTTACTGACATTTTTTCTGGAATATTTTTTAAACCTAAAGGAAACATCGACCCAGCCCTCCTGACTTTGCACAGAAGGAAGTGTGAAACCAGCACGGCAGAGGTGACTTTGCTGTCCTTACCCCGTGCCTCTTCCCGACCTCCCTTTCTCCGGGAGGACAACGCTGATGGCTCTGCAATCCCGAAAAATCAGAGAGGAAGGGAGGCTCCAGAGCCCCGGCCGTGCACGGCCCCTCCCCCGGCACCGAAGGGTGGGAAACGCTGAAAGCCTTTTGCTCTGTCCCTTTGGTTCGTTTTCCTTTTGTTTACATGACACTGTATCCTGGGAGAGTCGCCGGGCCCCCCGCAGCAGCAGGAGCCGCCCCGCAGGGCCCTTGTCACCGTGCCATCCGCAGTATCACACTTTTTTTATCATGGCTTTGTATTGCAGTAATCAATACGCGCAGTATATGTTGAATGTATATTAATATACTTTGTTATTATTTCTGTTTTTTGGAAATGTCAGAAGTATTTTTTTTTTCTTCCTCATTTATGTTGGACTAAAAACGAACAGAAAAAAAAAACGTTTCAGTAAATCTTCAGTCCATTTTTTTGTGGGTCACTTGCAACTAGTCAATTAGTTGGACAGTGGGATCATAACAAATAAAACCATGATTATGATCTTCCCTGGGCTCGTGTTTGCCTTGTTGCTCAACGCCAGAGTTCGAGGGGTGGCAGCTGCCACTCCATTCTTGGGGCTGTCAATTCCCCCGGGCTCCAGCAGCCCCCCTGGTTGGGTTTCCCAAACCCCCCCAGTCACTCACAGCCCCCCTGTCCCCTCTGCCCCCTTGCCAGGCCGGGCTCAGCCCTGTGCGTTTGATTCCTGGGGATCCCTGGGTTGGTGGCCATGGGACAGGGAAGCACCTGGGGCTGGCTGCTGCTGAGGGGGGTTTTGGGGTGGCCGTGCCAGTGCTGGTGCCTGCTCTGAGCGGAGCCTTCGCTCTGCCCAGGTCCCCAGCGAGGGCTGGCGCGGGCGGGCAGGGACACAGCTCCCGGGACCTCTGAGTTGGGGACACAGCGGGAAAAGGGGGTGACGTGAGCGGCCCGGTGAAGGACGAGGCACAGACCCGCGGCCGGGGCGAGGGGT
>WEKY01018393.1:730496-795762 GCA_013390045.1 Picathartes gymnocephalus | reverse complement strand
GTCAGAGAAGGGCTGCAGGGGCCTGTGAGAGTCAAGGGACACACACCTGTTTGGGTCAGGGTACAGGGGTCTCCAGTGGTCATGGGGTCCAGAGGTGTGTGGGGCGATGAGGGGCAGGAGCGAGGAAGGAGCCACAGCTGGTCTCGGAGTAGGAGGCACTACTGTGATGGGGAGGGGGTTTATAGGCGCTCCGTGGGGGTGAGAGGAGGTTTGGGGAGCAGGCAGGGGTGGGGCAGGGACCTGCCTGTGTTGGGAAGTGCTGTCGGGGCCCCCGGGCTCGGGTTCCCACGAGGCCCCTCCTCGCTGCCGCAGGGAGTGACGCGGCTCCTGCTCACCAGGATCCCCTTCTTCAAAGAGATCATCGTCAGCTCCTTCTCCTGCGACTGCTGCTCCTGGGCCAACACGGAGATCCAGTCAGCGGGCAGGATCCAGGAGCAGGGCGTGCGCTACACCCTGGCTGTCACCTCCCGCCAGGTGGGCAGGGCCTCCCCCTCTGCCCCAGGCCCCAAATGTGCCCGTTCCTACAGGAGAAGGGGGCTGAAGCCAGCACCACTCTGTGATCCCAGGGTGTGGGAGCCCCTGGGGCTCTTGGGGATCCTGAGGCAGCTCCCTGGCTCTGTGTGTGCAGGACATGAACAGGGAGGTGGTGAAGACCGACTGTGCCTCAGCTCGGATTCCTGAGCTGGACTTTGAGATCCCTGCCTTCAGCCAGAAGGGAGGTGGGTGAATGGGAGCAGTTTTTGGGGGGGCTCTGGGATATGCCAGTGGTGTCATCAGCTCTGTTTTGTCCCTCCCCAAGTGCTCACCACCATCGAGGGGATCATTGACAGAGCTGTGGCTGGCCTGGAGCAGGACCAGCCCACCCGCAGGGTAAGGGGCTGGAAGGGGAAGCTCTTTGGGGATGGAAAACGCGTGGGATGTCCATCCCCTGCCCGGTGCTGTCACACAGGGCTGGTGGGGACAGCACTGCAGCTCTGCTTTGTGCCATGGTCACCTTTGTCAGCAGCTCTGGGCCCACCCCTGCAGGAGCTGAATCCCATCTTGGGGGACTTTTCCATCCTAAAGGATTCTGTAATTCCCTGTCCTCTTCCAGGCAACGGACAAAGAGGTGGCGAGGAAAATAGACGAGTTCATTGGTAAACTGAGGCAGCTGAAGGAAGTCAATTCCCCCTTCACCTTTGTGAGTGCTCACAGAAGGGCAGCCCTGGCTGGCTGAGGGGTGCAGGACGGCTCCCTCAGGCCCCCCTGTCCCACAGATCCTCGATGACCCCTCTGGGAACAGCTTTGTGGAGAACCCCCAGGCGCCGCAGAGGGACGAGGCCCTCATGGTCACTCACTACAGGAGGAGCCCCCAGCAGTCTGCCATGCTGGGACTGGAGGTGACTGGGATCAGCCCCTGGCTCCCCAGGAGAGCCCAGAGCAGGGCACAGGAGTGAACTCTTCCCTTGCAGGGAGAGGAGGTGGATGCGAGGCCGTCGGACGCTGCCGAGGACCTGAGGGACGAGGTGGGTGGTGCTGCAGAGCTGAGGGACACCCAGGACAGCTGCCCTGGGCTGGCTGGAACACTCTGGCTGCCCTTCCTTCCGCCAGGTGCTGCAGTTCCACACCAACTGCCCCGAGTGCAACGCCCCAGCCAGCACCAACATGAAGTTGGTGCGTATCCTTGGAGGGTGGGCACAGGCCGGGGTCTGCACTGGGGGGTGAGGGGCACTGCCCAGCCCTGGGCTCTCCCTGCTGCACCCCAGGCCTGAATCACTTCTCTCAGGTGGGGACTGTTGGGGTGCAGAGCAGTCTCAGGGCTGCTCACATCTCCCAGTGGGCTCCTGCCACCCGCCACTGCTGCTTTGAGGTTTTCCTTGACTCCCTGCTCCAGAAATCCCACACTTTAAGGAAGTGATTATCATGGCCACCAACTGTGACTCCTGTGGGCACAGGACCAATGAGGTGAGCTGGGAAGAGGGCGGTGGGGAGGGAGGGGTGTGCTGTGCCTTTGTCCCTGAGCTCTGCTTCCCAGTGGGGCTGTGTGGGAGGGAAGCTGGGTTTGGGGGCACTGTCAGGAGGTGCTTTATGCTGGGTGGCAAGGCCACTGTCCCAGGTCTGGAGTGGCCTCTGGGCTGCTGGGATGGTCCCTGTGGAGGCATCGTGGTGTGACCTGAGAGTGAATAGTGGAGCTCAGTGCCAGGTGTTGCCAGGTGAAGTCTGGAGGAGCCATCGAACCTCAAGGCACCAGGATCACGCTCCGGATTACAGACCCTTCCGACATGACCAGGGACATCCTGAAGGTGCAGTGCCCTGGGATACTCGCCCTGTCCTCCTGTGGGGTGTGGGGGGAGTCCAGGGGGGCCCAGCCCTCCCTCCATGGGTGCTCACCTTTGCAGTCAGAGACGTGCAGCGTGGAAATCCCCGAGCTGGAGTTCGAGCTGGGCATGGGAGCACTGGGGGGGAAGTTCACCACGCTGGAGGGGCTGCTGAAGGACATCCGTGACCTGGTGAGTGGCCCTGGGCCAGCCTGGGGGGGTTCAGCCCCCTCCCTGTCCCTCTTGGGGTGGCTGGAGGGGGCTGGCTGCCTCACGGCTGCCTCTCCTGCCCTTGCAGGTAGAGAAGAACCCTTTCACTCTGGGGGACAGCTCCACACCCAGCAGGGCAGGGAAGCTGCAGGAGTTCATTGGGAAGCTGCAGGACGTGAGTTTATTCTGGGTTTCCCGTGCTCTGCACTCGTGCCAGAAGTGCTGAAGGATCAGGAAGAGCCTTCATGGCTGGACATGCTCTGTTCCTGCAGATCATAGAGGGGAAGAGCCAGGCTCACTTCATCATGGATGACCCTGCAGGCAACAGTTACCTTCAGGTACAGCCTTGGGCCCTTGGCATGGGCTCCCTGAGCAATTTTGGGGGGTTTATTTCCCTGGCACATGTTGGTAGTGGGGTTCCCACTGGAGCTCTGGGCACGAGCAGGTTGCTGAAACCACTGCTGGCTTTGTGGGTGCTTTGCTTGGGTGCTGCTCAGGGGTCAGAGCCTGTGCTGGTGCCTGAGCCTGTGGGAGGAGGGGAGTGCAGGAGCTGTCCCCGTCCTGCAGAACGTGTACGCCCCGGAGGAGGACCCGGAGCTGAGCGTGCAGCGCTACGAGCGCTCCTTTGAGCAGAACGAGGAGCTGGGCCTGAACGACATGAAAACAGAGGGCTACGAGCCAGAGGCGGCCTCGGGCCGGTAGCGGGGGCACCCAGCCCTGCCACCCCCCTTCCCCAACTGCTGCAGGGACCAGGACTCGTGTGCGGCCAGGGCTCTTCTCCCCTTCCTGGGGCCGGGGGAGCTGTTCCTGCCTGAAAACAGCGGGGCTGGGCCTCGGGGCCTCCCCGGGGGAGGTGCGGATGTGTTGGGGCAGGGGGCTGGCAGTGGAGGTGACTCCCCAATAAAGCTGATTGATAAACTCGATGGATTCATGTCCCGCTGCTGCTTCATTCATAACCCCGCCTGCCGCCTGGCCACGCCCAGAGCCCCGCCCATATCTCCATTTATGGCATGGCCACGCCCCGGCTCTGCCCATATCGCCATTTATGGCACGGCCGCGCCCACGGCCCCGCCCTCCTCGCCAGTTATGGTGTGGCCACGCCCATCTCCCGCCCCGCCCCGCTCAGGCCCCGCCCCTTCCTGCCGGCGCCGCGGGTTTGCGTCACAGCGCGATGGCGGCGCCGGGGCTGTCGAAGGCCGAGTACCTGCGGCGGTACCTGAGCGGCCCCGCCGAGCCCGCCCAGCCCCGCCGCCGCCGCAAGAAGAAACCGCCGGGCGGCACCGGCAGAGCCGGGTGAGTCCCGGGGGAAGCGGGCGGCAGGCGCGACCCTCCGCGGTGTGTGGGAACCCCCCCCAGGCAATCTCCCCGAAATCTCCTCTCAAAACCCTCCCTCCGAGCCCCTCCCGGGGCCGGGATGCTCCTCAGGGCTCCCCCGCCGCAGATCCCCCCGTTGCTGGCGGGGCCTGACGGCAGCGCCTCTCCCCGCTCCCAGGATGCGGATCGTGGATGACGATGTGAGCTGGAACAGCATCGCCGCCGCCCCGGAGAAGGAGGAGGAGGAGGATGACGAAGGGGACATGCCAGTGGTGAGTGGAGAGTCCCGTCAGACGCGGTCTCACAGCCTCAACCTGTGCTTACGGTCACCTCGTGTCCCCCTTTGGGAAGAACTTGCCAAAGCGCCTCTCCCTGCCCTGCTTGTTGGTGGGTTCTGCCTCAGGGATGGGTGGGATTTCTGCTCGGAGCTCTGGAGGGATGAGTGAGCTCCCTGCAGGTCAGAGCAGCCCGTTCTTTATGTACCCGTGTGTTGCAAGGGCCAGCACAGTGGTTCTGTGCTGCAGAACAGCTGCTGGAACCAGGCACAGGGGCTGGGATTGCCGGGTTTAAGTGGCTGTGCTGGGGGGTGGGGATTTGTGAGCCCTTTTTGCGAGCCCGTGGTGTTTGTAGGTGGCAGAGTTCATTGATGAGCGCCCTGATGAGGTGAAGCTCATGGAGGAATTCCGAACTAACTCCAAATGGAAGCTTTTGGGAGGTGAGAGCAGCCCCTTCCACCTTCTCTACCTGATGTTTGGCTTCTACAAACAACGGTGCAAGTTAAAAATAATACCAGCTTAAAAGTAATAATAGTTCTTGAGATGCTGGAGGGCTGCTGAGCTGTGCAGAGCCCTAACAATGGGGGTTCTGATTGTTTTCTTTCAGACCAGAATGAGAACTCACAGAGTTCGGATATTTTGGGACCTGCCAAGTCTGCCACAAGGTATGGGGGCTCCAACCAGGAATTCACTCTGGTTTTCCAGGTTTGGCTGTCTGGTTCTGTACTTTCCAAGTCCTTTGCTGGGAAATGTGGTCATTTGTGGGCACCTTTCCCTGCTGGATAACCTCTCCCGGAGTGGGGGACTGGCAGCTCTGAGTCCTTGTGGCACTGCCAGGGAGATCGGGGCGATGATCCCTGTCAGTTTGAATGGTGGTGAGGGTGAAGACTAAAATTCCAGCTCTGCTGGGATCCAGGCTGCCTTGGAGGGTGCCTGGGCTGTGCTCTGGGAAGGCTGGGGCTCAGCGGTGCACAACCCCAATGAATCCACATTCCCACGCTGTTCCCAGCCTTGAACAACTTCTCAGCTCTGCAGGTCCCCTGTTCTTTCCAGACAAAGCAAACAAAAACAGAGCTCATTATCACCTTCTGTGCCCTCGCAGGCGCCAGCGCCACGACTCCCCAGAGCCCTCGCCCCCGGGAGGGAAACACAACGGCTCCTTGGACCTCTCTCCTCCCCGGAGACAGCGTCACGACACCCCAGATCTGTCACCTCCCAGGAGACAGCGTCACGACACTCCTGACCCATCACCTCCCAAAAGGCAGCGTTGTGACACCCCAGATCTGTCTCCTCCCAGGCGGCAGCGTCACGCCACGCCAGACTTGTCACCTCCCAGGCGACGGCAACGTCACGACACCCCTGACTCATCACCTCCCAGGAGACGGCGCCCTGGCACCCCAGATCTGTCCCCTCCCCGGAGACAGCGTCACGACACCCCTGACCCGTCCCCTCCCCGGAGACAGCGTCACGACACCCCAGATCTGTCCCCTCCCCGGCGTCAGCGTTTGTCACCTCGGAGAGAGAAGCCGGGGTCCCCGAGTGGGAAGAAGAGCCGCATGAAAGGTGAGTGTCACACGCTGTGTCCCCCTGGGGACTCCCCTGGTTCCATTCCACGCTGCCACAGGTGAGTACTGTGGGCTGGTGCTCTGCTGGCACAGCTGGCAGGTGCCCCTCCCTGTGGGCACAGCTGGGTCTGGCTCTGTTTGTGCACAGCTGGATGAGAATTACCCACCCTGGAACGCCCCTGCTGCAGCCTGGGCTGTGTCCACAGCCATTCCCTGAGCATGGAATCAGCAAATCCTCACTCCCTGATTTATCTCCTCCAGGGCGGACTTCTCCCGCCAGGAAGGAGCAGCACAGGTCACGGAGTCCCCCGGAGCACTCCCCACATCGCCGGGACACCAAGGGCTCTCCCAGGAAGGTAAAGGTTGCCTCTTTCCCTTCGAGCTGTGGAAGTCTAAAAACTGCCAGTTTGGGGCAGTTTTTGTTCAAGTGGCTCTAACGGGGCTGTCCCTGTGGTTTGGGTCACCCCTCGTTCTGCCTCCCCTGGCTGCCCCACTCTCAGCCAGCTGTAACTGTGGGGTTTGTGTGATTTCCAGGCCAACACGATGTCATCCGGGGCCAAAGCTGGCCTGGTGTCAGCTGATGTGCTGCAGAGAGAGAAGCAGGAGCTCCGGAAGCACGAGAGGAGCACCAAGCAGCTGGAAGGTGGGAGTGTGGAACACATCCCGAGCCCCAGCTCCCCTCCTCTGCTCTGTCAGGCCCTGGCACTGGGATGCTGCTGGGGAGCATCCCTGTGGAGCTGCAGCTGGATGTGCTGCTGGAAGCCTTGGCCAGGGTCACTGTTCCACGTGGGGATTTCAGAGCAGTGCCAGGGAAATCACAGGGCGTGTGAAATGTTTTTCCTCTGCACGTCTGAAGGAGCTGATGGATAATCAGAGAGCTCGGAGCCTGTGTGGGGCAGCAGGGAAAAAAAAGCTGAGATCTTGCCTGGCTTTGGGTGACAGGCTCTTTGGGAGATTAGAACCAGCAAAAGGAAAGTCACAGTTAGAGTGACTGGATTGTGTGGAGGTGATAGAACGTTCCAAAAGGTGTGACATGAGGCATCTGTCCCTGCCAGAGGAATCCAGGAATGCTCAGACCGTGTTCCGAGACAAGTCCGGCCGCAAGAGGAACCTGGCCCAGGAGCAGCTGGAGCAGAGGCTGAAGGCTGAGGCAGAGTCCAAGAGAGAAGAGCAATATGCCAAGTGGGGAAAAGGGTGAGCAAGGGCCTCCTAAGCACAGTCCTTGGGCCTCCCATCTCCTGGTTTTAGTTGGGATCTGCTGCCAGACTGGTGGTGTTGCACTTTATTCTGAGGTTCAGCATATGTTCCACTAGTCTGAAACCCCTCCTTTGCTGGAGGTGCTTTGGGAATGCTGCACAGGCAGTGGGAATTCAGGGGTGTGACCCATCCTGCAAATGGAACAAGTCCCAAGGAGTGATGGCTTGGGTTTGGGTGACACTCTGTCTTTTCCAGGCTGGCCCAGGAGAGGCAGCAGCAGCAGAACGTGGAGGATGCAATCAAGGAGATGCAGAAGCCCTTGGCCCGTTACATCGATGACCAGGACCTGGATCGAATGCTGAGGGAACAGGAGAGGGAAGGAGACCCCATGGCTGCTCTCATCAAGAAAAGGAAGGCCAGGGAGAACAAGGAGAAAGGTTTGGCTCTGGAATGACACCTGTGTGTGGTTTTTAAGGCCTCAGCAGTGCAGAAATGCAGCTGCTGTTCAGTAAAGAGCCAAGGACTGCTGGAGCAGCTGAGGCCTGGGGGACTTCTGGAGTTACTGCCCTTTTACTAATAACAATTACTGTGAGTTGTTAGATGGGAGAGCAGGGCCTGGTGACTGAACACTCAGCAGTTTGTCACAGTGAGCCTTTGGGAGCTGTAGCTGCCTGTCAGGAGCCTGTGCTCTCCACCTGTTCCCACCTGCAGACACCTCCTGGGTGGGTGAGGATGTGACCACCTTGCTGTGCTGAAAATTACTCTTGTGCTCTTTCTGTTCCAGAAAAACCCAGGTACAAGGGACCAGCACCTCCACTCAACAGGTTTAACATCTGGCCCGGGCATCGCTGGGACGGTGTGGACAGGTACTTGTTCCTGTTGGGATAACAGTAAAAAGAAAGGAATTTGGCTTCAGGGAGTTCCCAGTGTAAAGGTTCCCAGTCATGGGATGAGTGAGGGTGTTGGCAGTGGGAAAGTTGAATGGATTGTGACAAATGGGTGATGGGACAGAAGGGACAAGGCGATGTGAGGAGCTGCAGAGGCATCAGCTGTTGGTGACCACAGATGAGGTGCAAACTGAGCCAGAGGAAATTAGCAGAAAACCTGTAGTATCTCTGGCAAGTTCTGAAGGCTTGAGAAGAGCTCCTGGCCAGCAGCTCCTGTCACCTGGGTGTCCCCTTGCAGGTCCAACGGGTTCGAGCAGCAGCGCTTTGCCCGCATTGCCAACAAGAAGGCGGTGCAGGAGCTCGCCTACAAGTGGAGCGTGGAGGACATGTAGGGGAGAGCTCCTGCAGTGACCCACAGCCCCCAGCTGCTGCCAGAGCCCTGAGGAGCGGCCTGCAGTCCCTGCAACAAGCCCTGGCCTGGGCAGCCCACGTGTTCTGAGAGGCAAGGCTGGATTTCCCTGTCAGCCAGAGCCTCCAGCTCTCCGGGGAGGACGCTGGTTTCTTGTTTGTCTTCTAACAAACTTCTGTTCTATGCCAAATGCTTTGACCTCTGAGGGCAGTTCCCAAGTCTTCAGGTGTCCTAAATCTCAGGTGAAAATCTGCTGAACGCTTGGGCTTGGGAGAGTTGCCTTCATTCCGTGGCTTGGTCTGCTCCAGAACTCAGGTTAAGTTGAACTGCTGTTAAGTTTATGCAGTTATTTTGCCATGTAGGTCTCAGAGTCACCAACGTGCAGGAAAGTTCAAACTCAGCTTCTCCTGACCCTGTCCAAGCAGGAAACTGAGCAGGGAATGCTCTGGCACTGGAAGAGCGACCCGCAGTGCTGCATTGGGCAGCAAGATCTCTAGAAGTCTCTTGAGGGTCCATTTCTTGTGGAAATAAATGTGTGGAGAATTAGGAATTAAGACATGGAATTGCTTCCCTCATAGTTTGGAGCAGCTGGCCCCCCCAGACCCCTCTGGATTTGGGGCTGATCTCAGCACTACCCCCACGCTGCCTGGGGCTTGCTCCAGTGGGAGGTGTGAGAGCCCTTCTCCTGTGATCAGATCTGTCAGTCTCAGAGCTGGAGGCCAGGCACAGCCTCCCTCAATCCCTGTGTGCCAGAAAGCACTTGTGGAAATAAATACAGTTGTTCTTGTTGAGGTCCCAGGGAGCAGGGATGAAATGCAGGCAGCAGTTTCCATGGAGATGCCTTGGCTGCAGCAGTGGGCAGGGGCAGGGCGGGATCTCTCTTTTCAGGGATTCTCCAGGATTGTGCGGGGCTGTGGGTGGGAGAGGTAGCAGCAAAAGCTCCTCTGGAGTGCCAGACTCTTGGGACTTCCCTGGTTTTCATCCTTGTGTAACATTTCCAGCACCCTGGAATTGGTGTGTTCACCTGTAAATAACACTTTTCTTTTTTACTGATTCTGCGTGGTGGTGGTGGTTTTTCCAAGGTGGGTAAGCCCTTCCCAGCCCTGCTGCGCCTGCTGGGCAGGGAGATGGTTTGGGCGTGGGGCTGCTGGTGTGAGGGGGCAGCACATTTCCAGCCAGGTGCTTCCAGCTGTGCTTCCCCCTTCTGTCACCGAGGCCCTGTTTCATTTCCCCTGTAACCTGAGGCAGCTGCAGCCTCCACAAGTGCAGTTCCACTTGACACACTCGTTTTTGCTCTCACTTAATCCGAGTGCTGCTGGAGATGTAGAGAACCTGCTGTGGAATGATTGGATTCGCCCTGGTGAGCAGGGCTGGATGCTGGTGCCTTCCTCACCTGCTTGGTGACAGTGGCTGCTCTTGCAGAGACACAGGTGCCAGCAGCTGGCTCGTGTCACAGTTGGGACTGTGAGCTGCTCTTAAGGAGGCAAAGCCCTTTTAAATGCTGGTACTGAACAAAATGTGCTTAAGCCCTGAAAATGGCATCAGGTTCTGCTCTTGCAGCTGATTTTGAAGGCTGGAGTTTTAAAATTTTAGAGGTACTAGGCTGGGGACCTCCTCGTTCGTCACAGTGCTGGATTTATACATCTGTTATTTGTTTGTTACGAGATATTTTACTTTTAGGATATATCTGTTAGGGTATGGAGGGCTCAGGTGATGAACGCCTCCCTCCCTGATCCCTGATTTCCCGTGTGCTGCCTGAGGAGAAGGGAGTCAGGTTTGTCCCTGTGCCCTCGTTCTGCATCCCACACCTCCTGTCCCAGCTTGTCTGAGCAGTTCTGGCAGCAGAGCAATTGGAAAATGCTGCAGGATCCTTTGGGATGAGCTGGGTGATGGAGATGGAGCAGTGACACCAGGTCTGGATCTCTTCATTAGCGCTTCTGGAAGGGCACAGCCCCGGTCTTGGCATCGAGCAGCAACTTTGATTAGCTTTAACCCAAAAAAATGAATATTAAAATCTTAATTTAATTTAAACCACTGTCATTCACAGTCATGGCAAACAGCAAGCAGAGTAATTATTATGCAAATGAGACAGATAGAAAAATGATTAATAATTGCGCAAATTAAAAATTATTGTAAACATCCTGTGAGTGGTGATAAGTCGGGGAGGAGCGTGCGGGGGAGGCAGCGGGGCTCAGCCACCTCCTGCATCCCCATTTCCTCATTAGTGGGAGCAGCAAATGAGGAGCCCAGTGGTGCTTGGGGGAGGCTGGGCCGGGCTCAGAGCCTGCTCCAGCTCTTTTCAGGGACAAAAGCTGGGTTTGAGCCATTTCGCTCCTTCCTGGGGTCCCTGTGCTGCTGCCACTGCCTGTGTGTCCCTCTGGAGCCGGCCCGGGGCTCCCCCCGGCAATTACCGAGCTAATTTGTCTGCTGTTTCTCTGCTAATTGCACAGCTGTATTTTTTTCCCCCCCCGTTTTCCTTTCACACTTTTTCCAGGGAGCAGGGTAATTCCAGTCCCAGGCTCTCGCTGGCTCCTGGGCTTCCATGGGCACTGCTCGTGTCAAGGACGAGCAATTAAGCCTGGCCTGGCGCAGCCTAATTAGATATTTGTTGATGAGCTGCTGGGAATGTGTTTAGTTTAGATTAAGCGCTTAATTCCTGGGGTGTGACCCCGCCTGTCCCGGGAGCCCTGTGCCCACGGCAGGGGACCCTCGGCCACCCCTGCCTGTCCTGTCACCTGTCCCCAGGAAGGTGAATGTGGCCTCTCCTCCCGCCTGCCTCATGGCTGTTGTTTTTTTAACAGCTCCAGCAAAGTGGGTTTTGGCAGTGTTGTGCTATTGCTCCGTTTCCTGCTGAGTTCTATTATTTTTTAATTAAAAAGAGCCTGAGATTTGTCATTTAATGTCTCTCTAAACAGCAGCAGCTCCAGGTTGCAGGTGCTCGGCAGAGCTGGTGGCTCCCTAAATCATCCCGGGCCTCCAGCTCGGAGCCCTGGGCATGGGGGCACAGTGGGGACCCCCAGGGCACAGACACCCCCATTGCTTTCGGGGAAAAAGAGTTTTCCCTGGTGCCTCCATCCCACAGCGGGGCTGGGAATGAGAATCCCTGAGACTGGCAGGTTAGTGATTGTATATGCATATGTGCACTTCCCCTAATTATGGAATAATTAGGGACACGCAGAGATAAAAATTACTAATAATATTTACTCTAGACTCTATTTTTTTTTTTCAATAACCTCTCTCTCTCTTCCTCCTTCACCGAGTCTTGGTGGAAATAACTTTGCAGATCCCAGTTAATGAATATTTGTAAATGCAAGAACATTCGGCGCCAGAATATCCAGAGGGCATCCTCTCTCTGCCTTGTAATTTTTTTTCACCAGATATTTAATATTTATGCTTCCACAGCCTCGTGAATAAAGAGCCACCCGCACACCCCCAGGAGCTCGGGGGCCGGGATATTTATGGCGCTTCCTCTTTTCCTTTTCAATTACAAAGACACCTCACATAATTAAGTGTTAATAACCTTGTTAATCTAAAATTGATACTCTTTCTCCTGGCTCTCTCTTAATAGAATTAAAAACAGATTAATAATCAAGGGTAGGAGACTCTGCACGGGATTCAGGGAGAGGGGGCCACGCTCCGGCCCCTCCCGGTGCCCCCGGGAGCGGGGTTGGGATGGGCAGCACCAGGAAAAAGGGGCTGGCAGGGACGTTGTGTTTTCCCTCGTGCTCTTTACGCAGCTTAAATTTTTAAGACAAACAGCCATGTAACACCGTCTCCTAATGAAACTGTTTTATGTTAATTAATTATGTATCAAGGCTCATTTTCATGCGCAGCCCGGCTCCGCTTCCCCTCCGCCGAGCCTTTGATCTGTCAGGGGCTAAACGGGAGATAAATAATCAAATTGAGAAGCAGCTTGGCCGGAAATAAACATGTTTTAGATGCGTTATCTGGCGGCCAGAGCAAGGCCCCGGCTAATGGGGCTCACGGTTCAGCCCCGCTCGGCTGCACAGCCGGGCCGTGCGAAGTTTCCCGTGCCTCAGTGTCCCTGCGGCCACCCCTGGGGACAGCACCGTGTCCCCATCAGGGAACGGGGTCTCTGGAGTGTCTGCTTGTCCTCCCGAGGGGCAGGAGGCTGCAGAGGACCCTCACTGCACTAAACTGATGAAGAATCAAAGCTCTGCAGCATTTCTTTCTTCCAGCCCGTGGAAGATTCCGGCAGCTCCGTGCCCGGGGTAGTTGGGATGCTGGCAGTGGACACAGTTTCGGCGTAATTTAACACAATCTCTCCCGATTTGTTACACCTAAGCGGAGGCAGATGTGCATCCATATTCATTTTGGAGGAACTTCAGGAATTACAGCTTCATCAGCCAAGGCCACCCGACACCGCAGGCGCAGCTCCTGTGGGCTGCAGAAGGGGAGGGTGGCAGTGCCGGGCGCCTGGTCCCCTCAGCTGTGGGGACAGGGACTGCAGGGCTGGCAGGAGCGATGCCCACGGGCTCAGCTGCTCCGGGGGTGTCCCCGGGCACACCCCTGGTGACCTCGGCTGCTCCTGGGGCTGTGGCAGCGCTGGCTCAGGGTAGGACCCTCCTGTCCCAGGGCCGGGTTGGTGCCCTGCTGTAAATCAGGTGTTGCTCCACCGGTGAACACCCTACAGCAGGAATCCCAGATTATCACTGAGGAGTGCTCTGCAGCCGTAACAGCCCGGCAATCTTCTGGCCCGTGTGTAATTAGCAGCTAATGCATTTCTTCCTAAAGGGCTGAAGGCAGAGAGGGGCCAGCTCTGAGCGCTGCAGCAGGCGGGACTCTGCCCACCCCCCGAGGGACCCCTTCTGATGAGGACATCGATGGGGGACCGTGGGGAGCAGTGCTGGCAGCAGGGACCCCACCGAGGCAGGAATTAGAGCCTTCCTCCTCCTCCTCCTCATCCCGCTCAGCACAACCAGCTCCTCGCCCCCGGCTGTGCTCCTGCTGGGATCCCAGCGAGGTTTCTGCCTGCGGGCTGTTCACTTAGAGGATTAGGAGGGAATTTCTTACACTGCCGCAGCTCTCCGGGCGTTGTTTTCTCTCCTGGAGCTGTGTCGGGACCTTGCCCAAATGCAGCGCTGCTCAAGTGCCACCCATGAGGTCCCCAGCCGGGAGCTGAGTCCCTTTCCGGGCAGAGGACATGGGAACAGCGCATCCCTCCTGCGCCAGTGCATCTCCAGCGCTGCAGGGGAGCACCTGAGCCCCTCCCCTGTGCCACGGGTGGGCAGCGAGGGCGGAGCAGCCCTGGGACATCCTGCCCGGGACAGTAGCGTGCGCTCAGGTGGCCGTGCCGGGGTGCGAAGCCAGCCCCAGGGACGGTGCCCGGCGGGACCCGCCAGGGCTCTGGGCACGGCCAGGTGTCCCAGTGCAGCCCCCAGCCCCGGGCAGCCCGGCCGTGCCCGTCACCGCCCCCGAAAGCCGCAGCTGCGGCCCCGGCCCGGCTGTCCCGCTGCCGGGAGGCGAAGGCGAGCGCGGAGCAATCAAAGGGAGCGCTCAGAGAGCCTCGTCCCTTCCAGTCTTGCCCCGGGCCCTGCCTTTGGGCTTCTGAAGGCTCTGCTCCAGCGGTGTCGGTTCTCATTAATCCACACATCAAAGCCGGAGCTGCCAAACATCCTTGGGAGGCTGTGGGGATTCCTGAGCAGCGCGGCAGGCAGGGAGGCAGAGGGGCAAGGGGCTGGCAGAGCAGGGTCCCTTGGGGCAGCTGGGGGGCTCTGACCCTCTGCCTTGTGCCCACGGAGCCCCGAGGGAGCCGCCAGGAGCTGCACAGGGAATGTGGGGGATGTCCCCGGGCAAGGATGTAAAATAACAGGACACGGCACTCAGTGCTCTGGGCTGGTTGAGAACGTGGTGATCACTTAAAAGGTTGGACTTGATCTTTTCTAACCAAAATTATTCTGTGGTCCCGTGAAGGAAAGGCCCTCCTGCAGCAACACCTCCCATGTGTCACAGGTGTGCAAGCAAGGAAAAGAGATTTAACAAGAACACACACAAAAATAAAAGCAGAGGAGGTGCTGCTGCACTCCAGAGTGGGATTTGCCTGCCCAGGTCCTCTCCGTGCCACTGTCACTGCAGCCTGGGATTCCCTGCTCGGCTCTGGCCTGGCTCAGCATCCTGCCAGTGAGCTAATCAGGTCAATGCATTTTTAACGGGGCATAGGAAATCTTTATATTTTTTGTCAGGCTCATTCTTCTCCCCCGTCTCTCTGTGGGGGCTGAATTATTTAATGCTGAATATCAAGCAGGGCCGGTTTCCCTGTGCCAGCTGCTGACGCTGCATTTTAGGGCTGCTGAGATTGGCAGGTGGCTGCACTCCGAGCTGGGCCCGGGGGGAACCCACTGCAGCAGCAGATTACCTGCTTGCAGCCAGATTTATGGAATACCTTGGGTCCTTCCGGGCACCTGAATAAGCAGGATAGGCTTGGAGAAGGGATGAGCAGTACCAGAGCAGGGTGCTCACCAACCACAGCGTGCCCTGTCTCCCTAACCCATCCCTGTGTGCAGTGAGAACTTCAGCTGGAGTTTGGGTGTTGATTTCCGAGCTGGGAAGGGCTGGGGGAGCAGAGCAGGGCACCGGGGGATCCAGCAGCCCCAGCTCAGCAGCTCCCTGCTTTGGGGCACCGTGGTGGCCCGGGATGGGGTGACAGGGAAAGTGTGACAGCAGTCACAGGTCGTGTGTGGCCAGGAGCACCCGTGGGCACAGCAGCACAAAGGGCTGCTTGGTGTATCGGGGTTTATCTTTCCCATTAATGGCTTTCTAAATTGGTGGCAGTGGAGCAAAAAACCCAATCTGAACTCGGAGCATGCATGATTACTATTGTAATAACCTTGGCTAATAAGAATATGATGTGGTGTTAGGCTGGGAAAGAAAACACATTTCTCATTAGCTTTTTGATTAATTACTCCACATAATTTCCTAGGGGGACATGCCTGGGACTGATTGCCTTTGCTTTTGACGCGTGCAAGTGGTTTACCTTAAGTTAATAATTTTCTCGGTGACATTTTAATGGCAGGCCTCAATTAATCTCCAGTCACTGGGCAAAGGGCAGGCCCTGACCCTCCCCTCGCTCCTCTGGGGCTTCAGAGCAGCCACCTTTCTCCAGGACAGGGCAGAGGAGCTGCCTGGGGGTGAGCGTTCAGGTCAGGCTTGGGCAGCCCTTGGCAGAGGTTTGGGCTCCAAGATCCTGGTCCTCTCTGCCCTGCCCCACACGTGCTGCTCTGGCCTCTCAGGGCTTTAAATACCTGGGAATGCAGCAGCTGTGCAGCCCCCTCCTCCCGCAGCAGTGCCGGGGATCCAGCTGTTCCCAGGCATATGTTTACACGGCCTGGAAGCGCCCGATTTCCTTCCGTGCGTTATAATATCAATATTTTACAGGAGCTAAAATATTCAGCACTCGTTTGATGTCGCCACATGGAGTGGGATCAAATGAGGCTGGGAAGGAGGGGAGAACAGGAGAGGGGAGCGAGCAGAGACTCATTTGTTTCCCTGCCTGGAAATGGAACGATGCTGTGTACTTCCGCATCAGGAAATTCCCCACACCAGGGATCTCTGCTCACTGCTCCAGGTGCGGGGCTGGTGCTGGTGCAGCTCCACATGGGGCTGAGTGGCTGCAGGGTGGGACTGTCCCAGGGGCACATCCTGCACCTGGCCTGTGCATCCCACACCCCAGGTGCTCCCAAAATCCGCCCTGCGCTCTCCAGCCGAGCCCCTGTGCTCTACACCAGCATCAAAACATTGGCAGGCCCAGCCCAACTCCTACTAAATGAAATGCAAGGGTAATCCCAGGCCCTGGCCTGCTATCCTGGCATTCCTGGGGCTGTTGCCTTGGTGCTGGGATGGGGGGATGTGGGATGTGGGTGGGCAGGGCCGGGCAGCAGCCCTGGGCACGCTCACCTGGGCCAGGTGCTGGCCAGGAAGAGAAGAGGCAGCAATATTTATGTTTCCATCCCAATGCATGGATCAAAGCCGACACTTTAATCTGTTCAACAACATCTCAAGGATAAAAGAGTTGCAGGCAAATCACAGGCCTAAATTGGTAATATATTTCTGCTTGTCAGTTGACAAATCACTTTACAAACCCCTTCTGCATCTTCCCACGGCCCCGGGTGTGCTGGTTTGGGATGTGCCAGCCTTCCTCCCTCTGTGTCGTGGTGTTTGTGGCACACTCCTCCTCGGCAGGGATGTGCTGGGAGCTCAGCCCAGGCTTTGGCAGAGTTGGGGCTGCTGGTGCTCAGGTTTTCTCCCTGGCCCAAACCAATGTTTCTTTCACTCACATTTCTCTCCCCTCCAGAGCCAGAGCAGGGCTGGGGACGTGGCTGACTCCAGCCCACCCTGGTGGTCGTGGCACAGCCTCCCTGTGGATTCAGCCCAGATTCCCGTGGAGCAGCTGAGGAGTCCCTGCTCAGAGCAGGGATCCTGCAGGGAGACAGCACTCAGTGCCAAGGGGCTTTTCTGCCTTCACTTCTTTTTATTGAGTTTCTTTTTCTCTTCTTTCTCTCTCCTGGCCAGTGCCAGGCCGAGTTGATGAATTATCCCAATATATATTCTGTCTGGAAAGAAAACACATATCATATATATCTTTGACAAGTTATTATTCTTCCTTATCAGAATATGTGTGCATCCAGCCACGCCATAACTCACCCTCCGCGGCGCTCGTGGATCCGGGGGGAAGCAGCTCCGGCTGATCCCGAGTCCCCAGCTCGGCCCCGGCTCTCGGGATGCTCTGGGGTGGGGGGTGACAGGCAAGGGACCGCCTGCCAGCCGGGGAGGGGGCCTGGGCGGAGGCGAGAGCACCACGTCGAGCTAATTCAGCGCCTGCCTCACCTCCAGCTGATTGCTGCAAATTAAATTTCACGCCAATGAGCCGGAGGAGGCGGCGTGCGGCTCGGGGGGAGAGGGGCGGCTGGCGCGGGCACGCTGCGGAGCTGGCACAGCTTCCTGCCCGGCCCGGGGGGCGCACGGAGCCTGTCCTTGCCCCCGTGCTGGCCCTGAGCCCCCCGCAGCCCCTGCTGCCCAGCGCCCCTCTGCCCGTGCCCCTGCAGGGGCTGTGCCACGGCTCGGGCAAAAACCAGTTCGCAGCCGAGCGAGCGAACGTTCCTGGTTGTTCCTCCACGGAGTGCCAGCCTCAGGCTCGGGAACGCAGCCCGGCAGGAGAGCGGCTCCGGTGCGCAGCGGGATGGCAGAGCACGGAGCCGGCCGCAGCGTGCTGGGGGTGCGCGGTGGGCTCTCCGCAGGTGCGAGGGGTGGGATCCATCCAGGTGCGCTGCGAGCAGCGGGAGCGCTCCCATCCCCACTGCAGCGCCTTTCATGTTGGACTTATTAAGATAATAACTGCTCCATCTCCGCCGGTTTGAAACAAGATCTAATAGGAATCTTACAACAAAAGTTGCCAAGCAGCCAGGCCAGGATTTACTAATAGACTCCGAGCGTGCTGTAACTGAGATGGAAATTAATTTAGTGATTAGGAGATTAATAAATGGAGCAGAGCATATCCTTTCCTTTTAAGGCCGGGAGGCAGCACTGGGATGTGGCATTCCCGCGGTGCCTTCACGGGAAGTGTTCAGCTCTTTAATCTCCACGCTTCCTTCCAGGCTCTGGGGCGAGGCTGCAGGAGAAGCTGCGCTGCCTCGTTTTCTATTAAATCCCATCTTCTTCCCCAGGTGTTTGTTAGTATTCTTTTGTCTTCACAGACACCTGAGCCTGGCATTTGGGGAGAAGAATCCCGATCCGCCCCCCACCTCCAGCCCACCGGAATCCGGGACAGCGGCAGCACTGGGAGCACACGGAGGGAGGGAGGGAGCGGCGCCTTGCAGCCTGCACCTCTCTATTTCTGGTGGTTCTGTTTGGCAGCAGCTGTGCATCCATATTTATTGAGGGGAAGGGAAGGAAAACTGTCGGTAATCCCAGGGAAGTGGAACATCTTGTAATTACCCGGGCAGCTCGGCTGGCGTGGGCGCTCCCGGGAGCTCTGGGTCACCCTGGAGGGCAGACAGGAAAGGTGGGATGTTAAACATGCTCTGAGCATCGCGGGGGGAAAAGGAATCGATGCACAAGTGTGAGCCAGGAAAGGAGTGGGGAGCTGGTGGCCTCCTGCCCGGTGGCTCCTTGGCTGGGGTGAGGTGGGAGCTGCTTCCCTCCCCAAAATGCTGCTGGGAGCAAAAGCTGGGGCGGGAAACGGTGAGTGACAGGGAATCTGTTAATTCCCTGGCGGTGCTTGGAGCAGTGGGAAGCTGAGGAGGGAGATGCAAATAGTTTGAGGGCACGAGGTGCCCCTGCACGCCGGGTACCTCTGGGCCGGGGGCAGGAAACGGAGCCCAGGACACCAACAGAGCTGGCAGCTGCTCTCCGCTGGCATTTCCAGAGGGCAAAACGTGATCTCTCAGAGATGCTGATAAGGTTTCTGAGCGAGGGCAGGAGAGCGAGATGAGGGGGAGCGTGTGTGTGCGTTTCTTCTCCCTCGCTTTGGCTGTCCCCTCGCTATCTCCGGCACAGCCTTGCAAGAAGAAAAGCTTGTGGGCATCTGTGCTTCGCCTCTGCCTTCCCTGGGGGCCGTCAGTATTCAGAGACTGTTACCTGGGCAGGGGCCCTTCCCTCTGTTGTGTCGAGGTCACGGCAGGAGCTCCTGGCTGCCCGGGATGATCCTGGAGCAGAGCAGGGGCACTTGGGCAGAATGTGCTGCTCTGGAAGACGAGGAGGATTGGGATGGGTTCGTGTTGGGTTCGAGCCGCTCCCAAATCCATGGTGCAGTCTTTTCCCAGTGGGATATCCACCCTCCTGCCCTCAGGGAGGGAAGGTGGGCGGACAGCATCCCTGCCGAGGACAGGGGTTCTGCCCATCCCTGCTCCCCAGCTCCTGGCACTGGGATGAAGGCAAATATTTGGAGAACGGCAGAGCCCGGCTTGCTTCAGACAGAGCCGGCAGCCTCTCGGAGGCTGGGATTAATTTGGAGGAATTTACTGGTGGGGTTTGTGGCAGAGAGAACAGTTTGCTTATTTCACACTCGTATGGCCACCTGCTACGAACTGTTTGTTCAGTTTCAAATTCTTTAATTAAAATCAACATAAAACAGATTGAAAACATCCCAAGAAGGGGATGCTTGATTTGCTGGAGGATATTGCAGCAAACGAGCCAAAGCACTCGGAAGACACCGGATCACGGGAAGCGCCCTGGGCAGACACCCGGCTCTGCCGGGGCCGCCGGCCTGGGGATGGGCCCAGGGGGCCCTGGGGCATCTCAGCTCCATCACCAAGGCGGAGTGGACACGCTGCCTCCTTCTTTATCAGGATTCCCCTTGCAGCATGGCCGTCCCGGCGGTGCCCGGCGCAGTGGGCGCAGGCGCGGGGTGGCGGCTCAGCCCTTGGCGGAGCTGATCAGAGGCCTCCTCCAACAAACATCAAAGCTTCAATTAACAGGGGCCGCGTGCGACCCTCTTGCAGAGCCCAGATAAGAATAGAAATTTCCCTCGGAAAATGGATTTGTGTTTAGCTGCGTGTGCCGGGCGGTAAATGACCTGCTCCGCGCCGCACCGGCGAGGGGCCGGGGACAATTACGGCGCTCATTGGGAGCCGGTTATCTGAAGGAAACAGGCGCGCTGCTATTTAGCTGTCTAATATCCCAGTGGGAGGGGAGGCGGAATTAAAACTCGTCTCTTTTCAGAGCCATTTCAATCTGAAGGATCCTTCCTTTATGTGGTGGCTTTTCATTTCAAGGGGCTCCTTCCTCTCTCCCAGGCCCCGATTCGCGTGTGGCCGCCTGCAATGGAGAAGGACGGCGAGGGGAAGGAGGGCTTGGCTGGGTCTGCACCCTGACACGGAGCCTGGGGATGCTCGGGGAGTGGGAGCAGGATCTCCGCGGATTCCTCCCGGCCCTGGCATCTCCCGCTCCGATCCCGGCGAAACAAAAACAGCCACGCGGTGCAGAAAGTTAATCCAGAGCCAGACGGGCGTTTGAATCACTGGAAAGGTTAAAACGAGCCCTCCCCGGGCTCCCGCCAGCTCCCGCTCTCCTGCGGGCCTGGGAGACCCAGAGCACCATGACTGTATTGATTCAATTATTCTCTACAATGTAATACTCTGCATTTGTGTGATAGCAACAAACAGAGTTGAAAGACATACAAAAATAAATGATCTGAAAGTTAATATGGCTGAATGAGCAGCTCTGAATGAGGGGAGAGCGCTTTGGTTTTACATTGTGGAATCAATGGCGTGCAGAACAATGTCCTCCCTTCCCCGGGGCCCTGGGGGCCCTGCCTCAATCGATCACTATGCAAATTAATTGAATTCATGAAACCTGCATCGCTGGGTAATTGATGCTTCTTATAATTACCTCCGAGTTACGAGCTTTTAGGGGATTTCATTGATCCCCGCTCGGGGCCGGGGCCAGGGCAGGTTCCGGGGGTGAGGCTGAGGCACCGGGGGCTCGCTGGGATCCCCGGCTGTGACCACCACTGCTCGGAGCTGGCGGCATTTCCAGAGCCTGGATGCTGTGTGGAGGATGCAGCCCCTCGGGAAAGCACCTTCCCCTCCTCGGGGACCAGAGGGACACGGAGGTGAC
This sequence comes from Picathartes gymnocephalus, assembly GCA_013390045.1. Lineage (NCBI taxonomy): Eukaryota > Metazoa > Chordata > Aves > Passeriformes > Picathartidae > Picathartes > Picathartes gymnocephalus. The sequence goes on along the minus strand of WEKY01018393.1, from coordinate 775,035 downwards.
ACTGACAGGTGCCACAGGAGCACGTGGCCCGGCCGGCCGTGCCTGGCTGGTGGATCGTGGGAGCGAACAGGTTGTATCCAAAGGGATAATAGGCTTATACAGCGCATTATTTAAGAAAAAGGGACAGGCAATTGAGCTCTGCAGACTAATTAGATTAAATTGATGAGCTCATCAGTATTGTGTGTAATTAAGATCAGAGCTAATTGCGGCTGTTTGATGCCCTGTGTTACCCGAGGTGTCCCTTGCCCGGCTGGTGGGAAGTGGCTGGGCTCCCTGGGCTTCTGCTCCCTGCAGGAAGAGCAAGGGACATGTGACCAGTTCGGGCCGAGCTGGGGGCCAGGCACGAGGGAATCTGGAGGTCTGAGCCAAGAGCTTTGTGCCAAAGCGAAAGAGCAAAGAGGGAGTGGGATGGGGTGGATGGAAAGTGAGAGAAGCAGAGGCCTGCCCAAGTTGCGAGGGAGCTGCAGCCACTGTTTCCTCTGGAAGATGGGTGGGATTTATCCAGACGGACACGGCTTCACAGGACAGAGTTCTGGCTGTGGCGTGGCGGCTGGAGCAGCCTGGGTACAGCTTTTATCCGTGCTCTTCCCTGTTCCTATCTGCTCTTTTTTCTTGCTCCTGCACCACCACCTCCTCTCCGCTTCCCTCCCTTTATCCTCCCACCTCGCTTGTCTCTCCCGCTGCCTCACCTGCCTCACCCTCCTGCTCCCCCTCCCTGACACGGGTTCTCCTCAGAACCTCTTCGTGCCCCTCCAGGCCCTCCACCGGCTCCATTCCCGGGCCCAGCTTTGGGAAGGGGCTCCCACCCGTCCCTGCCGAGCCCCTCTGCGCTGTTCCCCTCCCGGTGCTCAGCCGCCGCCCGCCCCGGCACTGCGCTCCCTCCGCTTCGGGCTCCTCGTCTCCGTCTCCAAGGTTACACCAACCGCTTCCCGCTCCTCTCCTGAGCTCCCAGCGGGATTTCCCGATGCTGTTCACCAGTTGGGTTTTGTTCCTCACTGCCTTTCCCAGTTCTCCCGCACCTTTCTGCATCCGGCCACTGCCTCCTCCCTTGGCTGCACCTGGCTGAAGGGAGGGCAGGACTTTGCAGCACCTTCTCTCCTGAGAAATTCCCCCGTAACTCGGGGCTCAGCATCCAGGACCGCTCCAGGGCATCCTGGCCGAGCTGGCGAGGAGACCCCGGGCTGCTCCCCCGAGGCGGGGGGGGGTCCCCGTGGGGGCTGCCTTCGGAGAGCTGCTCATCCTGGTGGGAATCTGGGCAGCAGGAGAGCAAACGTGCACATGCAGCATTTATTTCTTTATTGCTGGCTGCGGTCGCAGCTGTGGGGGCAGGAGCAGGTTCAGCCCCCGGACAGGAGCCCTGCGGTGCCTCTCTGCCTGTCCCCTCGTCACCGTGGGGCTCCCCAGGGCTAGAAAGGGGCTCGGAGTCCCTCCAGCCCCCCCACAGCAGGTCTCCCCACGGCACACCGCTTCAGGGCGAGCATTTAGGGACACGGCCTCGAGGTAATGACAGGGAGGTTTAACTCTAGTCCTTTCTGCGGGGTTTTTCGCTTCTTACAGCCTGGAAAGTGTCTGGGTGTGGGGGAAGCGCAGCAAACACCAGACCCCCTCCCAGATGTACGAGCAGCCTGAAATATCTCTGGCTTTTCTCTCTGCAATAACTGCAGGGAACAGGAGCAGATGTTTATAGGTCACGCTGCTGGTTTTTCCCTTTCTTTTCGGCGCAGTGTTTATTTTTCTCCTGCTTCTCCTGCTAGTGGGAAGCCGCTCGCAGTGTCCCCTTTCCGCGGGCAACAGCAGCGGCCACCAAAGCCCCGCAGGTGCTGGGTGCGGGCAGCCGCCGTGCTGGAGGGGATGTCCCGGGCACAGCGGGGCCCCGGCGGCCGTGCAGGGACGCGGAGCCCCGGGGGGACACTCGCAGCGGGGCTGCGCGGGTGGGCGAGCCCCGGGCTGTCCCCGCGGCGCGGACGGGAGGTGGCACTGCTGCACCGGCGCAGGAGCCGCAGCCTCGCTCGCCCCACGCCGCCGCAATTAGCGAGGGGCTCTGAGAAGACCCGCAGGGCTCCGCGATGTCCCCGGCCGCCGTGTCCCCTCCCCGCGATGGCAGCCTGGCTCCCGCCAGCTCGGGACTGGCCGTGTCCCCGCGCCGCTGGCGGCACTGCGGGGGTGAGCGTCGGCCCCACGGGCTGTCTCTGCCCCACACCGCTGCGCCGGTGCCCCAGGAGCTGCGGCCGCCACAGATGTCCCTGCAAAGTCCTTTTATCCCTGCAGGAATAAAGGCTCTTTCTGCCTCCTGCCGGGCGCTCCGCTCAGCCACGCGGCGGGACGCAACAGGTCACTGCAGCCCCCAGTGTGGCCCCCGTGCTTTTGGGGTCACAATATCCTGCCCTGAACACCCCCAGTGCCTTTGAGGTCACAGCATCCAGCCCAAAGGCAGCAGGGCAGGGCCTGGTCCCGCCCGCACTGCCGGCGGCGTTGCCGGATGCGTCCCGCTGTTTCCACTGGCACAGCAGAGGGGCAGAGGGCTGGTCCCGCCTTTGGAAAGGTCTTGGAACAGGAGAGATTGCTCTCTCGAGGCTTTTTTTTTTTTTTTAAACAAGCTCTTTAGAAGGGGGGAGTTCGGAGCGGAGGAGAGTTCAGACAGATCTGATTCCCCTATCTCAGACAAACACGCTCGCCTTTCCCTGACTGCAGATCAACAGGACATGTTCCGGGGAAAGATCATCTCGAAAGAAATGGATTTTCCCCCTACTGCTTTGCCATTTTTGCTTGTATTTCTGAAAGCCGGAGTGACGGGTTGTGAACTTTAAGGAGCGATTTCTATTCCTTGCTCTCGTCTGACATGTGGGCAGTGGGGCTGCGAGCCTGAGGAGGAGACAGGGCTCGAACAGCTTGGGGGAGGATGCTGAGGGCGAGGCAGCAGCTTCCTGACTCCCAAAGCAGCTTCTCCTCCGAGTCTGCCGCAGGAAAGTTCGGGAGGAGGTGCCGGGAAGGGGCAGGGGGTGCTCCGTGCGAGGGGCAGTGCCCCGGCAGTGAGGGCTCGGCGCTAATTGCAGCGAGCAATAAACACCGAGAATATCAATAGAATGATGGCATTTAATTAGTATCCAATGGCTCGTATGGATTTCTACGTTAGATCCACATTAACACGAGATTCTCTGATCCCGAGTAATGTTAAGGAACAAATGTTTAGGGATGAGTGCAGGTGCAGCGATCCTCGCCGCCTCCAGGGACAGGGAGGTCCCTGCAGGTGTGGTGGGATGCCATCTGTCCTGTCCTTCCCCTTCTCTGGGCTTTCTGGCTCTTTCCCCCAGCACAGAGCTTTTCCAACAGGTCCTGCCCAGCTGGGCTGGCCGCGTCCACAAACAAAAATCCCGATAAATGGAAATCAAGTTTCTGATCTCCACCCAAACCCGGCGCCCTCCGCATTAAGTGAAGCCCCCCCACCAGCCCCGCAGCCTTTTGAGTTTTGTATGAAACACTCATTATACCTTTGGTGTGACAAATGATTGAAAAGTGTAATTTGAAAGCTAAGCTCCCCATCACACTCTTCCCTATTGTTTATTTGCCAGCTCCAAACGGGTTGGCTGCCAAGGAAAGTAATCAGAAGGTAATAGCCTGATATCGGATGAATCCCCAGAGCTGCCAGCAAGCTGGAAAACTACAATCTCGGTGCCGCCTGCAGTATTGATGCGCTGAAAATAATTGTGTAGAACAGCAGAGCTGGGATCAAACTTGGGCTGACACTCGGCATTGTACGGCTCGCGTTCGGCGCAGTCTGATGTGGTTATTTGTGACTGGCTCGGGGCAAGGCAGCCAAAAGTGTCTCAGGGAGAGCTGCTGCGCTCTGTTTGCCCATGTAGATGAGAAAACACCTTCCCAAAGCAAAGTGCATCTCTTTATCTCCATCCCTCCCTCCCTGCCTCGCCTCTTGCTTCCCCTCTTGCTGCGATCCCGGGAAAGCGTTGATTTTATTGAGTGTGGCAAGTGGCAGTTCATTAAAAAGTGGGAGCAGATGGGGAAGGGATTGTAGAAGAAGATTAATGATGCGCACCGACAAGTAAATCGGCCCAGGTTCTGGAGTAAACACAATCACGCCGGCTTCCTGGGAGCGGGTAATCCTCCTCTGTCAGCTCCGGCCTCGTTAGCCGGCTGGCGGGACCGGGAGCTAACGAGCAGGGATGCCGCGGCAGCGCCCGGCGCTCAGGAGCCCTCGGCACCCCCGGCGTGCCCGGGAGCACGGCTCTGGTGCCGGTGCCAGCGGGGATTGGGAGCGGGCGTGGTGCTCTGCTCGAGGCCATGGTGGTGGTGCTGCCCTGCCCGGGAGGGGCCATTAAATTCCTGCCCGCAGCCTCCGCTCTCCGCCGTGCCAGCGCTCACCTGTCCCTCCCTGCCTCACCTGTCCTGTCCCGGGGGCTCCGTTCCTCCCCTGCCAGCCCTGACCCCTCTGGGTGTAAATCCGGAGTGCATCCGCGTTGCAGCAGGACAGCCGGCTCCTGCCGGCCTCCCCTCCCGGCCTTCCATTAGGGACCGGGCTGTAATTTTCCTGCGATTTCCAGAAAAGCGCCTGACTCCTTGTTGGAAGAGCAGCGGGAGTGGGAGCGGGACAAGGGCACGTCCGAGTGTGGCGCGTTCCGCGGGGACAGGGGGACACAGGGGCTGCGCGTGTCACCCCCCGGGGGCTGCAGAGCAGGAGCCAGGCAGGACGGTGCTCGTGGGTGCTGCCAGGCTGGCGCTGCTGACGGGACACGATGGCTGTCACCGCCGCTGTCACCGCCGCTGTCCCCGCCTCACCCAGCACCGCGGCCGCCCAGCACGGGGGGATGCTCCCAGGGAGGGCCACTGCCCAGCTGAGCCACCGCCAGGGGCGTAAATAATTTAATAAAGGAACTTTTGAAATTATATTGCCCTAAATAATATAATAAACCCTAATTTACTCACATTTATCTCCCGGAGTTTTTTGTGAAAGCAGTAATCTTGCATCTTCTACAGTGATGGATTAGCAGGAAGGAAACTCCGCTGGGGAATAAAAACCCACATCGTGTAGTTTTTGACATGTTATTATTCAGTTTTATCTCGGGTTGCTCATTCCTGGGCCATTACTCATGTTCACAGGGATTTTTCTCCACCCTTATTTATTTATTTTTATCGTGACCAGAAGCAGAGATGTCAACAAATCATCGCGCCTTCCCCTGCTCTGTTTGGAGGGGACAGTGCGGCACACCTGGGGGGGGTCCTGGTGGCACCCCATGCCACAGGGCACTGCAGCCACCGGGGAGGGTGGCACCGTGCGGGTCCTGCTCGCCCTCCCCACAGCGCCCCGGCCGTGCCAGGCCGGGAGGGACACAACTTAATTAGTCCGTGAGTTTCTAAGAAATCCAATCGATGGAGCAGATCAGAGCTGCGAGTCCTGCCTGCGCTGAGGGCGCTTGATAAAATAACCCAGGCGGGGAGCGGGGCTCTGGCAGGGCGGGGAGCCACGGGGACACTGCTCTGACAGCCCGGGACGCTGCCAGCACCTTGTGCCGTGCCCCAGGAGGGGTGGCACGGGTGGCACTGCTCCCCTTCCCCTTGCAAGGGGGCTGCAGTCAGCACGGAGGACGCGGGAGCCCTCGGGAGTTTTAATTATTGCTAAAACGCAGCCTTTATTGCTCATTAGCAGTTGCGAGCGGCAATGCAGGATTCGGCGCCCCAGCCTCGCCCCTCGGAGGGAAGGATTTTTGGCTGCCTTGCTTAAGTCACAAGGAGGTTATTAAATAACTGCAATTACACGAGGAGTGCCGGGATGGGGCCTCTCATTATTAGCACTGCTTTGTTTGCTCCCAGCCTTGAAAGAAATGGTGGAATTTGGAGCAGCAGCCAGTGCCCAGCAGAGCCATTGGAGCCGCCCATCCCAGTGGGATCTCCCAGAGAAAAAATATTGGGAAAAAATTCTTTCCTTTGAGGGTGGGGAGGCCGTGGCACAGGGTGCCCAGGGAAGCTGTGGCTGCCCCTGGATCCGTGGCAGTGCCTAAGGCCAGGTTGGACACTGGGGCTTGGAGCAGCCTGAGACAGTGGAAGTGTCCCTGCCCATGGCAGGGGTGGCACTGGATGAGCTTTAAGGTCCCTTCAAAGCCAAATTAGTCTGGGATTCTTTGATTCCAAAAATCCAGTCCCCACTGTGGGGTCGGCAGACCGGGACTGGCCCAGCTCCGCGCCCACCCAGCTCCTGCCCCAGCTGGGGAGGCCCCGGCGGGCTGGGAGCGCTTCCTCCTCCGTGTGCAAATACCGAGAGCTCTGTTTGTTTGTGTTCGCTGGGAATGTGCCGGCTGCATACACACACACACACATAAATATATAAATATATATACATATACGCACAGGGGCTGGGCTGGGAAGCACGCAGCTCACAGTGGGAAGGGGCTGGCAGAGCAAAAAACCCTGGAAGACATCCAAAATACGGGAATGATGGCACACACGAGCCCCCTGGATGATGGGGGAGGCAGGGCTGCGTTCCATCCTCCACCACTGCTGCAGGCACCACCCGGGGGGCTCTGCCAGCCCCTCCTGCCCCCCCCAAAAAACGTCCTGTACATCATCCCAGTGTAAGAATCAAACTGGAAGAAGCAGAAGCCGCTGCAGGGCTGCGCTGGAGGGGCAGAGGGGGCTCTGTGAGGCTGCAGGGGGACCCGCAGCCCGGTGCCCTGCACAGCGCAGGTCCCGCCGGGGCGCGGCGGTTCTGGCTCAGCTCTCCCGCAGCAGCGACCCTGCAGACCCGGCCCGCAGCTCCCTGTTTGCCCAGCCCTCTCCAAGTTTGCTCAGCTCGAGCCGGACGGCGGTGAGCAAACGAGCGCCTGTTTATCCTCACACTAATGAGCAGCGAGCACCGCCACGAACGACCTGGAGGACGGTGTGAGGTGAGGGAATGTGGACAGGACAGCGTGTTTTCCAGGGAAATCCCGTTCAGCCACCAATTTTCCAGCCAGCCCGGGCTCTCCGGTGGCACTGCCATCTGTGTTCTCCCGTGTCAGTGCCCGGCGCTGCCCCCCGTGCTGCCCGCTCTCCTGGGGCACCAGGAAATCACATTTATTGCGAGCAGGGATGTTACTGAGCCCAGCAAGGAGATGATCAGGGGCTCCTGGAACTGGCAGTGCGGGATGTTTAATCAGAGCTCAGGAGCACTCATCAATCGCCGCCTCTCACCTCTGATCCCGGCTCCGCACCCCCGCCCGCCCCAACACACGGAGCCGGCTCCATCCCCGGCTCCCCGCTCAAACTCCTGCTCCAGCCTCTCAAGGTGAGCACGATGGGGGTCAGCCGCGCTCCAGCGCTGATTACAGAGCCGGCAGGAGCTGCTAAGATTTCTAATTAAGATTAAAGAATGCACACAGCTTATAAATGCTTCCCAGGAATGTATAATTTGATTTCCTTGTTTTCTCGTGCCTCCTGCTCCCGAGGCAGCTCAGATGGCTCCTGGCCACAGGCTCCAGCTGCCCCTCGCCCATCCCAGGGATGCAGACCCAGGGTCCTGGTGCCTCTCCCGCAGCACCCTGGGCAGGGACGGCCCTCAAAAACACCTTGGTGAAGGTTCTGGATGTCAGGGAGGACAGGCAGGGCCCCCCGGCCAGTGGAAGTGTCACAGTCTGGATAAGGAGAAGCCACGATGAGCCCACGGCGCCTTGAAAGGGAGCTTGGATGTGATTCCTGTACCAGGAGGGCCGCTGATGGATCCCGGTCCCGTTCCCAGCCCATCCACCGGCCCAAGGCAAGCCCGGGGCAGGCACAGAGCTCTCCAGCACAGGTACCCGAGCGGGGGGACAGCTGTGCATCAATATTTATTCAAAACTCCCAGGAAACCTGGATGAAGTGTAATTATCTCGGCTCAATCAACCCGGATTAGCATAACATCCAGTCACCCATCAGACGGGGGTTTGATTTCTGGGATCAAAGCCGGCTGTAGCCGCTGATGAGGTGGGTGCAGGGGAGGTGGGAGAGGGGAGCCTCTTCCCCGGGTTTCCAGGTCTCTTTTCCCTCCCAAACCCCATCCCACCGAGCGCTCCTGGCTCGCAGCGTCGCTCCCCGTGCAGCATCTCACCCTCTGCTCCGCTCCCCGTAATTAACAACTAAATATAGATCTTAATTAAGGCACTGATGAATTTAATTTGGAGTGGCATTACTGCCTTAACTTCCAGAGCTCAACGCCTTGTTTGGATAATGTATAATATAAGCTAAATGAGTGCTTACTTGTTACCACCATAAATAATTCCTCACAAATCCCTTCAGATATGTCTCAGTCACTAATCCATCGCCTCCTACGGAATATTCCCAGGCACCAAGCCTCTTCCTGCAGGTTTTAACATAAAACTTCAAAGCTCATGTCAAATTCCCCACTCTGAGCCTGGTGCTTGCTGGGGAGGGAAAGGTGAGAGGCGGCAGTGAGGGGTGGAAGGATGGGGAGTTTGGGGTGAAATCATCTCAGCCCCGAAATCCCCTGTGAGGAGCCGGGGCTGAGGATGCCTGGCAGCTCCCAGGATGCTCCAGGGGCACCACATCCTGCTGGGTGAGGGCTCCAGGTGGGAGCAGGTCCTGCAGCCCCTGGCACTGGCACAGGCTGGGGGGATCCAGGTGGATCTGCAGGTCAGGGAGCTGGAGCGGGGCGCTGGGGGCACCACAGGAATCCTGGGATTAGAGCCGGTGGGAGGGCGGCTATCAAGTGCAGCAGGAGGTCAGATAGTCAGGAATCAGCTCCTGCCTTTGATTAAATAACATCCACAATCGTTTTTCCTCTGCAGAGCAAGTCCAGAGCTGTGTTGGGAAGAGAAATAAACCCCTGCGTTTGCTCTGCACTCAGCCCCGAGCCACAGTTGTGTCTTGCTGCTCAAAGGATTTCTGGGAAAGCTCCACCACTTTTATTCCTTAAACACAGAGCAAAACAATCAATGGGGTTTTGATATCACCTAAGCCCTGCCAGCCTGTTCATGGTGAGCGGATGGAGCTGTTACAGCCTGAAAGGAAAAGCCCCAGCTGGAATTCCCGGTGCTCCCAGCTGGCTCTGGACAGGTGGACCAAGGACACTGCACTGCCCATCCCTGCCGTGTGGCCCAGGGGGACCGGCTCCGAGCCACCCTCTGCTCCAGGCTCCCCCTGGGCACGACAGAGGGGTCCCTTTGCTTCCCCAGCCCTGTGCCCATCGTTTTCTCACACAGGTCATAACACTCCACAAGGGATTTAGTCCCGCTCTGCCTTTTTTCACTACAAGTGCGTGAAAAACGGACCTGAGACCCTTCCAACCTGCTCATCACTGGAAGGAAATAAACGTTTGAGATCCTGCTTAATAAAATCAGCCTGGTGACGGACACATTGTGGCCGTGTGGATGAGGGAGTGACCTCAGGGGAACACACCAGTCCTTGGATGGCCAGACAGGGCGGGTGCTGTGGGCTGTGAGACACCACGGATGTCCTGGCTGCCTTCCCAGTAGGTCACAGGCAGCCAGGCAGGGCTTGAGGAGGGACAGGAGCCAGAGCTGGGCCACCACCCTGCTAATGACAGCAGCCACCCTGTGCCCTTTGTCCCGTGCCCTGTGTCCTGTGCCCTTTGTCCCAGCTGTCAGCAGCTCCCTGGAGAGGACGTGGCCCAGGTCAGTGAGATGAAAGCTGGTTAACCCCACGCTCAGGGCACAGGGACACCCATTGCTGGTGGGAGAGGACACTGGGATGCTGGGCACCGGGCTCTGCCCCGGCCCCACTCCCCTGTCTGCTCCACTTCCCTGCTCCCTGCTGTCCCGGTACAAATCATTTGCTCAGATAACAGATGACGTGTTTATCCCAAGGGATACAAGCCTGAATATTAGGATGTCAAAACCAGCTGCATTTGCAATACGTTACTGTCAAATGGAGAATAAAAAGGGAGTTGCAGTTATTTAATTTGGTGCCAGCGCAGGAGAGCGGGAGCAGGGGGAGCGCTGGCTCTTTGCCCAGCTGGGATCCGGACCCCCGGGCCTGGCAGGAGCAGGGAGGGGTGGGCTCACTGCTGGGAAGATGCTGCAGTGCTGCCTCTCCTCCCCCTCACACCCAGCCCGGCAAGGGGAGAAGCCAGGCAGGTCACGGGGGGCACGTGGCAGCTCATTCATCCGTGCCAGCAAAATTTGTACTTGAAAAAATTTGTTGGGAAAAGAAAGGCTTTTTTGAAGACAAACATCCCAGCTCCTTGGGGAAGGCTCCAGGTTTGCAGAATACCAATTAAAAATATAAAAGTGCTTTTAAAAAAAATAAATCTGTAAAGGCAAGTTCTGAGATGGGGAGAGGGGGCAGGGGGAGGCTGGCACAGGGTGTCCTTTGGCAGTAACAGCCGAGGGGGGACTCAAGAGCAGTCCCTGCTGCACATCAAGGGCAGCGAGCGCTTTCTGCAGGTGCCCCAGGCCTTTGGCTGGCCAGGTGCCAGGGAGAACTGCCACCTCCTCAGTGTCCCCTTTGTCCCCCCGAACCCCTCTGGGCTCAGGGCAGCACTGGCTGCCCCAGGTGACCTTCACAGAGGTGGCAGTGGGGCAGGGGCCACTCGTCCTCTGTCACCTCAGGGCCCGGTGAGTGACAGAACACACGTGGCAGGGACCAGAGCCTCCCTGCTGATGCTGAGATAATGCGCTGGGTAATACTTTTTGACATATTTCATTGAAATATAACAAAATATTTGCATAGCTTTATTAGATAAAGGGGAGCTGACTGGAGGCAGAGCTCGTTTGGAAATACGATGTGAAAATTCATTTAAAATGAAAGAATCTGGAAGCTTAAGTTTATGGTAATAGATTGATCGCCCAGAGTAGCTAATGACTCCCAACAAATAGATCTCAGCGGCTGCATCCTGTTCCCCTGCCTGGCTGCTGCCCTGGAGTTAACAAATCCCCATTTATGGGGTGAAATGGGGCCGTGGGTGCCAGTTCTGACCCAAACTGGGAACACTGGGAGCCTGTGGTGCACGGGCAGTGGAACGGGAGGAGGAGGGAAGGGGCTCCCTGACTCCAGGATAAACGCCCGGCTTTAATTCCCATCTCCTGATGCTGAAGCAGATTGAAATGAAGGCACCGAAAAGCTGCAGATGAGAGGTGGGGAAATTAATAATGTCACAGTAATAATAGTAATGAGTGACTGTGCGTGTGCTAATTAGTTCGGAGCCCTGTGTGCAGCTCGGCTGCACCTGTGCGTGCCGGGTTCCTGAGCTCGGGGAGGAGCTGCCAGGTGGGAGCCAGCCCTGCTGCCCGCCTGAGCTCCGTTCGTCCTTAGAACCAGGGGGAACTGGGCTCGTCCAGAGCGTTCCGATGGGGTGGTCCCGTCCCAGCCCGGGATCTGTGCTCTGCCGAGGTCTGTGCTGCTGCTGGGGCACGCTCAGCACCGCAGGAACCCCGAGTTTTGTCCAAGGACACGGAAATTCTGTGTAAAAGGAAACCGGGGTGTGTTTTGGTGGGGGCAGAGGCGGAGCCCTGAGTGTGGGCCCTGCCTGGGCAGGAGTGGTGTCCAGGGAACAGCTCCAGCACGAGAAATGTCTGTTCTCTGTCCATGTATTTGAATGCTCTCTGCCTTGGTGTGCCAGGCACTGGAGCAGCGGGCAGTGCCTGGGCCACCTCGGGCTGCTGGCAGGTGACACGGCGCTGCCACATGCCACCACAGCCTGGCACAGCCCGGGGAGGGTCCCTTCCAGGGAGTGGGGGAGGAATAGCAGGTGCTGCATTGTGTGGGAGCAAGGACAATGGGGAAAAGGTCCCCGGAGGCACCTGTGGCAGGGATAAAGGCTCCCGGCGCGTTTCTGGCTTTCAGCACTTGAGCTGAGCTTCCTTGAAGCTGCGGGCAGGTGTGGGAGGGGGAGCAGATGAAAGAGAGGAGGAAATGTGCCAAGCAAGTGGGCAGCTGCTCCCTCCCCGCGACTTTCCAGTTGTTTGCCCGTTTGGCCCGAGGATCTGGTGAGAGAAGCTCCTGTCTTTGGCTGTGAGGAAGTGCTGCATCCCAAGGGGTTTTTGGGGAGGGCTTGGTCGATCCCTGCGGTGCTGCCGGGCTCCGGTGCTGAAGGAAGAGCAGCTGGTGAGAGGTGCTGTGCCAGGTCCTGGCTGGTGCCAGCTGGTTCCTGCCCAGTACTCAGGGTGGTCCTCGGGGTACTGCAGAGTCCCAGACCCTCCCCAGCTGTGCCCTGGGACAGGCTGGACGTGCCCAGAGAACTCATCTGCTCCCTGCTTGCAGCAAAGGCAGCTTCTCTGAATTGCACCGAGCCAGGAGCAGCCTTAGCTCACAGCTCCCCTCAGAAACCACCTGGCCGTGGTTCTGCGGGCACCTGTTCCCCCAGTGCTGGCATTTCCCCGTGGGGATGGTGCTCAGGAGGCTGAGGAGAGGAACCTGCTGCTCACAAGGGGGGAGCTGGAGAATTTTCCGCACAAAGCCGCACGTGGGAATAGCAGGAAGGGAGTTTGCTGGAGAGGGTTGGTTTCCTCATCCCTCCCTCCTGTGTGGATGCAGCTCCCATTAGTATTCGGGGCTGGTTGGAGCAGCCACTTAGGCCTGGAGACAGCTCTGCACAGGCACGGTGGAAATGTCTTTATAAATGACCGCCGGCTTTGAGTGACGTGCCCTTCTTAAGCTAAATAAAATGAAAGATAAACCTTCTAAAAAATACATGAGCTAAACACCCCTTCCACGCTTCATTATGCAAATGGCTCTGCCCATTGCCGCAGCAATTAGCTGCTCCCTGGCGCTGGGGGCGAGGAAATCGGGCCTTTCTCCTCCTCTTCCTGACCGGGAATGGAAGGGAAAACATTGGCTGCTTGTGAATCTGTAATGCTGGAGTGGAGTTTTGGAATGTTCTGGTCATCTCTGGTGACAGAAATGGCTGTGCCATGCCCTGGCCGGGTTTTGAGCAGTGAATATGTGGGGAAGCAGCTGGAGAACAGATGAACCCTCTCCCCTCTGTGACAGGGACCTCTCCCGTGGTGTGGGGGCTCTGGCTGTGAGTCCTGCTTTTCTGGGAAGCAGGCTCAGGTCGGACATCAGGAGGAGTTTCTCCGTGGAAAGGGGGGTCTGGTGTTGGAAGGGGAGGTTTGGAGTCCTCCAAGGAAGGGCTGGAGGTGGCACTCAGAGCTCTGGGCTGGGGACAAGGTGGGGATGGGGCACAGGTTGGATCTGATGATCCTGAAGGTCTTTTCCAACCTCAGTGATGCTGTGATGGCCGTGGTGGGTGGCACTGCATTGGTGAGAGGGGAGGAGCTGTGCCCCCTTTCCAGCCTTGGAGCACCTGTGGTTCATCTCCAGTTGCCTCTGGCATTGTCACCTGCCTGTCCCCTCCCCTGCACTCCCCCCACGAGTCCCTCCTGCTCCAGGTACAGGATGCAGGTGTACAAGTTATCAATCTTGCTCTGGAGCTGCTCCACCAGTGAGGTCCCTCCCTGCTGGTGCCCGTGCTGTGCCAGGGCCCCGATCAGCTTTGCAATTTGGGATCTGCGTTAAGTGCTCAGAAATCAATTTTCAGCTTATTTTGTGCTACAAAATTTGCCATGCCTGGATCCCTGATACTAATTGAACAAGAGCAATTGATGTTTTAGTAGTAATTAAAGATGGTAATTATTACCAAATCTCCCCGTGGCCCTGCATGTTTGCTCTGGACTTGTCAAAACTGGAGGCAGGTGGAATCAATCTTAATAAAGTTGGGACTTCAAAGCTGCTTCCTGGTAATGGCTTTCCACAAGGTTGGTGAGGAGTGGAAGGCAGAGATGGAGAGAGAGCCTTGAGCCTCGTAGAGGGCAGGGACATTAATGGGTGCTTTCTAATTAAACGAATTTTAAAGATCTTGATCCAAAATGAGAACTCCTCATTGTTTTTTCATGCCGGAGTGGCTGGAAGGGGCTTTGGAAGCCACAGGGATGCGATGGCTGGCCCGGCCCTTGCTGCTGGCCCGGCCCCTCGCCAGCGCTGGGAGGGCTCCTGTGCTTGGCTGTGGCTTCTGATGTCGCTTACGGTGCCACCGGGACGGTGCCAGCCCCGGCAGCCCCGTGCCGTGCTGGGGGATGAATTGCTGACCTATTTATCAGCACCTGCTTCTCCTGCATCTTTCCCTCTGCTGCCAGAGCCCAGCACCCCCTGGGGACACGGGGGATGCGACTTTCGGGGACATCCCGTGGGGATGCAATACGGGCAGCGGCAAGGGGGAAGGAGGAGAAGCCTCAGTGCAGGAGAGCTGCATTTTGGGGTGGGTGTGGTGGCGCTGCAGCCCACAGGGCAGCGTGCAGAGCCAGATCTCCCTGCTGCCTCCTGCCTGGATTCACCTGCTGCTGCCTCTCTGCGAGGCGAACCCACCTTCCCGGCTGGAAGGGCTCCCGGCTGGTGCTTCTGCAGGCACAGGCAGGATCGGGCCTGCGCATCGCTGCCTCCGTGTCCCCATGGAAACAGCTGCGGGATGCTGCAGAGCCCAGCTCGTCGCAGCCCCGGCTCCGTCCTCAGCCCCGCTCCCGGCACAAGAGCCCTTGAGCGGAGGCGGGGAGGGGGCTGAGCCCCAGCTCCATTTTCCCTCAGGAGAGCGAGACCCTCTCTTCAGAGGAAAATGGAAATGTAATCAGATCGGCTTGTGTGGAGCAAATAGAAAATCAGTTTTAATAAAGGCAGAAGAAATGCAAAGCAGCCGCTTGTGACGGCAATGGTGCTAAATAGACACCTCTTTAAGGAAAACTGCTCCGGGGATGTTTATCGGGAGAGGCGCAGCCCCGGGCTCCCTCCTGCTCTCCCTTGTGATCCTGGGTGGCAGCAGGAGCAGCTGCCCTGCTGGGAGCGGCATTTGGGCAGCAGCATCCTCCGTGGAGAGGCACCGGGCAGCCCCGTCCCTGCAGCCCTCCCGGGGCAGCCCCCGCGGAGGGGAACGGCTCCCGCCGGCACCGCGGGGCTCAATTATTGCTCAGAGGAGCCACTTTGCCTTTATTGCTTTCATTTATTACCCAGGGGCCAGCGCCTGTTTTCTGAGGCAGCTATCTGGTCACATCGTGGCCGATAAGCAATGCTGGTCTGTCTTTATAAGACAGCCAAAATTTATCACTTTCCACTTATTTATTTATTTGGTGGGGCTCTGGTGGTGGCCTGTATTTTTCTTCCAGTGACGTTTTGCAAAAGGCTTTATTTTCCCATTCAGCCCCAGGGGGAAAAAGCAAACCCAGCCCAAAGGAGGAGACAGCTCTGTAATGAACCCCGCTGGAAGGGCGTGCAGGGGATAAGTTTGTGCTGGGCCCCCAGGGAGCAGCCTCTGCTGGGCTGCTCTGCAGCCACCTGTCAGCCACTCTTTGGTTTGATTGTCCAAAGGAGCTCCCGAGTTGTGCCCAGGTGGCTGAGGTGCAGGATGAGGGGACAGAGCTGGCGTGGGATGGGTTGTCCCAGCTTGAGCCCCTTCCCAGTGGGTGCTGGGCTGTGTGGAAGTGCTGTGGAGGAGCTCCCGAGTGCAGCAGAGAGTGTGGGAGAGCCCTGTGAGGGTCTGCGCGTCTCTCCAGCGAAACCCTGGCAGTGAACGAAACAAAACAAGGAGGAATTTAAGGCACGGAGGCTTTATGGGAGCCCTGAGGAACAGGCTTCCTGCGAGTTTCCCTGGATCAGCCTGCAGGAGTGATGCGCTGTGTGTCTGCTGGGCTGCACTGGAGGGTTCTGAGCCTGTCTTGGGCCGGTGCTGGGGGCTGGGGGGGCTCGTGGGGCTCCTGTGTCACCACTCCGAGAGTGGCCTTGACTCTCCAGCTCTCCCTCTGTGCCAGCCCCTTGAAAAGGCCATTGTGGGGTCCCTGCAGCCCGGTGAGAGCTGTTCCAGAGCTGTTCTGGGATGCAGAGACTGGTGCTGGCACCCCTGGGCATCCTCAGGGTGCTCCTGGCCTGGGGGCAGCAGCAGGTAGAGCATCCATAGGAGCCACCATCCCCAGCTCCTGCTGGGAACCAAAGCATTAAACACCTCAGGCCTTCACTTTTCCCCACTCTGTGCTTTTCCCCACGGGGAAGCTGCTCTAGAGATAAATGGCACTGTTTCCCTTTCTCCACCAATCTTTCCAGAAGGAAAGGGTTGGGTGTTTGGAGGGGCAGGAGGAGTGGGAAGGCACACAAAGCCGAGGCAGGATCAGTAATTGGCCAGCCGTAATTTCATAATTCATCTCTGTGAAACACAATGAAATTAAAAGAGTTTAGATTCCAAAGTGTAATGATCATCAATTAAATTCTGCCGGGGCTGAGCTTCCCTCTCATTTGAATTTTATTTTATTATTATGACTTCTCTGTGATTGCGAGAGGATGAAAACAAAAGCTGCTGCAGGAGGTGGTGGTGGTGGGGAATTAGAGCCGGCAATTACTGCTGGGTGACAGAGGAACCGAGGGAGAGGCGGCGGCTCCTCGGCCCGCACCAGGCTCAGGCAGGGGCATCCATCATCCTGAGCCTAATCAGTTAATGCTGATAAACTGCCAGCAATAACTGACAATTGAGCTGGGGGCTCTGGGCTCGGAGTTCATTCATTTTGAAAGTGCCATAACTAACCCATTAAACCCAGGAAAGCACAAAAGCAGCGCCCCGGCCCCTCCCTGCTGCCCTAATGAAGGCTGCTGTTGATTCCTTTAAGTGTGGATGATGATGTGTTTAGTGGCTATTGATGCCAGAGGTTTAGCCCAGGCTGCAAAAGCCGCTTGACGCTTTGAAGAAAGGAGTTTGTGTTTATCCGTGGCAGCTTTTGCCCTGGGTGCCGGCTCCTGCGGAAATCCCGGGCAGACGGGGCCGGGGGGGGCCCCGCAGAGCGAGGGGGGGCTGTGCCGGGTGTTTGTAGGATCCCAAAGGGCGTGTGCTGATCGCAGAACGCTGCTGCTCCCTGGGGCGGTGCACTACGTTTTGGGGATTTTTCTTTTTCTGCTCTGCTTTAGTGTGCAGCTCCCAGCTCCATATTCAGTGTCACTGAGTTCTCCTCCCAGGGCAGTCAGACACAACAATTCTCTCCAGATCAACATTCCAGGACAATCCTTCCCAACCTCAGCCCCAAAAGCACCAACAACGTCAAAAAGAGGAGGCCAAGCAAGGAGGATGGAACTCCATCATTCCCAGTGATCCATTGGCCAGTTCAGCTCCAGATGCAAATGGAGCAGAACTTCTCCAAGTGTGAAACCCCGTGCCCAGGCCCCTTTTCTGTGCCCATCTCGCGGCCCATCCTGGCAGGGCTGCAGCCGGGCTCTGGCATTGCCACGCTGTGCCCTTGGAAGGCCTTGCAATAAATAAATCCCTGCTTTATTCCTCTCATTTCGTCTGCCCTCTGCTCCAGCTCACACTGATAAGGCAGCACTTTCTGGTGACCACGAAGGTGAGGCATCTGGAAAACCCCCCTGGACCAAAGAAGAAACACCTGAACAAGGAATAGCTTCTCCCATAAATTATACTGCTGGAGAGTGGCTGCTTTGGGCTGCCTATCCTGTGTAATAGGGGCTGCAGGAGTTCCCTGATGTGCTTTTCCTTTAGTGGGGGGGTTTCCTACCCAAACACCCCGCAGTGGTTACAGCATTTCGGGTGCTCAGATCCCTTGCCCAGCTCCCGATGTTTTATCCCCCTCAGCCTGGTGCCTGGGCTGCGTTCCTCTGGCTCCCGCTCCCAGGCACTGGTTTTTTTCCACCTTTGTTGTTAGACTGGAGAGCCCTCTATTATCAATTTTTTTTGTTCTCTGTGTAGGTATTTAAAGACTTTGATCAAGTCACCTCATCACCTTCCCTTTGTTAATCTGCAGAGACTGAACTCCTTGAGACTTTTTCAATGAGGCAGGAATTGTGCCTCTGTGTCCCTCGGCTCCTTTGAAATTCCCAGCCAGAGAGTCGAAGGTTGGGCACCTGAAAACGAGAGGGTACCTGGAGAACTCGCCCCATCAGGGATCTGTGCTCCTCGCCTGCTTTTGCACTGGGCTTTGACATTGTGCCAGTGACTGTCGGGAAGTTTCTGATCGCATTTTTCCTTTTTTCTCCCGCGATGGATAATAACTCCTTCTCAGAAGCAGATTTCCCAGGGAAGCGCTGTCTCTGAGTCCTCCCCCCCGAGTGTGCTCTCTGCCCTGAGCCGGTGTCCCCACGCTGGGCTCGGTGGGGTCTGTGTCCAGAGGAGCTGGGGAGCCGCTGCCTCTTCCACTCCTTCCCCTCCCCACATCCCCCTCTCCTCCCACCCGCTCAGTGCTGCCGGGAACCCCCCTGTCTGTGTTTGCAGAGGTGGGGAGAGCAGCACCTGGGACTTATTTTCCTGGAAAATCCGCTGCGCTTGGCTCTGGCTGCTTTCGTGGATGGGTCCAGGAGGACTGGCTTTCATGTGGAGCCGGCAGAGCCCCGTGCACGGCGCTTTTGGGAGGCTGAACGGGCTGGCTCCAGGGAAGCCCCCTGGGAGCCCGCTAAAGCTGATCATCAAAGGTGTTTAGTCTTTGCAGGAAGCAGGATTGCCGAGAGACTAAATGATTCCGAGAGGATGTTTCACCTCAAAGAGGGCTGTTTTCCAGCCTGGCTCTGCATTTCAAACCCCTCGCTGAGCTCTGGGCCCGGCTCAGTCTCCAAAGGACCAAAGTGCAGCGCGTTTGATGGATTCCAGGCCCGGCAGTGCCTGGGCTGTGGCTGTGCCAGCCCTTGCCATCGCTCTGCCCCTCATCCCCCAAACCCCCCTGGCTGGGAGGATGCCTCTCCTCAGGTGCTGCCTGGGGCCGTGCTCACCCTCCCTTGCACCACGGGGCCTTCCTCCCTCATCCTCCTCTCCCCAGCTGCCCTGGTGTAATGAGTTGTCAGCATGGTGAGGATGGACGGGGCGCACGGGGTCCTGATGAGATGATACAGCAACAATTCCATTTCATCTCGAATTTGACATTAAACTTTAATAGTCTCAAGGACAAGAAGCCAAGAGATATCAGATGTAATGAGATAAAGCAAAGTTTCTCTGACAGCAAATTTGATCACAAATGGGCTCTGAGATTGCTTCTTTGATATAAATGAAACATAATTCATCTTTCAGTGCCTTGAATGGGCTTTGAGGCCATGTATAATAACAGTGTCGCCATTGCTGGCTCTGACAAGTGCCAGCGTGGCACTGGCAGGAAGCGCCCTGAGACGCTGCTCGTGCTCCTCCCTGGCCCTGGCTGGGACATGGAAGTGGCAGGAGCTGGTGGAGGCAGCCACAGGCAGGGACAGGCAGCACTGCTCTGCTCCCCAGCACGGCGGGCAGAGGTGCTGCCAGCATGCTCCTGCAAATTTGGGAGCTGCGGGTGTGTCCGGGCTGTGCTCCCGCACCCCAGAGGCTCCCGCAGTCCTGGTCTGGAGGGCTCGGGCAGCACTGGGGGCTGCTGGAGCTCGGGCTGCCAGCTGGGCTTTTCCAGGGATGCTGGGCACGGGGAGTTTTCTTTCCTGTCGTGGTTGCTCTGGCTGCTGCAGGAGCCCACCCAGGCACGGTGCCTGCCCGAGGCTTTGTTGCCCATGTGGCTCTCCCAGCAATGCACAGCCCCTGTCTGGGGGGCTGCCCACCTCCACAGCCCAGCTGTGCCACTGCCCGCTCAGAGCTTCCCCTCTGTCACAGGGGCGTTGGCGTTTGGGCACAGGTAAGTGGGCACGGATAAATGGGCACAGATACATTGCCCGTCCCATTTCTCTCTAGCAGCAGCAGTGAGCACTGAGTTCTGTGCTCTCAGGGCTTGGGTGAGTTTACTCCTCTGTCCCTAAGAACCCACCAGGTGAAGTCCTGTGCTGCATGGAGGGGTTTCCAGCCACCTTTCCATCTGGAGGCTCTGGAGTCACCTGGCCAAGCAGAGCGTGGCCTTTCCTGGTGTCCCTTGGCACGGTGTTCATGGTGGCCCTTGTCCCCAGGGGGTGCAGGGGAGGAGTGCGGGGCAGGATGAGGAGGAATTTCTGTTGCAGTTGCAGACACGTTAAATATCTGTGGAGAAATGAACAGGCCCTTTATGCATGATAAATAAGCCTGAAAATCGAGGATGGCAGCTGCTTCATTTCCTGTTGTGTTTTTTTTTTCTTCCCTAATTTTTATTATCATTAAATTGCTTCCAGTGACCTGTAATATTTTCGTACAGTGGCAATTACAGCTCTTGGAGGATTAAACCGTGTTCACACACACACAGAGCCTGCTGGCTTCATCTAAAGGGCAGAGCCACGGCTCCCTGGGGCGAGGGCAGCTCCAGGGAACAGCCCCTCTTCTGCCTGCCATTCCCTGCACTGGCCTCCAGCCGAGCCGTGGTGAGGTGAATTCTCTCCTCGGTGCCCCTCTCCCGGGCCAGCAGCACAGCACCAGTGTGATCCAGCCTGGCTGTGCAGGCAGAGGTTCCTCATCCCCCGTTCCCCCCGAGCTGCATCGAGCTGGAGCGCAGGGGTTGAGCGCCGGCGGCTGCCGGGGTCCTTCCTGCCTCCAGCTCCCGGTGAATATGAAAAGTCGAATTGATTCCCTCTAATAAATGAAGCAGTTGGATGTCTCATTTGTAACTTGACATCCACGCCGGCGCTTCAGCTGCTGCTCCTCACCCCTGCCTGGGAGATGCACTTATTAAGATGGTTTTCTGCAAAGCTATCGCCGTTTGCCGGCAGCCAATCTATCCGCCATCGGCTCCGGGTCGGCAAGGAGCTGCGGGCGGGGGCAGAGCGGGCTGGGCTGGGAGAGGGCTCTGGGGGGCTCTGGATGGCTGTTTTCAGCCCGGAGATCCCCATCATCTTCGTCCACCATCACCGGGAGAGACCCTTCCCAGCCGCGCGGCGGCTCCGCTGCGCTGGGCGCGGTCTGGGTGTGTCAGGACTCGGCGAGGGCTGTGCGCTGCTGGCCGGGGGGGTTTGCGGGCTGCGTGGCTGCTGCACACGCTGCCAGGTGTTTCCTGGGTGCCCGTCTCCCGAGGCCGTGATGGGGGTCGCAGGCTCTGCCCTTCGGAGGGCGCGGGGCCGGGGCCGCCCTGGTGCTGCCAGGGCCGGGAGATGGAAGTGCCTGTGCCCGCTCCCCTCCCCTCCCGTCCCTGCTGCCGTTCCTCCACAGGGCTGAAAACAATCACGATAAATCAGAAACCCTCCCCTGGCCTCGGCAAGGTGCTGGGAACTCGGGATAGGAGTTTATCCATCCTAAATAATAATGCACTGGAGCTGCCAGCTCCCCGCTGGCTCCATTTGCATGATGCTAAAAATCAATGACCCGGGTGACTCTTTGATGGTGGAAAAGAGTCCAGAGGACTTGGAGCAGGACTATCCAGGGACTCCAGGATGCTGGCAGCCATTAGCAGTGAGGAGGCCGTCACGGGCTGGCCATGCCCCGGGTTTCACACCAATCTAACAAAGGGAGCTGGATGCTGCCAGTGCAGAGCTGGGGCTGATTAAATCTTTGTTTAAGAGCTCCAGAGCTCCATTACCTACATCGAGAGAGAGTTAATTAAACAGGGGAGGTGGGAGGTGGCAGCTGAGGTGGCTGAGGGCATTTCCGTGGAGGCACAGCTCCGGAGCAGCACGGACAGCGTGCCAGCCAGGAGCCAGCCCTCGGCACCACTGCCTGCTTGTGCCACTGCCAGCGCTCCTGGGGGCAGCGGGAGCACTCCAGTGTGGTGCCACCTCCTCTCTGGCCCCGGATTTTCCTTTCTTTCCCCCGTGGAATCTCTGGAAAATGATATTTTTCCCAGGAATTCCAGCGCAGCTCCTCTCCAAGGCCAGTGCAGCTGCTGCCTCGCCAGGCCTTCCATTTGTTTTTGGGATACTGGGCTGCCTGGAATTGGTTTCTACTTCCCTGTCAGCAGTGGGAGGCTCCGTGGCAGCCACCCTGCTGCTTCCATTCGGCTGTGCGAGGCCATAGATTAGATTCCTGTTTGCTTCATGGAAGATCCCTGGTGATATCAATTAGGTATGTCAGAGGGACCCGGGGGAATGTTTCTTCTGTTATTTATTTATTGGCACCGGAGCCATTGCAGGCTCCCAGAGCGAGACACATAATGTCTCTTGCCTTTCTTCACTCACACTCCCTCTCCTGCTTTTTATGGCTCCTAATAAAGCCCAGCAAAGGTTATTTCCAGAGGGGAGAGGCTGCTGCAGGGCCGGTGCCCTGCCGTGCTGGATGGAGCATCCCTGCTCGCAGAGCCAGGCTCGTGCTCACCCTCCCTGAGCCAAGCACGGGTGAGCTGGGTCACCTTTGCCCTCGCTGCACTTCCAAGAGCCCCGTAATTCCCTCTCCAGCTCAGTGTGGCCAGGACAGCCCTGGAGGGCCCCGAGTGCTGCCAGCTCCTGCTGCAGGTGCCAGCGAGAGGCACCAGAGCAAATTTAATGAGATACGTGAGAAAGCGGTGCAAATAATTAAAATCTGTCAGGGCTGGAGGCAGAGAGAGGTGAGGGGAATGAAGGGAGCCTTGGTGATTCCTGGATACATCCACTGAGCAGGTGCTTTATTGTGGTGCTGCAGCCCTGGCCGGGTGCAGGGACAGGGAAATGTCACTTCTTGATGTTGGATTCTGTGTGGAACCTTGGGCCAGCCTGTCCAGGTCCCTGCTCTGCTGCAGGGAGCTGGGGGATTAGCAAAGTGAGGATTGGCTTAAGAGGAAAAGGTTTAACCAGCCTGAAACTTAATGTTTGTCTTTGAAGTCCCCAGGGAGGGATACCTGCGCCCGGGGTCTGCAGAGCTGCTGCCTGCGTACCCAAATCCCGTGGAATCCCCCACAAGGCACAGTCCTCCTGCTTTTGATGGAGCTGCTGGATTTTGCTCGGCAGAGTTGGAGTGTCCCTCTGAGTTCTGTGGCTCCTGCAGCCCGGCTGCTCTGCAGGGCCCGTTAATCAGGTCGGGATAAAATACTGCAGCCTGCTGTCATCATCCATCTCCTCTTCCCCCCGAGGTCAAGTGGGGCCCTCCCGTCCATCCCAATGAGCAGGGCAGCCCATAAAACACGTTTTATGAGCTCTGCCTAACGAATCCCTCCCCTGAGGCGTGTGCTGTCGGGCACGGTGCTGGGAACAGCTCCTCTGCACCCCCCCCGGAGTGCATTTCCTTGGGGCTCTCAGGGGTTTATTCCAAAGCAATGGGGTTTCCTAGGAGGCAGTCACTGTGTACTTTAATTGTCCCCAAGCCCTTGCTGGGGTCCCTGGTGTGGAAGGGTGGGGATGCTCCTGTGCCGCCCCCACTGTGCTGCCCATCAGGACTGGGGGGTCCTGCCCCTGCCACCCCCCTGGTGCCAGGCTGTGACTAAATCACTGCACTCAATCTGCGAGCTGCCCGGTGTCCATGGCCCTGTTTACTCCAGCTCCATCCCTCGGAGGGAATCCCATTTGAATGTTAATGCCTCCAAGATGAAACCTGGCTGATTAAATCTTAGACTTGCAAATGGGTTTGGTAAAGAGACGTCGGGAAAGGTGGGACGGAGCTGCTGCCTCACCGCAGATACAGCAAATAGCAGCACTTTGTGATTAGGTGTGAGATTCACTCTCACAAAACGGGAGTCTCCAGGGGCTCTTTTCTGGCGAGAAATCCTTTAAGTACATAAATTTATGGCAGTTTTTATTTCCCCAAACAAAAAGAGGTCCCAGGCTGTTGTGGGTGGCTGAATGGGCAACAAGGGAACGAGCTGGAATGGATGGGAGCCCTGGCTGGGGCCCGGGCGAGGTGGTGGCCACTCACATCCCAGCCCAGCACTGGGGGGCAGTGGGACAATGGGTCACAATGCTCAGGGGAAGGTGGGCGTTGTGGGAAATGCCTCTGAGACTGCGATTAATCCATCCTTGGCTGCAGGAATTACAGGCAGGCAGGCAGGGAAGGATGGAGCCTTCTGCTCCTGGGGAAGCACTTGAGCATCATCATCTGTGGGTGGGAAAGCGGAGGCGGGGAGCAGAGATGCAGCCTGGCAGAGAGATCCTTCCCTCCTGCCGGCCCTGGCAGCAGCCTCCGTCTCAGTTGCAGCCGAGGATGGATTATTCCAGCTTGGCACGCGGGTTTCTTTTATTTTCCCGATGAAAAAGCAAGCCTGGATTTGAAACACCTTTAAAAATGCAGATAGTGGGGCAAACCGCCGTGACCCCTGCTCACGATACAGAGCAGGACTTTAATGAGAGCCCTGCATTCATTCTTATCTGGAGCACTGGGAAATACTGCCAGGAAAGCAGACAAAAGGAAGTGGTGAAGCTGCAGCCTGGATTTAGCACATATTAAACAATTTGTCTTTTGCTCCCCTGCCGGGCAAGAGCACATGGGGCTGCTGCAGCCCCAAAATCTGGGGAGAAAGCCAGCAGAGGCAGGCAGGGTCCGAGGGGAGAGCGCTGCTGGATCCACGGCAGAGCACAGGTGCTTTCCTTGAGCTGCTTTGCTCTGTGACAGAATGCTCCCAGCCTGGTGGGACTTTGGCAGCAAGGCTTTACTCCGCTCTCTGGGGTTCTTTGCTTGGCTCCTCTGTCCCGCTGTCTCTCTGCCATGTCCTGCCTGAGGGGAGGGTGTAGCCGGGGGGGGGCAGGGTCTTCTGCCAGGTAACAAGCAGCAGCACAGGAGGAAATGGCCTCAGGTTGTGCCAGGGCAGGTTTAGATTGGATATTGGGAGCTATTTCTTCACTGAAAGGGTTGTCCAGCCCTGGAGGGATTTAAAAGTCATGTAGATGTGGCACTTGGGGACATGGCTTCGTGGTGGCTTTGGCACTGCTGGCTTGGGCTTTTCCATCCTAAACAATCCTATGATGTCTCTCCCCGACCCATTGCTCTGCTGAGCATTCCCTGGGATTGCATTCTGGGGCTTCACATCATGCCCTGCCCTTCTGCTGGGGAGCTGGCAACGTCCATGGAGAGCCACAGCTCTGATTTACCCGCCCGAGACTTCCGTTGCTTTCCTTGTTCTGGATATTGAAACATTCATCATCCGTTCATTACGGAGCAATCTCCAAATTATCCTGGCTCTGAGCAAACTCGGCTGCACTCGCTGGGGCGTCAGCAGGGACTGATATTTCCTGAGCCCACTGCCGCTCTCGGGGAGGAGCTGGCGCTGAATCCCCATCCGTGCGAGGCAGGTGGAGGGATGTCCCACCTGCAGCAGCGCCGGGAGCAGGCGGCTCCGCGCGGTGCAGGAGGCAGGAACAGCTTGCGATGGGGCTGCTTTGGTGGGTCCTGGCCATGGAGAGCACCTGCAGATCCATGCATGTGGGCGGGTTGTTGCGGGGACAGATGAATGGAGGCGCCTGGCAGAATTCCCCGAAGGAAGGGATGGAGCCAGCGGGGTGCCGGCTCCCGGCCGAGCCAGGCAGGCACCGTGCCAGGCCCCGGCACTGCCAGGCAGCCCCGCAGCCCCCAACCGCCTTCCTCATGGGCACAGCCCGGGCTCGGCTTGACAGGATTCCTGGGAAAGTATTTTAAATAATACATGAAGTTTCCGTGCAGTTCAAGGCTGGCGCGCTCGTTTACCAGCAGCTGCGATGTGTTAGCGTCTGATAAACACGGTTGTTATATATTATGTATATCGCATCCCGGTGCCAGATTCGCGGGGAGGTGTCTCCGGTCACACAGCTGGGCTGTTTGCTGTGCATGAGGATGAGGCTGCGAGAGCATCCCCGATGTAAACAGTGCCGGGAAGCTCCGCTCGGAGCCGCCCCGCCGTGTAGTGAGAGAGTCTAATCGCTACATCTAATTACTGAGACGGGGAAATCGATACGGAAGATTTCCAAGTGCCTTAAAATATCCTGAATTCCCTCCCTTCCAGGCGGCTGCTGGCTGGCTGCGGCGGAGCTCTGCAGTGTGAGGGTGACGAGGCTTCAGGCTGCGGGACCTGACCGGGCGTGGGAGAGCAGGATTTGGGATGAACGGAGGGCTTGGCAGCCTCTGGGCCATGGGCAGCGCTGACAGAGGGAGGGATGGAGCTGGCACAGTGGGCTGGAGGGCACCTGGACCTCTGCTTTTGGTAGCAAAGCTCTCAGTCTGCGGCCTCAGCTCCTTCGGTGGGAGTCTCCTGGCTAGAGGAGACGTGGGGACCAGAGGGCACCCGTTCAGGCTGGATGGGGATGGGGACAAGGAGGAGGAAGCTCTGTCGGGTTTGTTTTTGTTTCAGGCTTTTCAGAACACAGGAACAAACATTTCCTACATCCCACAGTGAATACTCGGGGCTCAGATTTAATCTCCCATTTATTCACATGCTGATGAGGCCCTGAGCATCCCTTCCCAGGAGCTGTTGTTTGAGCTCCCCCAGCCCCTTTCGCAGCCAGAAGAGCCTTCTAGAGGCCACAAGAGGCCTTGGCAGCCTTCCTGCCCAAGCACCAAGCACGTGGGCCTGGGAGTAGGGGGGGTCAGTGCCCCCCACATCCGACCCCCATCGCTCCCACTGCAGAGTCCTCCACCAGCTCTTGGTTCGTGCGCTGCGGGGGAAGCGAGCCAGCCCCTTAATGAGATGAGCTCGGGCTCGTCCCTTGCTCGGCAGCTAATTGAGGTGTGCGAGCTGCTCTCCCGTTAGGCAATCACCGCGAGTTTGTCTAAACCCATCGCGGAGCAGCCGCCGGATCAAAGGGCCGGGCTCTCCAGGCTGCCATGCCCAGGCTGCTGACAGCGCCTGCTGCCACTTCCCTGAGTGACTGCTTGACACAATAAATCTGTGGGAGAAGGAGGCAGTTCTGATCTGCTGTCATCTTCCCCAAATGCTCCTGATGCATTTTCTTTCCTCATTACACATGAGATGTCAAGTCCTCACCTGCGAGAGTGCAGCTCGACATCTCCCCGGCCCGTCCTCCTCCCCCCGGAGGGCTCCCAGCTCCCGGCTGACAGGGTCCCTGCGGGGGCGGCTGCCGGGGGGAGCTGCCCCCACATTCCCAGTGTCCTTCCCTCAGCCTGGAGCCCTTCCGAGGGGCTCCTGTCCCGTGCTGTGCCCCTCTGCCCCCATGGACCACTGTCGGGCCAGAACCCGGGCTGCTGCCTGGCTCATTCTCCCGTTTTTTGGGATGAGCCTCTTTGGTGCCCACAGATGTGGGCACGGCCCTGTGCCCGGGTTTGGTGTCCTGGCTGCAGGCCCAGGAGCCCAGAGCTCTTGGGGGAGCGGGCCGGGGCTCAGGGAAGGGCGGCAGAGCCGGTTCACCTCCAGCCCGCCTTCGCAGAGGAGAAGGAGCAATTAGCAGTCTGATAGCAAGATTAATAGCAGATGCTCATAATTAACTCACTATGCATGTAAGCAGCTATTGTCTCCATTTTACCCTGCGTGGATTGATATTCAGGAGTGACTCATTACAGAGACAGAACCGATTCTGCCTGCAGAGCGCAGCCACCAGAATGGAAATTGCAATTAGAGTTGGTTGCGTCCCTGCCAAAAGCTTGAGGAGCAGGCGCTGGGGTGGGACAGGCCCCCCTGCCTGTCCTGGGGGGCTGCCCTGGGCCCCCCAAGCAGTGTCCGGGGCTGGGTGCTCCCCCTGCTCCCAGCTCATCCCAAAGGTTTATGGCTGCAGAGCTGCCGGGCTGGCCCAGCCCGCTGCTGAACAGAGAGATGAAAAATGGCTGGAGAAGCTGGAGAGTGGCCAAAACCTGCCGAGAGTTGCACAGGGAAGCAGAACAAAGCGAGGTCAAACGCTGCAGTGCTCTCCAAGCCAGAAAAGCCTTTTTTTTCACCTCGAAATGGCATCCAGAGCGGCCCTTCCTGTGCTGGTGTGTCAGGTACCCTGTGACAGCAGCGATGTGTGACCTCCCCAAGAAGGGTTTGTGTGTCTGTTAAAGGATGCAAGAGCAGCTTCCCTGTGCCTGGTGCTGGTTTTGGGGGCAGGAACACCTCGGGGTGCATGGTCTGTCCCTGCCTGACCCTGGGCAGTGCCCCAGCCCCGTTGGGTTTCCAGCACATCCCATCAGGGCCCTTAAGCACATCTCTCACGGTTCCAGAAGAACCCAGTGCCAGCCAGGACATCCTGTCTGTCTCGAGGAGACATCCCTTGATCCCAGGAACCTTGTCCAGTCCTGGTGAGAGCTGTGGCTGTGAGCTCTGGGGCAGCAGCAGAGCACAGGCCCTGTGAGGCTGTGTCTGTGTCTCAGGGCTGTCTGCTCTGGCTGCTGAGCCGGCCCGGCTCCTTTGGACATCCCGGTAATTGCCTGTGTCAATTCACTTCCCTGGAACAGCTTCTCTGAGGACGGCCCTCCCTGGGGAGAGGTGCAGAGCTGCTGCTGCTGCTGCAGTCTATCTTTTGTGTGGTTTTTTTTCCCTCCCTGCTCACCATCACCTCGCAGAAGTGAGATTGAGGCAGGAAAGGTTTATTTGTGTAACCCCGTGAAGTATTTTCACTCTACAGACACGAGCTGCCACAGCAGGCAGCAGCTCTGTCCCTTGGCCCAGCACTCGGGGACAGGGATGGGGGTCCTGCACGTGGGGATTTGGTGGGGGACCTAGGGGGCACCGTTATAGCACTGACACCAAGATAACCCCTCGTAGGCTTTTGGAGAAGCACTGTGCTCTGTTAGAGGCCTGTGTCTGAGAGCAGTTGAGTTTTGCTGGAAGGGTGGGATGGAGCCAGAGGGATGGATCCCGGGAGCAGCACTGCCCGCAGGGAAGGAGGGAGAGATTCCTGTCCCTGCTGTAATGCTGTAGTGGATCCGGGTGACTTTGTTGTGGATCTTGTGGCACCTGGTGTGTTCTTGACACTTCAGATTTAATATGAAATAATAAACTGGTAGGGAGCCTTCGTGGCAGAGAGCATTGCTGCATTCCCAACCTGCATCTCCTGGGTGTGCGATGCAGGGCTCGGCTGCTTTGGCAAGGAGAGGATGAATCCTTCCCCGGCCCGCCCCTGCTCCCCTTTCACAGCAAAGCGACCCCGACTCTGCCTCCGGAGCCGCCTCCTGCTGTCCCCGCACGGATCGAGTGGAGGTGCCCGGGGTGGAGGCAGATGCCAAGCGCTGCGGGCGGTGGGGCCGGGGCGAGGGGCCGCGGCGGAGGCAGCGGGACCCCGGGCAGAGGGGGGCCGGAATTACGCAGCACCGCCTGCCAGCGCCTTATCCCGGGCAGAGGGGAGCTGGAATTACGCAGCACCGCCTGCCAGCGCTTATCCCATTTGCGTAATCGCTGCCCCCCCGGCAGCCCGGCTGTCTGATGTGCTCCGCAGCCCCGGCGGGATCAGCCCTTTTTGGCTAATGTCATCTGCACGGGTAATTAGGCAGCCAGGGTTGCCATCTGGGCTCTGCCCGGGCAGGGGCAGCGCTGGGTGGGGGGATCACAGCCCTGGTTTTGGGATGGCATCCGTGGCACGGGGGTTGCTGTCGCAATCACCTGCGGGGTGCTGGGGGAACCCTCTCCACCCCTTCCCTCACGGGGCTCTGCAGGTCCAGGCTCTGGGCGGGCTCAGCCTGGGCAGGGCGACGGGCAGGAGAGCAGGAGCAGCTCCACAGCTGCTCATTTCCGTGGGCTCCGGCGTGGGCTGGGGTGCCAGGCTGGCAGGGAAGGAGCTCGCTCTGCCGAGCCTCCAGCTCTTTGCTCCTGCATCTCCTCCCTGGCTGGCGCTGCCTCCGAACAGACCGCGAAGGCGCGGGCATATGGTAATGCATATTTAACTGGTATTTACATTCAACAGTGTCTCTCTGTAGCTCTGTTTTCCTTCCCAAATGCTCTAATTCCTCCCGGCTCCCAGCGGGGGAGGCCCGGGAAGGCGGGCGCCCTTGGCAGGGCTGAGGGGCTGCGCTGGGCTGGTGCTGCCTGCAGGCTCCTCCTGCTTCGTGTCTCCTTTGCTGGGGCAGCTTTCCTGTCTGCGAGCCAAAGGGCAGAGATGCCAGTGCTGGGCTGGGAGCTCAAACTGTGCTCTGAAGGGAGAGGAAAGTGTGCAGAAAGAGGCTTTTGAGGGTAAAATACCTGGTGTTTCCAGGAAAGGTGCAGGAGAAGGTTGCGTTTGGGTCTGCGGAGAGCCAAGGTGGATGTGCTGGGTGTCCTGCCCAGCCTGGCTCCCCCCTGGGCTCCCACCCACCCCTGCCCTGTGGGGGAGCATCCTGCTGTGCCAGGAGAGAGCTCCCTGCTTGGCACAGCCGCTGGCACGGGGAGGGCTGGACATGTCCTGGTGTCTCTCTCCGGCACTTTTACCAATGGCTGAGAAATGAGAAAACCAATTAAGAACAGAGGGGAACTGTTAAGACAAAAAACCAAATAGCTCCTGTTCCAATTGACTTTGCTCCTTAATCCTGGTGCTCGGGAGCTATCGTTATTCCAAACATACCAGCATAATAATTAAACATAATTACTTGTAGGTTCTGGGCCGGTGACTATCTATACTGAATGCTCCTAATGAAATTTCTATTAAGCACACGCTGACTGGTTAATAAATAATAACAAGGCCTCAGTGTCTGGTCAGGGAAGGGCCCTGGTGTGTCCAGTGGGGAGAGGGCTGGGAGCAGAGGGCTGTGGAGCAGCATTCCCCCATTCCATTCCTGTGCCATCCCGCGTCCCCTGGAGCCCCGAACACCCTGCAGGGCCTGGCTGCCCCATCCTCACCGGCCCCGGGGGTCCCCACCCGCTCCTGGCCCTCAGAATGCAGCCTGGCGTGACCTGTGAAAGGCCCTTCATGGGTTTGGGTCTCTGTATTGATGTAAAAAGCAAACGTTGGGTAATGAGGACGTTGTCAGAGCTCCAGAGAGAGGAATCACCTGTTTAGCTCAGAACATTTTCCTGGAGATTTAATCCTAATTTAGGATCCAATTATAAACATAGAGGGTAATATAATGGCCTGAAACATTAGTCAAGGCAAATTCTATAATTGATGAGTGCTAATGTGAAACAGTTTGAAAATGAGGACGCATTTTGTTTTTAAATCCTCCCTCCTCCCCCTCCTCTGAGAAATCTGCAGCTTCGGGAGCCGGAGCACTTCAAGAGAACAAAGACCCTTTGAAAGCTCCTTTTTTTCCCCCTTTCAATGCTTATCTGAAAGGACATCTCTCTCCCCTTAGTTGCTGTAATCATAAAAGCACAGGTGACAAACTGCTTCGTACCAGGCATCATCAATTGCAAGTTGGGGATTTTATAAACACGTTTGTGTCTGTGTGTGTGTGTACACACACGGCAAAGGCAGCGGCTCTGTGCCAGCAGATGATTCCTATCAGCCCACCAGGGGAAAGCCAGCCAGCAAACTTTTAAGGGACAACTTTAATCTCTGTCTCCCCTGCGGTGGCGATGCTGCTCGGTGTTCCCGGGGCAGGGGACAGGGACCCACTGGATCACGGGATACACCGGGACCTCTCTGCCCTCGTGGTGCTGACAGTGATGCTTTGCAAGCACTCCACGGGCGAGTTTTGCTGGGTTTGTAAATACTTTCATCCGTGTTGTGCTCTGTTACTGCGGGAAAGGAAAACAAATTTAATGTCAGGGCTCAGAGCTGCCCCCACACAATGCCCCTGGGCAGCCAAGGGATGTAATTCTGAGTTTCACCAGCCTTGTCCTGATTTCTTACCCCTGTCCAGCTCACTCCAACACAGCTCAGAGAGCTTGGCTCGAGGGCTTTGCTGTGACCCACAACTGGGGGTGAATGGGGGCTGCAAACCCCCCTGACGGACACTGCCCACAGCCCTGAGGCAAAACACCTCTGAAAGACGCTTAGGTCACGAAGGAGGACGCTGGATCTGCAGTCCATGTGTTTAAGGGAAAAAGAAGGGATGCACCCACCCCCCGGGTCTGTGAATCCCTTCCCTCCTCTCAGCTGTGAGTGAGAAGCGGTTTCTTAAAGTCCAAACCCGGCTCGGATCCCGAGGTCGCTGCTGGAGCTGCTGCTCCTGGGGAGGTTCCTCCCTCTCCCTGCCCGCGCTGGGGTGGGACCCTCGGCGTCCAGCATCCTCCTGGTCCATGGGCAGCATCCCCCGGGGCAGGGCAGCTGCCGGTGCCGTGCCCGGCTGTTTCCAAGGTGACAATCTCCTTCCCCAGCCTTTGAACTCCAAGGTGATTTCTTGTCTCTGAACAGCACCTCGGAGCCGCCGGCGTTTCCCTGCGCTGTGCCAGGATGGCTCTGCTGCCCGGGCTCTGCTCCTCTGTCTGATCAACAAAGTGTTTGGGGCAGATAAGGCTGACTCGGGCTGTCACACGCTCAGAGAAATAAATATCTCCCTCTGCAACCAACGCGCCCAGCGCTGTTGAGAAACTTCCTGGGTTTTTCCCGGCTGGTGTTTTCCTCCTCCAGCTCAGTCCCGGGTGGGCAGAGGTGAAAGGGGAATGAAATAAATTCCCTTGGTGCGCTGGGGGCTCTGGAAATGGGTTCGGGGGCTCTTGGCAGTGATGGATGAATTGGAAAGGCAGCGGAAAGCCAGGGGTTGGACTCAAGCTGAGCACCCCGGAGCCTCGGGGGGGCAATGGGGTGGGGGGAACCTGCTGCTGGTCCGGGGGGTGCAGGGCAGAGCTCTGCCCCTCGCTCCTGCACTCACAGCCACCTTCCCTCAGGCTTTTATCTCCAGCCTTTCGTGAATGATAAAAAGCAAAGGGAAAGGGAAAAGAGAAAAACCCGAGGAGGTTGAAAGTCGTCCTTTGAGGACAATTTTATTGTTGCTCTGCCGTCTGAGTGGCTGAATCCACTCGCAGTTCAGTGCCAAGCAAACACCTGCGCTGAGTGAGCTCGGCCAGCTTCGATCCCAAGCACAGGTGGCACAGCACGCCCGGCCCGCTCTGTCCCTTCCCCAGGGCTGCCCGCACAGCCCCCGGGTATTTGGCATTGCTAGTTCACTATCTGCTGCGCTTCCACCGCAGGTGGGTGCCCGGGGGCTGCTCGGCCCCCTCATCCCCAGCGGGGCACGGGGACTTGTGCCACGTTGCCGCGGTCTCTCGCACCTCGCCGCCTCCCCGGATCGGTAGCGATGCAGCCCAGCTAGCGGGAGTTGGCCTGAGGAGAGGGGCGTGATCACACATCATCCAGCAGCTTCTGGATTTCTTGGTTCAAGGACAGGTCTCAGCGTTCTTTTACTTCTCTGCCTGTCTTTTTGCGTCCATCCATCAGGATTTTTGTAATTCGGTCGCTCCCAGGGCACCTGGATGCTCTCAGGGAGTATCTGCCTGCACGGCCTGACCTCTGTGGGGCTGGAGGACACAGTGCCTGTCCCCCAAAACCCCCGGCGGGAGAAGCTCCAACGCCCTCACAAATCCTAACAGGTGAGAAGGGGCTGGGGAAGCTCTGCCAAGAGACCTTTCCTGGGGGTTAATTCAGCCTTAATCGCAGGCTCAGCGAGTCAGGGCTCGGTGCTCCTCTTTGCAGGACAAGATAATCTCCTTATCTCCGAGCCCATCGAGCTGCCCCAGCCCTGCTGCCCGAGGAGCATTAGTGTGAGCTGCGGGGGATTACAGCCCAGCCCTGCCCTCCCGGAAAGCTCCCGAGGGAGCTGCGGGGGAAGCCGTGCCAGGCGCTGAGAGACTCAAACTCTAAACCCCTCCTCCTGCACTTAAAATCGCTTTGTTTCTGTCCCCCTGGGCACGCGTGGGGCTGTTTGTCTGTCTGACCCGGGCATGGCGCTCCGGTCCGAGGGAGGACACGGACACGGACACGGACACGGACACGGACACGGACACGGACACGCTCTGTGCCGGAGCATCCTCCAAACCACCCAGCTCTGGCTGCGTCCTGCCCTCGCCTGCCTCCGCACCCCAATGGAGGGGATTCCAAATCCGCTCCCCTGAGGTTTGCAGCCCTTCCCTGCACCGAGGGAGGCTCAGCCCCAGCTGCTTTTCCCTGCACGTTCCCCTGGCAGCCCCCGGTGTGCAGCACCGCACGGCGACGGAGCATTGGGCACTGAGAGGAGCTTTTGGCTCCAGCTCAGGGTGTCAAGAGCCTCAGCTAATCCCGGGAAGCATCCAAACAGACTGCCCGAGGCGCCAGCCAGCCCCGTGCTGCGGATCTGCCATTTCATCTCCGTGCTTCTGGTACTCCAGCCTGAGTGAGATGCTGGCCAAAAGCACGGCTTTGGGGGAGGATGCTCAGAAAATCCCCCTCTGGAGCCGCGTGGAGCTTGGAGGAGGGGAGGGGATGCAGGAAGGGGTCAGGCAGGGCTCAGGGAAGGGATGCTGGTGGCAGGTGGAGCTGCCTGCGCCGCGGGGAGCCCTTGCAGCACACGGCGATTGCTGTGGTGTCAACACCTCCCCTTCCCCCTCTGTGACATCCCTTTGTGAGCCGGCTTCAAAGACGCCTCTCCCCCTTCCCCTCCTTTAGGAAGGTGTGTATGAAACTTTAATTACAGTAGCGGTGTTTAAAGGGATGGTTACACCTGCTGAACAGGCAGCAGTCACAGCAGCGACAGGAGCACACGGGGAAACATCACGGGGACGAAACTGCCGGCGCGATCCCGGTGTGTCAGCTCCCCCGGCATCCCATCTGTGAGCGAGATCAGGCCCTGCCCTCGGATAAATGCTTACATGGGGTGCTCAGGCAAGTCAGATGTGGAGGAAGGAAGTGATTTATCCCTCTGTGGCAGAGTCCTGGCACGGCTGCCAATAACCCTGCAGATGACAAACTCCTTTTCCCGAGTGAGCATCGCCCTGCTCGGTGCTGGGGACAGGGGAGGGGACGAACCAGTGCTGGACTTCCAATTCCTGCTCCAAACACAAGCCTGTGCTGTCGGGGGCTGGGTTTTGGGGTGTTCTCACCTGCTGGTTCCCCTCTCCCTGTTCTCCCTGCATCACCAGGGTGCAGGCTGGGGCCTCCTGCCTGGCGTGGCAGGTGTTTCCTCTGAAAAAAGGAGGATTCTACACACCAGGAGATCGAGGGATGAGGCGGGCAGTGACTGGCCCAAGGTGACTCGGGGAGTCCGTGGTGGCCAGGGCAGTTTGTGCCTCTCCCATGGTTGGTGCCCGGGCACAGAGAGCCCCGGAATGGCTGGCAGGGCTGGCACCAGGCTCGGCATTGTGGTACACAAAGTGACATTCGAGGACAATGTGGCAACTTATTGCTGAGCAGAGGAGAATAAATCTGCAGCGCTGGGGTGGAGGCACAGTGCTGTAAAGCAAAGAGCCAATATAACAGTCTACATAACACCATTAGTCTGGGAGCGAGGCAGTTGATATAGAAGGAGAGATGGCATGAGCCAACAGGTCCTCACTTTATTTTTTTCCCCGTGTTTAATACAGTGTTCTGGAGCTGCTCTCTATGCTCAGCGTGTTTTATTGTTTTGCTCACCCTGAGAGAAGAACTGCTGGGGCTTTGATAAATGGATGGAAGGGCTGGGCTGGTGTTGCTGCAGTTTTTCTGGGTGTTCCGACCCACAGGGCTGGTTCCTGGGCACCCCCTTCTCTCCTGGCCTCTTCCTTCTGCTCCTCTGTCTGGTGCCCATCCTGAACTCTGCTGGCACCCAGGATGGCATCTGGAGCCTGCCCAGAGTCCTGAGTTAATTCAGTTACTGATTCTGTAGATGAAAGGGAGATGGGGGACTGAGGAGGGGAACATCCATTTCCCTGGAAGGGACAGGGAGCCCTGATTACCTTCCCCTGGTGCTGGAGCCCAGGGCTGGATCCGCTTGGTGCCCTTGGCTCAGAGTTCCCATTAGCACCTTGCCCCTCCGAAACGCCTGCTGGAATCGGAAGGATCATGAGGGATCCTGAGGTATCCCCGGGCTCTCCCCTGCCCCTGCCTGCCTTGGTGTGCGGGTCTGACCCCTGGGATGCAGCCGGGCTCGGCCAGGGGCTCAGTGTGGCCGCAGCATGGAGCCAGCGGGAACGGGAAGCTCTGCAGGAGTGGCCGAACAAACCCCGCAAGGAAGAGCTGGGGACAGGCGCTGCCGACTGAGAAAGCAATTTTGGAAGACAAACGTAATCTGCGGATCTGAATATCCACAAGTGAAACGGGGGGGAGATAAAAGGAGCAAGAAGTCAGGGAATCCAAGCAGCGCCGGGTGCACTTCAAAGGGGAAGGGAGCTGGCTGAGAGATTTACCGGCAGCCGCGGCTGAGCCGGCGCGGAGTGGGGAGCCGGCACGGGAGAGAGCGGGGCACGCTGAGGAAAGGGAATTTGAAAAGCAAAATTTCAGACGCCCGTTTCCCCCTGGGTGGAATTACACAGAGAAATATTCTGGCAAAATACGAAAGGGACGGAGATGAAAGCAGAGCCCAGAATATACATTGCAAATGGCATCTGTCCGGGAGGGACAGCAGGGCCCACGCCCGAGGGGGGGCCACAGCCTGCAATTCCAGAGCTGGCTGGAGCTCGGGAGGCCCAGGGGGGCATCACCTGTGCTCAGGTGCTGTGGGAGAGCTGATAACTGCCTGTTAGACCCCCTGGCTTCTCCTGGGTATCTGAGGGTATTGATTAGAGCTGGACAAAGCCCACAGAAATGTTCTGGGGGTGCTCATGAGAATGTGGACTGTAGGAGGATTTGCTGGTCTCAAGCTGGCTGGGCCAGGACGCAGGGCCAGGGAATTTAACCCTCCTGGCTGCAAGGGGCATGGGCGGCGTGGGGCTGGCAATGCCCTGCGTGGCGTCCCCGGCCGGGGATGGGTGGGGACAGGGGGGACCGGCTCTCTGCAGCGTGACCTGCCCGGTGTGAGCGCCCAGGCGAGGGAGGGCTTGGAGCAGAAAGGCAGGAGAGGGTGGAGAGCAGGAACAAAGGCACCCCAGTGGCTCGGGAAAGGCTGCCTTTGCTTGCGGCTGAAAGCGCCGGGCAATAATAATCAAGATTTATCGCTCGGCAATCACCATAGCAACATCAAAACACAAGTGGGAGAGAGATGCTCCCCGGGGGGCTCCCTGCGTCTCCTCCTGCTGCTGCTCAGCCCCAACCAGGAGGAAGCAGAGCCTGGCGGGAAGGAAGCTGGGTTTGATGGTGGAGGAAGGAGCTCTCCCCGCCGCCATTGAGCCCTGCCTTGCAGCAGGAATATCCCAGACCAGGGGAACCCCCTGCGGGACCCGGGTGCCTGCTCCGTTCCCATCCGAGCGTGCTGGCTGCTCCTCGGGACACTGCTGTCCCTTGCCCGCTCCTTTTCGGGTGCCAGCCAGCTGCTGGGTGCCAACAGTGTGTGCAAAGACGGAAGTGCTGCGTTTCCTGCACGGGTGTTGGTGGCTCCTCGTGCTGCTCCCGAGGGGATGCAGGCTCCTTCCTGGCACTGGGACCGGCACCAGCACTGTCCTGCTGCCCCTGGGCAGCTCTGACAGGAGGAGCTCTCGCCTTGCTGGCACCATCTCCAGCCCTGTTTCTGCTACCAGAGCTGCTAAGCCTCCATAAATATGCTTTTATTAATCAAGCAGTGTTTGTTTAGCATAAACCAACTCCCCTGCTAAATGGCTGCAGGAGCAGCGCGTGGTTCACAGCCATGACTCAGGGCTGCCAGCGCCGCTGTGCAGGGCTGGGAGGGCACCATCCATCTCTGCCCCTCGCTGCCAGCTGCCCCTGGAGCCCTGGGCACGGCGGGCTGGCTCCATCCCGGCTGCTCCCTTCGGCTCTGGGTGTTGGGAAAGGCTCCCCATGGCTGTGCTCCCTCCTCGGGGATGCTGGGAGCACATCCCTGCCGGTGTGAAGGTGGGGATTGACCCCCAACAGGGACCCCTGGAATCCCCCCAGGTCCCCAAAGGGCACAGCCACAGCTGGCCAGGCAGACCCCGAGCCTGGGGGTGTCCCTGCACAAGAGGGAACAGCCACGGCCAGGCCCCTTCTCCGAGGAGAGCCCAGCAAGGAGGGACCCTCTGCAGGGGCTGCTGCTTGGGGAGCTTATGGAGAGATTGGAATGGGGGGAAAAGCAGCTTTTGCCTTTGAAGGGGCAGCCAGGAGATATCTGGTGGGAGAGGAGCTGCAGGCTGCCGGCTCCTCTGCTTGCTGATCCAGTGCCAGGTTGCAGGGGCTGAAGCAGCCTGTGGAGTTAGCAAAATCCTTTATTTTACATTTGATATCTTGTTCAGATCAATAAGGATTCCTTGAGCAATTCGGGGGCTTGTAGTCTCCTGATTAGCTGTCCCTTTATCCAGTTAGATTTTTCTTATCTAGAGTAATTGTTGTTCCAGAGAACATCTACGGCTGCAACATGACCTTACCGGCAAGGGTACGGCTCCCCGAGAAATACAGCTCCCCACGCCGGCCCTCCCTGCCAGCCCCTCCGCCTTATCTCCCTATAAATTGTTGCTGCGAGCTTTTGTTGCCTTCCCAAGGTGAGCCAGGGCGATCCGGAAGGCAAATAAATAAATCTCCATTGCTGAAAGGCCCCGGCAGTGGCCGTGGGGAGGAGGAGGAGGAGCAGGAGGGATGTTTGCTGCGGCCGCCGGTGTCCTGCAGGCTCTTTCCAGCAGATCTCTTGTCCGATGGACTTTGACAGGAGTTTTTTATTAACCACTGTGGCTCCTCCATCTATTCCCAGCCCCAGCATCTTCGGTTGGGTTTGTGTTCCAGCCTCAGATTGGAAATAAATTGATGGCTAAAATAAAACCCCCCTCCAGATGGGAGGGTGATGAATGAGGGAGGAGAAGGGGATTCAGGGAGGTTGTTCTTTCCTTGGGTTGCTGTCAAACATCTTGGTTTTGCCTTTGGTGGTGCCAGCAGGGATGCTTGGCACTGCCCTTTGCCAGAGGGGCAATGTGGTGTCCTGCGTCTTCCACTGGGATTTCATCTCTCCCTTCTGATGGGATCTCTCGTTTTCCCTGAGTAGTTAATGGAAACTAATGCAGGGCTGACACTAAAGGAGAGCTCGACACCAGCCCCTCAAATGCCACCTGACACCGGCAATTCCTGGGAAACAAACAACTCCATTAAATTCCCCGCGTGCGGGAGCGCTCCGGAGCGGCTGTCTCCATGGAGCACCCGCCTGCTGCTCCTCTTTGTCTGCTGGGAGAATCACAGCCACAGGTTTTTTCTGCGGGATGCCCAGCTCCTGAGTGCTGTCCTGCCCAAAGCCCTGGGGATGCAGCTGGGCAGCTTGTCCCAGAATAAATGACAAGGAACCAGGGACAGAGACGAGGTGTACTCTGGGAAGCAGCTGGTGGCCGAAGGTGTGGGCGAGTGGGTGTTTTTGCAAACACCTGGCAAATGAGCTCCCCACTGGCTCTGTGGAGGATCAACACTGCTGAGACGGAATGTGGCAAATGGCCCCGGCCAAGATGATGTGGAGGGGAAAATTATCAACTCCCCCAAATGCTTCAGCATTTCCAAAATAGACCTGAGTGCCTTTAGGTTCTGACTGTGCTCCGGTGTGATCCTGCAGCAGGGAGGAATGGATAACAATGGTCAGGGGGGTGGGATGGTCTGGAAATGCCAGGTGGGCACAGGGACAAGGACAGGCACCAGCTGTGCCCTGGCTGCCCCGGCAGAGCCGTGCCCAAGGAGGGTCCTCGCCCAGCTATCGCCAAACCACCCCTCGGGCACATCCCTGTGTCCCGCAGGGAGCTGCCAGGCTGCACCTCCTGCTCCCTTGGAAGCACCCAGGAAAGTCAGCCTTGTTTATTTATCGTTCCTTCCTTGCCTCTCGCTCCTTGTTGTGTGCAAACTGCCTGGAGACTCTGGAGAACCCTGGTTTGTGTTTGGGTGCCGTTCCAGCCCTTTTTCTGCTGGGCCGAGGCCGAGAGCACAGGGCTGATGGAAACAGAGCCGCAACCCCGGTCCCACAGCATCCCCCGGTCCCCGCAACATCCCCGGTCCCGCAGCATCCCCCTCCCCGCAGCACCCCCGCTCCTCCCGGCAGCCCGGCTCTGCCGCTGGGAGCCATGAGGGGGAGCTCAGCCCATTCCTTCCCTTCTCCTCGGCTGCATGCAGGGCTGGGGTGGCTTTGCCGAGGGTCGCGGTGGCACCGGGAGCCTCTCGCTGCGCTCCCCGCAGCCTGTCCCCGCCGCTCTGGGGACACCAGAGGGGCGGTTCACAGCCGAAACACGCCCCGTGCGTGTGTCCAGAGGGAGGGCAGGAGCCGGGGCAAGGCAGGACTGGTGCCCCTGGGGAGGCAGCGTCCACTCGCAGCGTCCTCATCCTCATCTTCATCCTCAGCCTCGCCTCTGTCCCTGCACCAGCTGTTTCCATGTGTGCCGCACCGCAGTGTCCCAGCTGCTGCGGGTGCTCTGAGGTGGCACCCATGTGCCCACCTGCCAGCTGAGGGGGCACAGCTGGGCTGAAGGAGCCCCTCGGGGTCTCACCCAGGGGTACAGGGAGATCCCCGACTCACAAGGAGTCTGGGGTGTCCCCTTGTCACTCCTGGCTGACCCCTGACTCGTGTCAGAAAGAGCAGAAACCGCAGAAAATAGGGGAGATTTTCTGTATTTCAATTTTCTGAAAAAAAGGAGAAATCCCATCCTATGTCTGCAATTATTTTATTATGCAGCACTAATGAAAAATACACTTGAACATCTAAAAAAGGCCTATGGTAAAGAGTTACTTAATGGAATAAATCACTCTAAATTAAGCAATTATCCCTTTGATTTTTTTCCTTTAAAACACCAATTGGCCAAAGGTGTTTCAGTAGTGTGAGATAACAGGCACAGTGAGGGCACATCTCCAGGGACAGCCACAGCCCAGGGGCTGCTCCAAACCAAGGCTGGGTGTGCTGGGAGCCCCGTGTGGCGCTGCAGAGCCGAGGGTGTGTGGGTGGGCATGGATGGCAGGAGGGGTGCAGGACACGGGGTCCAGCCCAGGCCCCTCTGCACGGCCAGGCCCTCGCTGGCAGCTCCTGCCAAGCCTGTGGAGCCGCTTCCCATCACAGCTCAGGCAGCTGACGCAGGCGAGGGAGGGAGAGAGGCAGTAAATAAATAAGCTAAATGAATAGCTGGGCTCTTCACGGGGGGAATCAGGGCTGTAAATTAGGCAGGGATTATCTTCGGATCCCAGGAACTGCGCTG
The DNA here is from genome assembly GCA_013390045.1 of Picathartes gymnocephalus. Taxonomy (NCBI): domain Eukaryota; kingdom Metazoa; phylum Chordata; class Aves; order Passeriformes; family Picathartidae; genus Picathartes; species Picathartes gymnocephalus. The sequence goes on along the minus strand of WEKY01018393.1, from coordinate 734,389 downwards.
CGTAAATACGACCGGGCTAACATGCCCTGGGGCGAGGGAACAGCTCTGCAGGGCCAGGCACGGCTTTGTCCTGGGCAGGGGTGTCCCCACCCAGGCTCCTCCCCTGTGCGGGCTCTCTGCCAGCCCTTGGGAATGGCAAACAGCGAATTCTGGATCCCTGTGCCTTTGGCATCCGCTGCGGGTCCCAGCTCAGCCACCAGCACCCAGCCCCACCCCCGCCCATTCCACCCTCCCCGGCTTATTTGTTAAATATCCTGTAATTATAGAGAAATAAAAGGCTCCTACAGATTAGGGGGTAATTATACTTAATAGGAACAGAATGAATATTCCTGGTTAACCATTTGGGCTTGGGAGGCAGATGGCACATAACCCTGTGCTGCCCTCGGAGCGTGGCAGCCCTGGCAGCGCTCTCATTCACCAGTTGCTCTCTGGCCCGGGACCAAAGGCATTAATTTGGTTGATCACCCCTGGTGGCTTTGCTGGTGAGTTGTCCGGCCCTGTCCTTAAGGTGGGGCTCCCAGATGGGTCTGGGGAGGCTCTTTGGGTGCCTCAGGCCGTGGGTGCCTGCCCTCTTCCCAGGGTCAGCAGCTCTGTGTTCTCCCTCCTGGCAGGGCACACCCCGCGGCACTCGGAGCCAGTGGCTGCTGGTGGCAGCGCGACAGGCGACACCCATAGCTCTGGGAGTGCTGCAGAAAGGCAACTGCTCCCGGCCAGCCCCATGGGAGATGGAGAGGCTCCCGTTATCCAGAGATCCTCCTGCCGCCGCCACCGCCGGCGCTGCTGGCGCCCGGCCCGGGCACGCGGCGCTGGTGGCAATTCGTGTTTTGCCATCTCCAGCACGACGGTGACAGCCCCGAGAGAGGTGGCAGGAGGTGACAGGACCCCGGGGCGCCCTGTCCAAGGCGGGGTTTGGGGAGGAGCTGCCCCTCAGCCTCGGGGCCGGGTAGAGCCCTTGGGGCTTGGGCAGCCTTTTCCTGGAGGCACCTGGGCAAGATCCGTCCCCTCGGAACGCGGGCGTTCTGGTGTGTGCAAACACCATCAATAAACACAGCGGCAGCCACCGGCAGAGCCGGCTATTTACTGTAAATTCAGCATCTAAACAGAGACATCGTTTTGTCTTCTACAGTTTAACACCATTCATAATTCCGTGTTTTAACAGGCTTCCCCCGGGGCCCCGAGACGCCTTTTTTATTTGAGGCTATTCCCAATTACCCGCTGTGCCTCTCCAGAGCTGGCTGCTGCTTAAAGCACACGCAGGGCTGCCGGGGCTGAGCCGCAGCCGCCGTGCTGTCACCCGGGGCTCTCCTGTCCCCTCCACGAGGCCCTTGAACCCCTGCACGGGCGGGAATTCACCGGTGCTGCAGCCTGGGTCCTGTGCATGGGGGTCTCCCCTGTGTGTATATAAATGGGAAAAAAAAAAGGCAAAACTACAAAAATATAAAGATATAAAAATGGAAATATAAAAATATAAAATATAAATCTATAAATATATATAGATAGATATATAAATATATAAATGTATAGATATATAAACATATATAGGTATGATTCATCACAGTGGCCACAGAGCCTCTCTCCTCCTTTGAGGCCCCTGGCAGAGCAGAGCACTCGTGTCCCCTCTTCTCTCATTTGGGGCTACCCTCCCACCCAAACCTGGAGCTTCTTGCCCCCCAATTAAAAATCTCCGTGAAAATTTAATTTAGCCAGGACCAGTCAAGCCCTGGACTGAAACCCCCCTCTCCTCCATCATTACCCAGCCCATCACCCTCCCCTCAGCTCCCAGCCCTGCAGCTGAGCATCCAGCGGGTGAGCCAAGCTCCTGCTCTGCCTCCCTCCCTGGGCCTGCTCCTGGCTCCCCATCCCAGCAGTTCCAGGGCTCCACGTGGGAAAAGGAAGGTTTCGCCACCTAATAAATTTAGATTTAATTTGCAAGTGAAAAAAGAGCGTTTTCTTCTGTAGCTGATGCTGCAGCCCAAATGTCTGAGCTTCTAGGGTTTAAGTCTAATTAACTGCATTTCACAGCTTATTTAAAGAAAAGAATGGAGGCATTAAAATTGTAAAATCTAATTTTTAAGTAAATCTTTCAGCACAAAATGAATGTCGCAGTCTCCCAGCCGCCTTGGCAATATATCTCTTGTCTTCAAATTTCAACATGAGCTTTTGCAAACATGAAATTATTCATTAGACCGTCTGGTAAAAGGATAAATAAGTGTCGCTTCACATCCAAGATCTCCCGGTTTTCCATTTAGCAAGAGATTGGCCTATTCAGGATGCTGCAGAGAGGCCGATGGGAGGCTGGAGGGAAGGGATAAATCGGTGGCCACGTGCTCTGGATGGACTCTGCTGGGCCCTTTGGAGGAGCGGGCAGTGAATCTCCCTGGAATTTTGTCCATTTCCCTGGAATTTTGTCCCCTTTATTTATCCCGGTCCATTAAAGCCAGGGCAGTCCCATCTGATGTCTGTCCATCTCACGCCTCTCAGGAGGGAAAAACCCTGCCAGGATAGAGACAGGAGTGGGAGCAGTGCTCTGGGTATCTCCTTGCAGTGCTGCTATTTCTTGTTGGTTTTTAATTCTGAATTACAATGGGTTTCTGCAGGCTCTACTGTATCCCCGGGATCACGCTCTGTGCTAAATCAGTCTGTGGCAATCAATGCTTTTCTAATGAATTCTGAATTCCTGATGTCAGGACATGGTGCTGCTGCTTGTTTTCTCCCTGCCCTTCTTTTTCCTCTGCGTTATTCCTGTGAGCTGCATAACACACATTCCATGTGTGTATATATATATATACACATATATATATATATATGTTATTTTTTTCCCTTCCTCCCCTCTGCAGACCTCATTGGCAAAGTTAATGGTGTGTTTCTGGAGTAATTAGAATGATTTAAATGGCCTCATAACAAAGTTCTTCTGCAGGAGCAGAGGCTTCTCAGCCTCTGTATCTGACATATCTGGGCTGGGAGTGGTAGTGGAGGGAAAATGTGGTAGGAAATGGAGGGGAGCAGCCCCCCAGCCATGAGATCTGCGTGTGGGCAGGTGGGAATTAATTATTCATGGCTGGCAGCTCAGCAGGAAATCCATGGCAGCGAGGGGGTGGCCCTGCCCCTGGAGCTGGCACAGGTGGGGACCCCCTCTCTCCAGAGCTGACTGGGCATCCGTGGGTGGGAGGCTCCTTGCCAGCACCAGAAGATTCAGGAATAGCTGCAGGCCGAGATTTTGGCTGCAGGAAGGCGCTACCTCTGCAAGCAGCAGTGCCTTTTGAAGCCATTGCAGCCTCCAGCCGTTTGCTGTCCCCCTCTGCCGAGTCCTGGGAGCAATCCCGCTCCTGCTCCGGCCAAAGCCAGCCCAGGCCACCAGCGGGGTGTGAGGAGAAGCCCTTCCCCACGGGTGCTCCCAGCCCCTGCACATCCAACATCTGTGTTTTGGCCCCAAGGGATGCTCTTGCCGCGGCAACCGCTCCTGCGGCGCAGCGGTCCTGCGGCCCCGGTACCGACGGGAGGAGCAGCCTCAGGACAAGTCCCGGTTCTCCGGAGTCCTGCGTGGCTGCCCCGGGATGGAGTCTGCCTTTGGAGTCTCCTCTTGCGTTCCCAACAGCGCCTCAGAAATTAAGAATCAATCCGATTATTCAAGCCCATAAACAACATCATAAAAATAACATCAATTTGCACAGAAAGGCGCTGCATTAATGCGCCGAAATAATGATGCACTTTTACAACATAAATTTACAATCAATCTTGCTTTTAACACCGTGAAACAACAGTTGGAGGAGGATCAATCCTTAGCCTGAATTAGACGCTTGAGTCAGAGATGCTCCGGGGGTTATTTTTGGAAGCTTTTAGCACCGGCTCTGGCAGGGCTGTCGCTGTCGGCTCCGCGTGCGACAGCGGCTCCC
>WEKY01018393.1:629905-730460 GCA_013390045.1 Picathartes gymnocephalus | reverse complement strand
GGCGGGACACCGGGAGGTCGCAGCAGGAGCTGCGCCGGCTCTGCCTGCCTTTCCCTTTCCCGGAGCACTGGCTGGGAGCTGGGAGCGCCGCGGGAAGGGGAACAGGGAGATGTGGAGCTGCCAAGGGCAGGCTGGGCTGCGGCACCTTCGCTCCTGCAGGCTCCAGTCCCCACCTGGGGCTGTGCATGCAGGGGAGCCATCCCTGGGGCAGGGAGGGAGCGTGTCTGACCCTCCAGGTCCTGCAGAACCGCCCCAGCATGGGTACCTTGTGTCCCAGGAAAGCAGATTTACCTGGATAGAGCCACGCAACTGCAACTCCGTGCACCAGCCATGACAGAAAAACATCCCTGTCATTTTCCCCACTTCCTCCGTCCTGGAAAACACCCCAGGGGCTCAGCAGTGGCCACCGCTGCTGCTTCCCAGAGCTGCATCCCACCGAGTTCATTTTTCCAAGTACCTTCCCAGTGAAAGCTCAGACTGTCTGGACCCCAGGTCCCCAGGCCCCGTTGCTACAGCTTTTTAGCACGGCTTTCTATTTTTATTATTTTTACTTATAAATGGGCCCCAAAATGAAATCTCTGCTTATGGAGAGATTGATTAGTGAACCAACTCAATTATGTCTTTAGCCGAGAGCTATATTAAGTAATGCAGCGAAATTATTGCCGTGTGCAGATCCATTTTGTTAAGCAGCTGTTCGCTGCCCCGAGGAGGAGAAGATGGAGGTTAAAATGTTTTTATGGTTCTGGAGACACCCAGGGGCCCCAAAGCCATGGGGCAGCCCATGCCAAGGCAGGTGAGGGGGCAGCATGAGCCCCGGCTCCTCGGCTGAGCTGGGATTGCTTCCCAAAGGGACTTCAGGCTCCAGGAGGGACGAAAATCCAGCTCTGGTCAGCCAGGCTGTCCCACTGCGCCCTCTCCAGCTGTGAGCCTCCTGTAATTCCCTGGTTTTTGGTGCCTGCCTGGCTCTGCCACAGCAAAGGGTCCGCAGAACCACAGCTCTGGAAGGGATGGAGCAGCAGGAGGAGCATCTTTTACATTTCACTTCCTGGCTGCTGTGATCAACATTGGTGTTCCTTGGCGTGGATTCCCATCCCTCACCTGCTCCCCGTGCCCGCTCCGGACACTCGGTGCCATCAGCACGCCCTAAATAAGAGTTGGGAGACATTTCCATGCTCCGTGTCCTGGTTTACAAACACCAGGACTGGGAATGCTCCTGGGCCAGCGGCAGTGCCGGCAGAGCCCGGGGAAGGCTCTGGCAGCCCTGGCTTCCCTGTTAAATCATGAACGGCTTCCACGGAGCCCCGGCAGCTCCAGCAGCATCCTCTCCCCAGCTAAAAGGAAGCTGCACTCATCTCCTGATTCCCAGAGTCTTTTAGAATACAATTAACTTCCACAGCGCATTTGTACTTCCCGAAGCTAATTGAGTCGTACAAGGACAAGGGTGTTCCTGCCGAGAACAGGTTCCTACAATCGCGGGAGGATCCAGGTCAGGCCTGGGCACAATTAGAGATGTATTCCCTGTGTTCAGGAGCTCTCCTGCCACACCGCTCTGCCTGCAGGTGCAATCCCAAATGCCACGGCAGGGAGAGGGGACAGGGCTGCCTGCTACCTTCCAGAGAGCCTGGAACACGAAACAGGAAAATCTTGGTGCCATTCCCAATGCCCTCCTAGCGTTTCCTGAAAAGCATCAGGTTTTTCACAGGCAGAGGCCACCAGTGCCCTCCCCTGGGCCAGCAGAAGCCACACTGTGAACTCACGAGCCCCCATTTCCCGGTGTCTGTGGGGAGAAGCCGCTTGGATGGAAAAGCCTGTCAGCAACACGGAGCATTTCCCAGGATTTCCTCCCCTCTCTCAGCTCCTGGGTGGTGATCCTCATCCTCGGGAGGAAGGCAGGGAAGCCGTGCTGGGGGGCCTCAGAGGGAGGGCTGCCAGGATCTGGCTGCCCCGCTAGTGATGAGTGTGAAAAGAGGGATCGGGATACCTGCTCTGCATCTTCCAAGTGACACCTGAATTTGGGAATTTCCTCCCCAAATCTCTCACGGCCCGGTTTTCCTGCGGGCTGTGGATCCCTGGAGCCAGCCCAGCCTAGCCCGTGCCATGCATCCCTCTGGCTCTGCAGGGTGCTGTGAGGGGGCCCTCCTTACAGCCCCCCATAAAAGAGCCCGACAGCTCGTTATGACCCGCAGGCTCAGGTGAAATAATGAGTTTTCATTGCCGTGCCATAAACTTTATGGAAGTTATAAAGGAATGGAGCTCCGCGCCGGCGCCCGGGGAGTGCGGGGGGGCGGGGGGCTCGCGGCTGCTTCGGGCACCCCCTGAGTGATTAATTAGGGCTGTGGTGGTAATTGTGCTGAGCAGGGTTTTCCCCTGGCTGGGGCAGGAGGGCTCGGGGGATCTGTGGGGCTGGGCGGTGCCGGGAGGGACACGGACACGGCCGGGGACAGTCCCTGAACGAACGCCCAGCCCTGCCCTGCCCTGGCTGAACACGGGTCACACGTTTTACTGACGGTGGCACCGTTCCATCTGCTCTGCCTGACATTTCGGGTCCTTCCTCCTCCTCAAAGCTTTGCTTTTACGGCAGCTCAGCTCCCCAAAGGAAGCGTTTTTCTCCCGCTGCCTTCCCAAACCTCCGGAGGATTTCTTCCCCTGCTTATGCTTCAAGCTCATGCTGTTCCAAAGCCCTGCCGTGGGCAGGGACACCTTCCACAGTCCCAGGTTGCTCCAGGCCCCATCCAGCCTGGCCTTGGACACTTCCAGGGATGCAGGGGCAGCCACAGCTTCTCTGGGCACCCTGTGCCAGGGCCTCATGACCCTGAATTTCTTCCCAATCTCCCTCTGGCAGTGGGAAGCCATCCCCTGTGTCCTGCCGCTACCATTCCCTGATGAATCCTTCCCAAGAAATTCATCCCAGCCCTGGGACGAGCTGACTCTCTGTCGCTGTGGGCCCAGGGGATGGTGGCAGGCTGTGGCACTGACCCGGTGCCCTCAGCACGGCCGGGTTTGCCCCGCGGGCAGAGGGACAGCCCCGGCGCAGCAGCACAGCCCCAGAGCTGCAAAGTGCGCCATTAAATATTTAATTCAACTTAACAAGTCAATAGAGCCGGTGCTATCGGAGGGTCGGGGGCTCGCTCCCGGCCTGCTCTGATTAACAAAGCACCTGGGCAGGCAGGATCTGCTGATCCAGTCAGCCAGGGCTGTTACACGGCGCTCGATGCCGCCGCCGGAGAGGCAGCATTAACTGGGAAGCATCGATTTCGACATTAGCCGGCTTTTACATTCGAAAGCAGACGATGCAAGGACCTTCAATTATCTTCAAAGCAACTGAAGGGAAGGAAATTGGTCTTAGATGTGGTAAATAGACTCCACAAACTCTACTGAAGCATGCAAAGATGTACACAAGGGAATTACAGATCCTTGCCTAACTGGCTGGAGTTTACTCAAAAATGTGATTGGAATTCTCCGGATTTCACGGGAGGATGTGTTGGCGCTAATCTGATCTGGGGCTTTGTTAATCTGGTTGGGATTATCGCTGCAGGAAGCAATCCCCACCTGGCATTTCCTGAGGGTCAGCCCCTGGGCAGGAGCGCCTGGAAAGAGAATATCCTCCCAGAATAACGCTGTGAGTTTGAGTTACTGCCACACAACTCACCTGCTCTGGGCCTGGTTTGACTTTCGGGGAGATTTTTTTGTTGGTGTTTTTTTCTGATACCATAATGATTGCCTGCCTATGTGGGACCGGAGCAGCCAGGGAAGGTTCCCTTGGCTCCCGAATAACCCCTCTGTCCCCGCAGGTGCTGTGCACACAGAAAGTTCTGCCCCAGCTTCTCCAGAGCCTGGTGGCCGCTGCAGGGCGGGGCTCCCCATTCCCGAGGGAATCACTGCACGGTGGGGGGATCACCCTGAGCTCCCCAGCCCCTGGGCACTGCCATCCCACACAGATTCCCTGGCACAGAGAATCCCTGGCACAGCTCTCCATCCGTGCCGAGCCCGGTGCAGGGATCCCAGCCGGGCTCCCGGCTGTGCTGCCTCACCTGCTCAGGCAGGGCCTTGTGTAAAGCACATGTTATAAATAAACCCTGTAAATTCGTGCTAAAATATGAATAGAAATAAAGTTATAAAGATTAAAGGATGCAGCCCCCCCCCCCTAAAACCAGAACTTTCAAAAAAACTCCTAAAACCAGTTTGACCAGGGAGGGGTTTTCACAACACCAGAGCAGCCAGAGAATCAATAGGTGGGAATTCCACCCCAGGTGGAGTCAGATTTGTATCACAGGAACATTCACACCACGACCGGACAATGATTGCCTGATCACTATCTACACCCCGGCCATCAAGGAATTATGTTTCTGGGAATCCTATTGTGAAGACAAAGGAGCCAGCTGCACCAGGAGATGGACAATTCATCGCAGGATGGACCACACATCACACCCAGAAACCTCTTTTTGTCCAGCCCTGTAACCTATTCAGGGCTGAAAAGAAAGGACTAGATGTTGTCATCCCACCCAGAACTGTATAAAAATCATCCTGACTGAGACAGTCGGGGTGAACCAGGAGAGATCTGATGCAATAGAGGTCTATGCGCGTTCACCCAGTACCGACCCCGGGCTCGGTGCTGCTCCTCAATATTGTGGCTTATTGTGACCGATCTTTCGGCTGTATAATAAATTTCATTTCATTATAAATTTGATTGGCAAATTTATTTATCACACACATAAAGCAGCATTTTTGCACTCGCCACCCTCTGCCTTCCCCGCGGGATAGCGGCGTGCCCGGCTCCCTTCACACGCCTTGTCCCCAGGCACTGCCGGGTAACAGGTGATTAATGCTCCCGAGGAGCGGGGCTCTCCCTGGGAGCCAGCACCACTCCCCCTCTGTGCCAGGCAGGAAACAGCGGCAGGAAAACGCCGCTGTTATTGTGCCGAGGCTTAAATAAGGAAATCCTGTGTAAAATGTTGTTTTGCTTTTTTTTTTTTCGTCCGAGCCTTGGTGGTTTCCTCAGCCCCAAAGGTTTTATCGAGCAAACACACCAGCTCTTTCCAAGGAGGATTATTGACTGGGAGTCGCAGTCCGTGTAAACAGGGCTGGCAGGTTTGATCTGCGGCGCAGCCGTGTCAATGCTCCGATTGATCCGGACGCTGGGAGCTCAGAGCCCCCGGAGATGGGGCTGGGTGTGCGGGAGCAGAGCCGGCAGGGACGGCACCGCCCGGGCAGCGGGGCCCTGCTCCCGTGGTCAGGGGACACAGCTGGCACGGGCTCCGAGGGGCGCAGGGACCCGCAGGAGCCGCAGCCCGCGCGCTGAGGCACCGCTGCCCGGCCCAGCAGGGTTTGTCTGCATCAGGTCAGGCTGGGTTTGCTCTTCCCATCGCTTAGCAACAGGGCAGGGCCGGCGGAGCCGCAGAGGAAGAGGGGAACCACGGGGGGCTGAGCTCGGCTTTGGCTGCGCTCGGTCACAGCGGTGTCAGGATCCTGTCCCTGTCCCCATCCCGGCCTCTGGCGTGGGCTGGTGATGGAACTGAGCTCCGCGGGAGCCTCGGGTCGTGTTTATTCCTGTGTTAATTTTGTATGGAATGGGTGATTTATGCTCTGCTGGGAGCAGTTTGGGATATCCTGAGTTGTCTGCTTGGTCAGGTGGAATGCTGGCACCTGGAATGTCTCTCCCAGGTTGGGACAGTCCCCATTAACTAGGAATGCTGTCCCATGGAAACCCCACGGGCTGGGCCCTGGCCCTGCACCGGCCCTGGGCAGGCAGAAAGTGAGGGCTGCGACTGCAGCAGCTGAGCTTGGCCTGTCAAGGAAACTTCCCTCGAAACCCTGGGTCTCATTAGCTCTTTCCAAGGAGCAGGACGGCTCTCCGGGTGTGAGTCAGCGGCGGCGCCGGGCTCGGCACCAATGGGATCAACAGAGCTGCTGTGACACGGGAAAGGCAGCGCTGCCGCTCTCCGAGGGAGAAGGGAAGGAGCTGCCTCGGCGGGCGGCATGGCCGGGAGCCAGGGAGATTCGTGCGGGGAGATTCATGCGGGGAGATTCGAGCCGGGAGACTCGAGCCGGGAGAGGGGAGGCGGACGGCAGCGGATCCGCGATGCCGGCGCTGTGAAACCGCTCGTACGTTCAGATTGAATACGGAGCTCCACAGTGATGAAAAAGCCAAAACACAACCTGCAGACTCTCCACCACAACACAGGGGATCTGAAAGCCTCCTTCAGGATTTTATCTCCTCCGGGCACGGCTGCTGGGGTGCACTGAAGCAAGGGAGAGCTCGAGCCATCGATGCCCTGAGCATCCCCCAGCCCAGCCCAGTGGGAGCAGCCCTGGGCAGTGCTGGGGATCACCCAGGGCTCCCCAGAGCTCCCTGGAGAGTATTTTGTATTTTTACCCCCAAATGATTCCCCCTCACTCTATAATTACCCTTCTCTAGCCACATTTGCTGTTCTCTGGTAATTAAATCAAGCAGCACAAGGGCAGAAATACCTCATGCGCTCCACTCTGGCGTTACATCAACACCTCGGAGCTGCCAATGCCTCCGTCTTCCTGCACAGCCTCCCCACCACTCATTGGGAACAGCCTGTTTAATCTCATTGCCCATCTCTCGGGGCCTCTGGGACCCTGTGCCCAGGCTGCGCTGCCCCGGCAGCGAGGTGCTGGCTCTGCCCCAGGGCTCCCACAGCATCTCTGAGTTAGTGTGAGCCAAGGGAAGGGCTGGCGGCTCCGTGCCGTGTTGCCCTGTGCCGGAGCCGCAGCCCCGGGCAGGGCACGGTGCGCAGGCTGGCAGCTCCCAGCAGCCCGTGCCGCGGGCACCTGGCCCGGCTTCCGCTCCGTTTGCCTGGGATGTTCTCCAAACCGCGTCCAGTCACAGGGAATTTTCAGCCTGAGCGGTGATTTGGCTCTGTCCTGGAGGTAGCAGAAGGTTTCCCGTGCTGCCGGGGGACTCCAGCAGCTCGGGCAGGGATCGTGGTGCGCGTCCGCTGGGCTGCAGCGTGTCGGCAGGGCAGGCGGCCGTGCTGGTGAGCGGGCGGGTGCCGGAGCTGGGAGGAGGATGGGGACAGACTGCGATAACCAAATTCCTCCGTGTGGGAAAGGTCCAGCGCCCATTCCCGGGGTAGGGATGCAGTGTGCCAGGAGCAGCCGCTCTCCAGGCAGCCGTGCCCGGGAAAATAGGCGCTCCTCCCGCCGTCGGAGCTATTTATCTTGGGAGAAACAGAGGAATATTTTGTATCTTTGACAAAGCAGCACTTTACAAGCGCTTGACACTTTATTAACTAATCTCTGATACTTGAGTAATTTATTATGTTTAAGCTGGTGCCATCAAGTCTCTCAGCAGCGTCCGTGTGCGCCGGGAAATAAATTAAAGACTGTCCAGAGATACTTGGCTCATCGCTGTGATTGCTGGGCTGGCGAGATGGAGGGCTAAGGTTCTCTCCTCCTGCAAATTGGAAATTAGGAATTAATAAGATGACAGGCCAGAGAGCCCCGCTGGCTGCGTCTGGCAGAGAGCCGCTGGTGGGGAGCGGGCACGGCGGCTCCGGGAGCAGGCACGGCGCTCGCCAGGTGTCCTGTCCGGGGAGGCTCCAGGAAGCCTCATGGGATGGCACGAGCATTTCCAAGGAGTCAATGGCATAATGTGGGTAATTACAGCCCTGTCAGGCGGGCATCACTCGTGGACAGTGTAATGGAAGGGCTGACATGGGACATCATTAATAGAAATTTAAAGGAGGTGATAGAACAAATGCCAGTCAGCTCGGGGTGTGGAGCACAGCCCTCGCCAGACTGAGGTGGGATCTTTCTGATTCAAGCATGCCTGATGAAGGTATCAATGCTGAGGAGGCGCTCCTGAGCTCCGGGGGATGGCCCAGTGGGGCTCCAAAGGATTGGGATGGAGGCTTGGGGTCCCCTCTGGGCTGGGGCAGCTCTTCCCACCGCAGTGGCACAAGGAGATGGGGAGCTGCCCCATCCACCCGTTTCCACGGCAACGCACAATTCCTGGCTGAGGGAGGAGGGAGCAGCCCTGGCAGGAGCTGTTCTGCTGCCGGCGAGCCCAGGCCGGGGCCGGGGCTGCTTCCTCCTCCACCAGCCATGGCCCACAAGAGCGCTTGGGCACAGTCAACCGGTAATTAAAATGTGTACCATTAACGAACAACAACTGAAACTTTAATTACTGAGCCTGCGCCTGTGTTTCCCCCTCCCCAAATTGCCCAACTCAGGGAAAAAAGCAGGAGTAGGGAAGGAGGCTGAGGGCAACACCTGAGTACGTTTATTAAGCCAATACAAAAACTCGGTGCTGTAATATTAATTAAATTAATTATAAAAGCAATTTTCTTCCGAAACTGGGATTTGACAGCTCGTGGGCTGCTGCATGGATCCAACAGGCTGGGGTAAAGTGGGCAGGATGCAGCCCCCACCCTGACCCCTCCATGGTGCCCAGGTCTTTGCTCCGGGGTGTTTGCTCGACTTGTCATACCTGGCAGGACAGATTTTGGGGACAGACACAGAGCTCTGTCCTGCCTTTCCCATCCTGGCCTTCCCCTCAAAGGCAGGTGAGCTCCTCTTGCTCTGGAATGCTGGGATTTTTTGGGTGAGATATGCAGAGGAAGGAGAAGGGCAAGGCAGAGGAGAAGTCGCCAGAGGGATATCTCCACTCCCTTATCACCTCCCATTGGATGTCTGCACTCCGTAACCTGCCTGGTGCCAGTCAGGGGACGGTTTGTGACTTTGTTGAAAGTGAAAAATCATCTGCTGAAAGATGAGAAAAGTGCTGGCTTAGAAGTGACACGTTTTTGGCCCAAGCTGCTGGGCCTGGAAAGCTGCTCAGAGGAAGCAGATTGCCTTCAACCAGAAAGGGTTTGATTGAAAACCTTGTTTTCTGTGGGAGGGAAGAAGTTTTGACAAAACGTTTTTACAGTAACCTGGGCCCTGTCTCGCTGCCGGCTCTGCAAGTCGCTTTCTCCTCTCATCTGAGCGTTTCCCCTCAGCATCCCTTGTGCTGAGGATTTCATTTTGAGGATGTTTCGGCAGCCAGGCAGAGGGTGAGGATGGGGCAGCACCGCTGGGGTGCTGGAGCAGGAGGGAGAAGCTGCCCCAGTCGGGTTTCCCCTTGCTTTGCAGAGGTTCTGTGCTCAGCACCTGCAGTGATTGATTCCCAAATTGCCTCTGGCTGCCGTGCAGAGCAAAGGGCTCTCTGTTTTCACAGCCTGCTGGGTTGTATTTTGATATTTTGCCTCCTTTAGTAAATGATGGAGGTGGCTTCTGCCATGCCAAGTAGGTCAGAACCTGAGCAAAGGCTTTTCCAGGTGCCCTGGATTGGGAAGTGGGAAGTGCCAAGCTCTCCTCTCTCCCATCCTGCTCCTTCCTCCAAAGGCACACTGGCATCCAACCACTTTCAACCACTGGGTTTGAGCAGAAAATGATAAGTTAAATTATAAGTAATGCTCAGCTCTCGCCGGGCTCTGTCTGTTCTGCCAGTGCAGGAGCTGCTCCCCCAGCCCAGCTCTGCATCCAGGCCAGTGCAGTCATTATGTCTGCAGGGGGCCGGGCTGCAGCCCTCGGCCCGAAAAATGCACGAGCACGCTGCTTCCCTGGGCAGCTCAGCCTTCAGCCTCCTCCTCAGCATCCTCACGGCCCCAGGAGTGGGGCAGCTCAGCCTTCAGCCTCCTCCTCAGCATCCTCATGGCCCCAGGAGTGGGGCAGCTCAGCCTTCAGCCTCCTCCTCAGCATCCTCATGGCCCCGGAGCAGCACCGGAGCCGTGCTCTGCCTGCCCGGGAGAGCAAACCCTCCCACTGCTGCTCTTGCTGCAGCTGGCACCAGTTCCTCGCTGCATTTTGCAGGACAATGCCCTTACCTCAAGAAGCCCTGGCACTGGTAGGGGTGCCCAGCCCACCCGGAGTGCCAGCTTGCCCTGAGTGGGGGGCAGAGGGACACTGCTCTGCCCAGGGGGTGACGCTGCTGTGCCATCGTGCACAGGATGCAGCACGGAGGGGACCCCAAACCTCAGCAGCTGCTCTGGGGGTCTCCAGTGCTTGACCACGATGGACATGGAGCAGGAGAGCCCCTCCATCCTGGGCTGGCTGCGGACAGGGCGGCTGGAAGTGCCAGTGGAGCTGTAGCGACAGGAAAAGCTCCGGGCACACCACAGAGAGGATTTCTGAATGCAGCAGGAGCCTCCCGGGCAGGTCTGAGGGAAGGTGAGAGAGTTCTGGAGTCGCTGTTCCCGAAGTTCAGCAGAGGAGAGCGCTGGCTAAGCTGCTTCTCTGGCTCACCCCGTGCCTTCCCTGCCGGCTTTCTGTGCAGCTGTAATGGATGGAGAGGAGTGGGATTGAAGGTCTTGGGGGCAGAGAAGACAGCGCGTGAGCCATCAGTCAGGTGCAAAAGCAAAGTAGTAACATTTCAGGGCAGTAATTTTTAATAATTTATGAGTTTCACTCGGTTTCCAGAGTGTTATTACCTCACTTAACATCATTTACAAATTACACATGATCCCATCAATTGTAGTAAAGTGAGGAAGTGTCTGGGAGACGCTCAAAAATCAAACGCTATAGAGCAAATGAGAATTTATGAACCCGAACGGGCTGCGGTGGCGGCGGGGGCAGCCAGGCAGTGCCCGGGTGTCACCGCCCCAGCGCCGCTGCTCCTGTGTCCCTGGGGTGGGGCGTGGTGGCTGCAGAGCGTGAGAGAAGGGACGAGGGATGAGCTGCGGGACCTGTCGTGTTCTGTCCCTTCCCCGCGGGGAAGGAAGGCAGGCGGCAAGCCCTGGTCCCGCTCTCCTCCTCCTCCTGGTTAGCGCTGCATCCCAGGCACGCTCGGGGAAGCGCCGCTTCCTTTGTGTCGGCGCTGGCACAGAAACCTTCTCCATGGCAACACAGCCAGCGGCGCGGCCTGCTGGGACGCTCTGCCAGAGGGGCACGGGGCACCCGGCGGGCAGCACCAGCAGCCAGGGCTTCAGGGGGCTCCAGCAGAGCCCCTCGGGGCTGGGGGAAGGGCAGGGACGCCCAGCTGCAGCAGCCCGTGGCAAGAGCAGCTCGCCGTGTCCCCCGTGGGATGCTGAGCGGGGCCGGGCACCTTGGAGTGGGCTAAATGAAGGGTTGGGAGGAGCATCCGTGGTCTGATGGCACGGGCAGGGCTCGGGGAGCTGCAATCCCCAGATTGCCAGGGATATTAGTGGGCTCCATGGCCAGGAACTGCCTCATCTACAAGCAGATTGTTGTTAAGTGAAAAGACCGTAGCAGCTCCTCAAATGCATTGACTTGTTGAAAACCACGCAGATTTGGATACCGATGGCACCGAGTGCTATCGCTGAGGTGTCTCGGTCCATCTGCGTAAAGTAACTATTGATTTTGGTTGATATGCATCGATTCTAAGAAAACTGCCCTGCTTTGAAAATGAACTTCCAGTAGTTTCAAGGGAAGCGGCAGCGAGCGCTGTGTCTCTCGCAGGGCTCCCTCGTTCCGTTAAAGGTGGCTCCTGCATCTGAAAAACAGCAGCGAAGGCAAACAAATAGCTCGGAGGGAATTAAAACGCATCGATCCTCGGGGCAGGGGATAATGGCCTCCGCTAAAAGCTTTTGGAGAGGTTAATACCTCGCTTTGAATAAAGATCTGCCTCCTCCCGCTCCGCCCGGGCCTCGCTGGGGCGGGAGGTGCGGAGCTCCCGCCTGTCCTGGTGCGTTCCCCGCGGTCCGCGGGAGGCCGGGCTGTGCCAGCTGTCCCTCGCTGCCCCTCGCTGCCCCTCGCTGTCCCTCGCTGTCCCTCGCTGTCCCTCTGTCCGTCCACCAGCGGTATCTCCTCCCCGCAGGCTCTTTAATTGGCAGGGCAGGGCAGTGCCTGGGCAGCGGGTCCCGGGCAGCCTGACCTGGCAGAGCTGCAGCGCCCAGACCAGCAGGCACAGAGTCCACCTGGGAGAGCCGGACCGAGCGCCTCCACAAGTTCTCTCTCTTAATTAAAGGTATTAATTGGCATGCAGCCTGTTTGTTTAAAGAGGCAGTGGCCGCTGCGGTGCCTGGCAGCAATGAGAGCACACAGGGAGAGCAGAGTGTGTGAGGGACTGCTGTCCCATCCCTGGGAGCCCCGGGAGGGGACAGGGAGCCCAAGGGATGCCCGCGGGGCTGGCTCTGTCCCTGCTGTCCCCCAGCTCCTCCCAGCGCAGCCAGTGAACACCCAGCGTGTGCCGGGAGCCAGACCTGGTGCAAGCAGGGGAGTTTGAACATCAGGAAACACATTTTTGGTGAAAGATGTGTTTCTTTCCTTTCACTGGTTAATTTGCACTCTAAGCCACGGGAGGGATGCCTGTGTTTCATTGTCATTCCTGAGCAGCCTGGACACTGTTCCTGCATCCCAGGAAGGGGATGGGATGCAGCATTGGCACTGGCACTGTGCCCTGACCGGGTGGGTGACAGCTCCAATGGTTCAGAAGCTCCACCCTGACTCAGTTAAAGTCCTTGCACTTCCATCTCTGAGCGACAGAGTCTGGGAGCGACGCGAAAATTACATCTAATAATGAATGATTACAACTTCCAAGGTAAGTCTAGTTGGTTGACTAATCAATTTGGTTAAGTGAAAATCCATAGCAAATGAGGCAGCCGCAGTACAACATTTCTCCATCCAATTTAAATTAAAACACCAACCATAATAATTTCACAATTGCTCTGGGAGGATGCACCAGGGACTTGCCCCTTGAGAAGAGAAATGTCAAGGACTGCAGGAGAGGCCCCAGGAGCAGGGAGCAGCCTCTGGCACGGCTGGCTGCCCATCGGCTGCCCATGGGCTGCCCACAGCTCCCAGGGTGAGCCCAGCCCGGGAACTGGAGAGGGGAGCCTGCTCCTTCAGCTCCAGTTGTAATTCCTCTGTTCTGCTGTGGCAGGGGGACAGGAACATTAAATCCCCTGCAAGGTCGCCACCGCAGCAGCCTCTAGGGGCCTGAATTATTTACGTGTGTGCAGTTGTGCTGTGAGCCAGACTGTGCCCACAGTGAGCACCGGTGGTCACCGGGGCCTGCCTTGGGCACGGGGATCCAAGGGGTGGGGGCTCCTCCACAGCAGGTGCTGCTGAGGGGGGGCCTGGAGGGGGTACCAGCACCTCCTGCTGCTGTTTTTGGCTGTCCTTTCATCTGTGCCAGGGACAATGAAGGGTCCATGCCCTGGCTGGCTGCCAGGGGTGCCCGGCAGCAGGGTGGCACAGTCACCTCACTTCCTCAGGGGCTGGGGCCAAACTTCGCTGATAAATTATGGAGCAGCTTCTTCTCCCCACGGCTGTGGAAACGCTCCTGCCTGGCACAGGAGAAACCTTTGCACGTGTTTGGGTATAAAAGGGTCAGGCGCTGCTGAGGGAGGGCCAAGAGACATTTATTTCATGCTGGAATGCAGAGGTCCCTGTGGGGGCCCTGGCTGAGGAGCAACCCAGATTTCAGAGCTGTGTCTCCTGATTCACCTTTCCCAGCTGGGGGAATGGGGGTTCGTGCCTGGACACACAAAATGGTCGCTGCCATTGCTGGAGGAATTGTAGCATTTCCCCTTGGAAAGCTACAGGGAAAAGAGATGATCAGATGTGGCTCGTGTAACAGATGGATTTATGGATTATTTGGAGCCTCTTGTACTAATTTTGCAAATGCTGTATGTCTGCAGGCTCTTAATAGCTGCATTGCTGGCTAAATGGATAAAGAATATGTCCTGTGGGGACTGCAGGAAATGTTTGGGGAATGACTTATGCAAATTCTCTGGGCTGAAGGCAGGTGGTGATGAGTTCCCTCCCAGGACACTGCAGACCTGCTCGGTGTGACCCAAAGCCCGAGGAGGACAAACCCTGCAGCCAGCTTGGTCCTGGCTGGTGGGAGATGCCGTGGGGACGGGACCACTGCTGCCCTGGGGTGGGGGATGCCTCTTCTGACCCCATCCCTGCACAGGGACCAAAGGATGGAGCTCCTGGGGGCTTCTTTCAGTGCCAGGGTGGGGGTCCCAGGGCTCTCCATGCCATGTCCCTCCTCCTGCTGAGCATCCCACCCGCTCCCGGGCTCCAGATGTCCTTTGAATGTTAAGGCTGTGGGTTTATTACCACTTTAGCTCTACCTAAGAGGGAGAGCGCAGGCAGAGCTGCAGCCCAGCTGGAGAGCAGGAGTCGAGGTGTTGGGAGATGCATTCCGAATGCAAGGTGGAGGGGAGAGAAATTATTAAACTCTCAGATAGCAACAGAGCTTCCTTTGTGAGCGCTGGAGATGGGAAATTATGCTGAAGCAATGCATTGCAAATCACTCTCTGAAAGGCAGAGAAGGGCCTTTTATCCTGCGGCCCTGAAGTTTTCCTGGTATCTTTGTATGCAGAGGCATTCCTTCAGGGGAGAAAGAGAAGCCAGCAATTTTGTGCCTGATTGGCAGGCTGTCCAGCGCTGGAAAGATATTTGTTTTTTCAGAGAAGGGCTCACAGGCTGAAATCTCGCTCTTGCATTTTCCATTACAGAGGAAAATGAAACTTGGAAGACGCTCTCAGTGAGGGCTGCTTGGCCTCGGAGTAAAAGTGGTGCTCCAGCAACTGGAGAGGAGGGCAGCTCATCCCGCGGAGCTGGGGATGCACATCCTCGTGCCAGGAGCACAATTTGGGGCAGCACCAGGGGCTGCTCGGCACCCAATCCCACCAGGGGAGGGTCTGGGCAGTGCCCACCAGCCCTGGCTGCCCCTTTCCCCCCTCGCCAGGCTCCTCCATCCAAGGCAGGGAGGAGGAACATCTGCTCCCACAAAAGGCTCCCCGAGTTCTCCGTGGCTGGCGCTCGGCGCCTGCGCCGCAGGAGCTCTGCCTGGCTCGTGGAGTGGAGCCTTCTGGAGAGGCTTCAAGAGGCTCTCCGGAATCAGGAGCGGCAGGGAAGAGCCTCCAAATCTCACTTTCTTTCCTCACTTCATGGACGACATTGGAGTGCTGGAGTGGGTCCAGACGAGGGCAGTAAGGCTGAGGAAGGGTCGAGGGGGGCAGTGCCGTGAGGAGCAGCTGAGGGGGCTCAGCCCGGAGCGAAGGAGCCTCAGGGGGGACCTTCTGGCCCTCCCCTGCCAGGAGGGGGTCGGGCTCTGCTCCCAGGGAACAGGGACAGGACAAGGGGACGTGACCTCAGGCTGGGCCAGGGGAGAGCCAGCTGGGACATCAGCAGGAACTTCCCCATGGAAAGCGCGGTCAGGCCTTGGCAGGGGCTGCCCAGGGAGGTGTCCAGAGAAGGACTGGATGTGGCACTCAGTGCTCTGCGCTGCCTGAGAAGGTGGGCATCGCTCACAGGTCAGGCTCGATGATCTTGGAGGTCTTTTAAACCTCAGTGATTCTCCAGTCCTCAACAAGGCATCGAGTCAGAACTTCTGCCGGGCCCCTCCTCAGCACGTGGGGAGAGCACCCAGGGATGGGATTCCATAATAACAAACACCTTTGCAGCAGCTCATTAAATCACGGCGTTTCTGAAGCACAGCGGGACTCTTGTGTGAATAAATAGCACAATCTCCCCGGCTGAAGTATTTTCACATCTGAGTTATTTCCTCTGCATACGATCAGCTCCTTCCTCAGGTTTCTTCGCTCCCCCGGCTCTGCCACGAATGATTTTCACTGATGAGCACAATTAACAAATGAGAGACAAAGTTGAAAAAAACACGTCAGCCCCCCCAGCCTGCCTTTAATGTTTTAAAGTTTAACAAATCGCCCAGGAAAATGGAGTGAGGAGAGATCACTGCAGCTGATCACGGCACAGCTTCTCCCTCCTTCTCGCTGCTCGCCTTTGTAGGTGACAAAATGACAAAAAAAAAAAGAGAAGGAGAGAAAAGAGGGTGGCCAAAAAACCCCAGTGGAAACACAGACAGGGTGTTTATGGGACCAGAGCGTCTGTGGGCAGCAGGGGATGAGCAGGGCTGCCAGACGAGGGCTGTGAATTGGATTTAAAAGTAAAGTTAATTTCCTTTCACATAGGTTGCAGCCTAATGTCCCTCAGAGCCGTGCGGGGGTTCTTTCTACAAACAGCCTCGGCCTCGGAGCGTGGGCCAGCCCCGGGGTGCGCCCAGGGCTGATGGGGACCGAGCTGGGCACCGCAGCCCCCTGGGAGATGCCAGAGCACGGATCCCAGCGGGCTCCCGGGTGCGGCTCCAGGGCTCCCAGTGCCGCCTGCTGCGGGTTTCCCAGCCTGGGATCCTGGGCGACTCCCTGGGTGCCTCTTGCCAACCCCTCCAGCTGCCCAGCTCCTGCCCAGGGACCCCCCAGCACAGCCCCGGTGTCCCCCCAGCACAGCCCCTTCCAGGGGAGGCGTTTTCCAGCACGGTCTAATTACAGGGTGAAGAACGGGCCCTCCCTCGCCGTTAATGTGTTCGGGAGCTTTATTACCAACAGGAGAGAGATGACACAGAAGGATATTACACACGGTGTTGCTGGTAATTATTTTTATGGCTCCGTGTGAGGTTTATGTGTGCCTTTGGAGGTGCTGCTGCCTGCAGTTTCGGGGTAATTAATGTTCCCCGTGCCCCACAGGTGGCCGGGCAGGGACGTGCCAGGGTCAGGGGCTGCGGTGGGCGCTGGGCTGGTGCCAGGAAAAGGCTCTGGGAGCTCTGGTGGTGCCTGCTCTGCTGTGCCTGCAGCCTCACCCCTCAGTGCTGTCACCTCCAGACTTGTTCCTTTCCCCTCTTGGTGCCCAGACCCTCCCTCGGCAAAGCCAAGGGTTTGTCTTGGCACAGAACTCGTTGCTCCGAAGAAAATGAAGGGATATAAATGTCTTGAAAGGTGATGAATTCTCATAGCCTTTCTCTGGTGAATTTTGCTTCTGTAAATCTCTCCCTCTCTCTCTTTGCGTCTGCTAATTGGTCTTAGCATTAATTAATCTGATTTCATTATATTCCCTTTAATTTGTCAAGATATCATTTCTTTCTTGGGCGAAGAAACGCTTTAGAGGGTTGTCACAATTGGAATAATTTCCCCCCCCCTTTAAAATTACCAGAGAAGTCATTATCAATTAAGCTAATTTGCATACACATTAGAGTAATCATTTTAGCTTAGCCAAATTTGTGAAAATTTACATAGTAAATTGACCTTCCACACTTTTACTTAAGCACATAAAGTGCAAGAGGGACTCACAGGCCTCGATAGTGAGGTGGGGTTTGTTTTGCAGGGCTCTCGTACTCAGGGAGGCCTAATTAGACCACGTAATTTTTTATTTCAGCCATAATTGCAAAACAAATAGGTTCTTCTGCAGTTTCTTCCCTTTCCCTTTGCTGTGGGGACGTTGCCAGGTGTCACCAGAGGGGTCTGCCCTGCTGCCCACTGCTGTGGACAGGGTTCGTGTGTCCCACGGATCCTCACTGTGCGGGTGGGGTCACAGCAAAGAGGGAGCTGGGCCCCCCCAGGGGAGCAGGGCCAGGCAGGGCCGTGATCCCCAAGCACAGGCTGCTGAATTCCCATCCCTGCTTTGCCCACGAGGCAGCAGAAAAATCCTCCCCTTGGCCTTCTAACCGAGCAGCCCTCTTCCTCCCCCAGCACGCATTTTGGCCTTGAGTGGTTTTAACGGCAGCCTTCATGGTTTGATGGAGGATTTTACACTAATGCGAGGCATTACCTAGTTAATTTGGCCAGAATAGAGTGTAATTCTGCACGGTCAAAGTCATTGCTGCTTGAGCTAAAACTTCCATTAGGGCGCCGTGCCCGCCCCGCGGGGGGAGATGAGTGGTGCTTCATTAGAGGGTGTCCTCGGGGCCCGGAGAGGGGCTGGGTGCCCGTGTGCCCCGCGGAGAGCCGGGCACACGAGCTGAGCCCACGGTTCCGTTTGAAAAGCCAGGTGTCTGCTGAGGAAGGCAGGAGCCTCCCTTGAAGTGGAGAATGTAAACCCCCTCCCTCCGAATTCTTATAAATTTGAAATTAAGGGGTTCTCAGGCAAAGATATGAGAATAGGAATAAGAGTTCTTTTAACAGGAAAATGAAATGCAGCAGTACAGAACCCTGACAGAGTCAGAACCCAGCCGGACGCCTGTCAGTCGGGGCGTTGGCAGCCGTGCCATCGGATGGTGGCTGCAGCCCTCCTGCAGGGACAGCTGGGGCTTTGTTGGAGCAGGGATCCTGTACAAGGGTGGAGGTTTCCTCTGAAGGGCCCGTGGCAGCGCAGAAGGGTCCGCTGTTCCTCTGGGAGTCCGGTGGAAAGGCTGCCTGTGGATTCCTGAGTCTCCCATTCTATCCAGGGAGGGATGCTCGGCTCCTCCCGCCTGAGTGGAGCCTCTCCCCATGGAATGATGGAATTTTATCAGTCACACAGTGAGACTCAATGGCCCATTAACAGAAGAGATCTCCCCGGAGGGAAGGATGGGTGTGGCAGAGATAAAGAGCACTGCCCCGCCTGCTTTGAACAGATGGGGACAGAGCACAGCTTTGTGGTTCCATCTTGCCTCGCAGCCTCAGGCCGGGCTGGGAGTGTCCCACGTCCCGGGGCAGCGGCCGTGCCGCGCTCCTGCCCGCGTCCCACCAGGGATGGCTTTGCCCAAGGATGGCGATGCCAAGTGCTGAATAAATTGAATAAATAGAGGGCACAGGCTTTGGCTGCCGTGCTGCTGAGCAAGCAGCGCTGCTCCGGGCGGGCAGGGCTGTGCCTCAGGCAGCTCCCAGGGGCAGCGCTGCTCCCGCCAGGCTGATGAGATAAATGCCTTTAATGTGGCGTCTCTCTGGGTCTGCAGATCTCCCGAATTCCCTCCTGCCGTCCTGCTGCTGAGCAAGGCAAGCCGCAGAATCGTTCAGCCTTGCTCCAACCGCTGGGTCCCCCGAGCTGGGCTGGCTCTGGCAGGACTCTGCCCAGCTGCTCTCAAAGCACTCACTGCCCGGAGTGATCCTTTCCCGTGGCATTCCTGGAACAGGAAAAGGGGATAATGTCACTTTGGAGCAGCTACAAAGGGGCTGGGGAAGGCTGTGCCATGGCAGCGAGCAGCTGGTGAGGATAATCCATTTTCCAAGAGCGTTCACATATCACAAGATACAAAATTAGGAGTTGTGTCGAAGGGGGAGGCAAAACAAAGCACTGCACCTGGTTGTAACATCCTGGCGAGTGCAATCCTGCCCAGCACCTCCTTTTCCAGCATTAAGGTGTTCCTGAGGCCACATCGCTGTGATTTCCCAAAGACGTGAGACAATTTCCCTGTGAGACGTTAATTTTGACTACGTGTTTGTGATTCCATTTGCCGTGTAACACAGCCCAGGGAAGGATCCGGCTGGTTTTGGGTGGCTTGTTAACCACCAGATCACTTCAGGTCACGATCCCTTTTCCTTCTCCCATTTCCAGCATCTCCCTTTAAAGATCTGCTCTGCCTGACTGCAGCAGGGGCAGGGCGTGCGTGCTCAGCCCCGCAGGGCTCAGCGGTGGCTGCTGGAGAATCTGCCCTAGCCTTGCCCGGGGCTGGAATGGGAGCGGGAGGCTTTGAGCTGGATTCCCTGCTCGTGTCCCAGGCACCGGCCCCGCGTCCCCCTGAGCGGAGCGCGAAGTCAGCAGGGCCCCCGGCAGCCCAACCCTGGCAGCAGCGCAGTCACCAAAACATCGGCAAAGGCACGGCAGGGCTGGCTCCAGCTCCCGGCAGCCTTGTACAAACCCGCGAGGTTCCTTGGTAAAAGAAATGCATCCCCCGGTGCATAAAAATAAGTAAATAAACACCGGCCGGGGCTGAAATCAGCGCAGCTCCGGTCTGTGTGCGCTGTGATGCTTTCGTTGGAGGGGAGGGATGCCCCGTGGAGGCTGAGGGCACGCAGCTGCCTGTGGCTGTGCGAGGGAAGGGCAGGCGAGCGAGAAAACACCTATTTCTGCTTGGAAAGATCCGGCCACAGCCTGTGATTAGACTTTAAGGCACATCTAGCACCAAACCAAGCCTGTTCGACACCTCCGAATGAGGTCTGGCAGCCCCCGCCCCGTCGGGGTCACACCTTGCTGGGCAGAATCGATTTGGGAGGCGGGGGGAAGGCAGCGGTACCCGAACCTCTGTGTGGAGGTGCTGGAGGGCTGTGTTTGGGCTGGGTGAGAGGGCAGTGGTCACTCGGGCAGGGGACAGAGCGTTCCCAGCCCCTCTGGTCGCAGAGCAGTCCCATCCTGCCTAATGACAGCGAGAGAGAGGCGAGGCGTCTGTGGAGCTGTCAGGGGAATGAGCTCGGCCTGAGTCAGAGATGGAAACTCTGCAGGAGAAAGGGAATGGTCTTGATCAGAGGGGCAGGCGCCTCACACGCTCTCCAGAGGGCTCAGTTTCCCCCGAGGCTGTGCAGAGCCGGGTGCTCATCAGGCTGCGGTGCCTCCGGGCACTGTCGGTCACTGGCACCGCCTTTTCCTCCCCAGCGTCTTCCCCAGGCCAGCCCTGGCTCTGCTCCCCCCTCCCTGTGGCATGTGAGGGGTGAAAGGTGCTCCTTGCCTGGGCCCGGCCCTGCCCCGCTGCTCTTTGCATCTTCATCGCTTTATTATCAATAATAATTACAGGGTGATTATTTTTGGCAGCAATGCAGGTCCTTCACCAATGCAAAGGGTGGGATTTTTTCCATCGGGAAGAATTCAGGAGCCGTCCACCCACCTGTGTAGTATTTCTTATGCCTGGTTAAAGATCATTAGAGCCTTTGTTAGCAGAGCTGACTGACAAGGGGAGTAGATTAATATTAGAACACCCTGTCAAAAGTGGTGAAAAAGCTGGATTGATTTTTTGGGGAGTTTAGTCAGAGCTGTGTGTAGAGCCTTGGGTGGTTACACTGCTCTGAGCAATCTCCTGCATTAGCAGGTCCCTGTGGGAGCCCGCAGCTTTGCTGTTCATTGCAGACACACCGCTGCCTCTTCCTCCCTCAGAACCCACCCCTGAGATCTCAGTGCCAGGGATGAGAACCCGGAGCTGCGGGGGCGTGTGAGGCCCACAGTGCCCAGCCGCGTGCTCATTAGGTCTAATTACACTCAATTACTGCGCCTGGCAGTGGGCAGAAGGGCAGTGCACACAGACGGGTCCGTGCCAAGGAGCCCAAGCCAGGGAGGGGCAGCGCCCTTGGCCCACGGGTCCCGTTCCTCCTGGCGCAGTGCAGAGCTCAGCCTACTCCGGCGAACGCTGGGACCGCCCTAACCCGGATCGTTCGCATCCTTCCCCTTCCGCTGCCACCTGCTTCACTTCTTCCCGGCACAACAGAGACTCGTGCCCTGGCCCCCGTGCTCTGGCCCCGCTAATGCTCTTCACTTTCAAATGCTAATAATCCGCAGCACTAAAAGGCTCAGAAGTGGTTCTAGATTGTTTGATCTTTGCCCTGTGATCTACTTTCATCTTCCAGCTTTCAAAGGTTACTTTGGGTTTACTTTGCCCCATTAAGGCTCTCCGGATCCACAGGCAGGAACTTTGGCTGGGTTTTGGCAGCAAATCCTCCCAAACGGTGATGTGCAAAGTTAAACTTCGGGACATTGCCTTTTCCTGGCTGGTCTTCACCCACTGTGGCAAACACAGGCAGGGTTTCAACTGATGCTTCAGAGGTGCAGCCCGGCCACCCAGGAGCAGGGGACATGGTCTGACCTTCTGGGGACCTGTGCCAGCCCCCTCTGCCTCCCCTCAGCTGCAGGGCCCAAACTGTTTAATATTTAAACCCAAGCAGTTTAATATTTAAACCCAAGCAGCCCAGGCAAAGCTGCTTTTCTTCTTTTTATTTATTCTTTTAATTAAATGCCAATTAGAAAGGAAGAGAGAGAGAGAGAAAAAAAGGCATTAAACACTTAAATACACACTACACCCAGGTTGCTGGAAGTTGCTACGAGCTAATTAGCTACTTAAGTGATCATTTGGAATTCCATATCAAACAATTCATAATCTGCTCCAAAACCTGGAGCTTGCAGGGAAAATCGTAGAACCACAGAATCACATGATGGTTTGGCTTGGGAGGGACCTTAAAGATCATCTCCTTCCAACCCCCCTGCCATGGGAAGAGGCACCTTCCACTGGACCAGGCGGCTCCAAGCCCTGTCCAGGTGCCCTGTGCCAACCTTGGCTCCCGTTGGAGCCTGGAAACAGCAGCACAAACTCGGACACTGCAGCTCTGATGGACCAAAGAGCCGGGAAGCCCAAATATCCCCATCTGCAGACGAGCCCTGGTGGTTTTCAGGTCCCGCAGCTCCAGCAGAGGATGGCTGCCCGAATTCCTGCCCGCTCCCCTTTGCTGCTGCTGCTGCTGCTGGGGCAGCTCCGCACCTCGGCAGGGCTGGAGCTCAGCCTGGGTCCTGCCCCTTGAAAAGAGGAGCTGGATTTTGCCCTTCGTTAATAAATGTGCTGAGGGGTTTTTTGAAGGTCAGTTTGCCCTCGCCTGGCTGCGGGAGGGGGACCGGGCAGGGCCCGGGGAGCTGGCACGGGACAGGGGGCACCGGGAGCGGGGGCAGAGCACGGGGAACGGAGCCGGCGCAGCGTGGGGAGCTATTTATTGGTATTTGCATGTGCACTAATAAGAAAACATCATTCCAGGCTTCAGCCCTCATTTGCCTGCCAGCGAACAGCAAAGCAGCTCGAGCGGGAGCGGCGGAGGGGGAGCGTGTTGTAAATGCGCCGGGGAGATTTCAAAGGCACTTTAAAGCGGGAATGTGGTCTGGGGAAGAGGCTGTTTTCAATGCAGATTTGTTTTTGTTTGAATTAGTTGATGCTTATTTTAAGCTCCTGTGGCACACTGTCATCTCTGGATTGCTTGTTTTCCTGTGCCAAAGTCAACCTTAATTTCTCCCCTCCTTTCAAGAGGGAGCCGTGATTTTCCCTCTGCTGCACTGAGCATCAGATGGGCAGGGCAGAGCCGGGCTCTCTCAGCGCTGCTGACAGGATTACCTACTGATTGCCGGAGTAAAAGCCTGCATTCCAACTACGGCTGGGGCAGATGGCGCAGGAAAGCACTGGAAACTCGTCTCTAATTCCTGGTGAAGGACAAACCTCGCAGGGACCGGAGATTCGCTGTGGATACGCTGGAAAACTTCTGCTGCTTTTCTAAAGCTCGTCTGGCAATCCTGTGCATCCGGAGCTGGGCAGCCCTTCCCGGGGCTGGAAAGCCCTCGCGTTTGTTCCCGGCCCCGTGTGGCTCAGCGGGCAACTGAGGGGGGCTCCGGCGTGGTTTTCTTGGGGAAAAAGTGAACATTTGGCTCTTTTTGCAGGACAGGGAACAGCCAGCGCCGGCACAGCCTGGGCTGGGCTCCGGGGCTGTGCTGGCGGCAGGAAGATGAGGATGGTGAGAGTTTCCTGGTCTGAGAGCATCCTCTGCCACCCTGGCAGCCACGGCACGGCCAGGGCAGGGGGGGCTGTGCCAAAGCCACTGCCCCCCGAGGCCTGTCCTGGGTGCAGGGGACACCTGCAGAGGTGTCACCGCCGGGATCTCCGCGGTCACACCCCAGCGAGGGGCTCGGTCCTGGGGGCGGAGCAAAGGCAGCGCCTGTCCCCGCAGGTCGGTGGTGGTGATGGCACTGCCTTCAGCCAGGCCCCAGGACACAGTTCAAAGGATCAAATATTAACTAATTAGCTAATTAGTTTCTTATTAGCAGCTAATGGCCAGAAACTTCACGGGCATCTGCTGCCCTGGCAGGCAGGCTGGGGGTGCTGAGGGAGCTGGATGTGAAGGAGGGCACAAAGATGGCACTCCCAGGACCACCCACCGACCCCCTGCCCAGTTTGGGACACCTCCGTGGATGCGCTCCTCTCCTCGGCACCACTTCCTCTGCAGATGGGCACTTCATAAATCATTAAAGCAAGAAGTGCAGCTCTCGACCCTCCCTTGAGCCTGCCCCAGGACGCTCTCACCCTGTGCCATCCCCCAGCCCTCTGTGCCTCCCAGCTCAGCCCCTCCAGGACCAGGAGCTGTGGCCAGCCCTCCTTTGTGCTTTAACAGGATTTCTGCAGCCTGCACAGCAGAGGCCAGGGCTGCTGCTCTCCTGCTGCTGTCACCCGTGCTGCTGAGCCTCCAGCTCTGTGCAGAAAGCTTAACTTTGCTGTGCTTATTCGCCTTCTCTCCTTCCCTGCATCCCGCAGCCGTATTTCAGGCAGGAAAAGTTAATCTGCTTCCCCTTTGGCTCCAGACAAAGGCATTTGGAAGGAGATACAAGCTGCTGATGGATTGCTGTCTCTGAGCCTCAGCTGGGGCAGGGCCACTGAAGGAGTGCCCAGCAAAGGGGAGAAGGTCACTTGCACGCGATGCCGAGGCCTCACACGCTGGGTTTTGGCATCTCCAGGCACTGGATTAAACAGAAAATATCTGCAGAGTGGGACGTGGCTGATGCAGTGCCACTGGTGGGGGTGTCCTGCCCAGGGCTGGGGTGGCTCCTGAACTCCTGAACCTCCATCCCACACCTGCAGCAAACCAGACCCCTGAGCACCCCTGGAAGGGCATGGCCGTGGCTGAGTGTCCCAGGCACGGGCTGGAGGCTCTGCAGGGCTCCATCAGCTCCTGATTCGGGAGATAAATGTCCAACTTCAGCTGGAGGAAAGCTCTGGTGAAACTGCAAAATCAGAGCTGCTGGCTTTGGAGCTCCCTGCAAACGCCTCCTGACGGAACCCGAAATGACCGAGATTAGATGGAATTAATATGTGCGTTTTTCTATAAAGATTTCCAGCACAAGCATTTCATAAAAATGCAAATCTCAGCTGAGATTTATAATTAGGAGGGATATGTGCGGAGCTAACAAATGATCAGCACAGCCCAGCTCTCCATGGATAATTGCTCAGGGCTGGCAAGGGGTCCCACGGCAGCCTCGGAGCCTCGCGGGGAGTGCGGGTTCTCCCGGGAAAGCAGCCAGAGCTCGCAGGAAAGAGGCACGTGCAGGGACATGGTGAAGTGTCCAGAGCATCCTCTGCCACTTCCCTTGGAGGAGGAGGAGGAGGAGGAGGCAGGACGGGGTCTCACAGACCACCTGTGCTCAGCAGAACAGTGATCCCAGTGCCTCCCTGCGCTGCTCCTTGTCTGAGCTGTGGATGTTCCCATGGATGTGGGAGCAGGACCCCGCTGTGCTGGGAGCTGCAGTCTGGCAGGAGAAGCAGAGAGCTGTGGCAGTCCGAGATGTGGCACTCCTGTTCCCTCTGGAGCAACCCCTTTGGAAGAGATGAGCTGGCACACATCGATTTTCACAACGTGGCACAGGTCACTAAAGCCCAGCCCCTGGATGCCGAGCCAAAGCGCTGCCAAGGGAATTGTTGCCATTGCTCCGAAGGGGAGGAAGTGGGGCAGGAAGGGGCAGGAAGCTGCTGGAGGAGGGCAGTGCTCCACACCTCACTGCAAGGCTTCATTTCCCTTCCCTCTCTGCTGTTCCTTCCAGAGGCCAGGAGGAGACCCTGGTGGAATATGAACTCCACGGTGGCCAGGCGATTATTTATTACAATCACTGCTTTCAGGTCCTTTGACTCCTCTCTGTTAATTAGGCTGCGGGGTGTAATAAAGGTGATGGAAAGCAGAGGGAGCTGGAGCAGCTCGGGGAGGGCACGGAGGAGCTGCCACGTCCAACCTCGGCTCTGGGCAGGGCACAGAGGGACCCTCTGGGCTGGACGGCTGGAGTCAAACCTGGATCCTGGAGCCAAAGCCACTGGCCCCTGTGCTGCCCTCCTGGCACCCCAGGGCGTGGTTCCTGCCGGGATGGAGGATGCTGGGCACACCCCGGGGATGGGTGGGAGCTGGGCCTGAGGCAGAGCTGTCCTGCCCCTGCCCTGCACAAACATCAGGAAAGGAGGTTGAAGTGAGCTTGTTTAAACGGCATTTGGATGCCCTGCCCAGGGACTCCTGCTGAAGCAGGGCGTGAATGGAGTGGCTGAGAGCTGAGAGCAGCTCTGCTCCAACAGTTATCGAAAATTTAAAGCCACAAATGAAACAGATTCTCTTTGATGATGATGGAATCCATGTCCCAGGTCCCCCAGCACCTCTCAGTCCTTGCAGGGGTTCCTTGGACACTGCTGGCAGCTGGAATGCTGCTGTTCACTGCAGCTCTCCCTTCCAGCCAGCTCCGATGGATTCTCTGTGTCCCCAGCTGGGTGCTGAGCAAGGCACCCTCTGCTCCCTGGGGTTTTTCCAAGGTGTGGGAGAGGTAAGAGATGAGTCTTAAAAACCAGGGAAAAATTCAGCATCCTTAACCCTCCCTCTAGGCAGCCAGAGCAGGCTCTGAACCCATTTTGGCCAGGAGGAATCCTCTGTTGACACCTTTCCCTACAGAACCAGGGGATTCATTAAATAAATATGAAATGTGTCTTTTTCCCTCCAGAGCTCCCAGGTTTGCTGCAAAAAGCCAAACGCCACCGAGCACTTTCTTAACCTCCATCACTCCCCTTCCAGCTGCCCACGGACAATATTTTTGGGTTATCAGGGTCATCTTTGGCAAAAACATGTCAGTCCTTTGTTCTGTCCCTGCTGTTATTTAATGAGTACTTGGGGCTATTTAAAGAAACCTGACAGTTTGTAGACCTGAACCTGTGCTGTGAGGTCGCTGTGCAGAATAATTTCAGCAGCTCATCTCATCCTCCTCTTCTTCCTCCTCCTGTGGTCCCCAGCCTGGTGACGCTGAGCAGCACGGCCAGAGGGGGCTGCACTGGCTGCTGCCAGCAGCAAGGGCAGGATGGCAGCAGGGCCGCAGCTCCCTGGCTCCTTCCCGGGGCAGTGAGCTGCCTGGGAGTTTGGGAAAAGAGATTAAAAAGGATTTGGGTCTCGGTCCAGGTCTCTGATGCAGCGCAGGGCAAAAGGGAAAGAAAGAACACCAGAGAAAAAGCTATTTTATTTCAGTGCAAAAGTATCCACTTTAAATACCCTTTTTATTACATTATCTGCATAGTAATACTAATAATAGATCTTGTTGGCAGTTCTAATGAGGCTGGAGAATATAAAGTTTCCAATAAAGTTAATTGTTGCTTTTAATACTCTCATACATTTATACGTGGTAAATCTTTAAGGAAAAAGCACTCGTTTCTTTTCCATTAACCACCGAGGAGTGGCCCAGCCTCTAGAGGCCGACAGCTCATGTGCCGCTGGGTCAGGGGCTGCCAAAACAGAGGAGTGATCGCCGAGAAGAGCTCTGTCCGGGAGTGAAGTGGGAGCAGACGGGAGCAGAGGGGATTTTCCTTCCCTGAGGCTGGCTCCTGCCTGAGATCCCTGCTGCGGAGGGTTGGTTTGCCCTGTGAGAGTCTCCAGGGACGAACACAAGCAGCTAATCCTTTCCCTGAAAGCTCTGGTAGGCATCAGCTTAGAAAAACAGCCACCAACCACCTTAAAAAAAACGGAACAGGACCTTTCCAGCAGGAAAATAAACATTAGGAATTGACCTGCAATGGAGCGTTTCCTGGATGCCGGGAACACCCGCGAGCGCTCCCGCTGGGGCCGGGGCTCGGAGGGGCTGAGCCGCAGCCGCTCCCGGCTCCGCCCGGCCCCGGCGGGTCCCTGGCTCGCCCTTCCCGCAGCATTCCGCGGGGGAATTCGGGGGGAAGGCTGCCATCGGCTGCGCTGGCGCTCCTAACAGGTGGTTGGATAATTAAGTGTGCTTTATGCACTGTTTTGCTCAGTGTAATTGCAGACTCCGTATAAATAATTCACATGGAATTATTATACCGAGGACATCACCCGCCTCCTCATAATTTGCTTAACTGGAATGGGCTCTTCCATCACCAGCGGTGATTTGCTCCAGGACCGTGCAGTCACCGTCCCTCGCAGGCTGATTTTGGGGGAGATCACTGTCAATTTAAGGGGTGCAAATTGTTTGTCCACTTCGCACTGGGAGGGTGTGAGGCTGCCGGACCAGGGCAGTCAGCAGAAAGGGACACTGCTGATAATAATTAATTAAACAAAATAATAATGCTGATGGCAGGGGAGCTTGGAGCCCTGTGGCCCCTGCAGGGTCAGGAGGGACCACGGGGCTGCTTTGGAGCCCTCCGTCCCCATCACCCCGGGGCTGCCTCTCCGTATCCCCCCAGCTCAGGGGCGGCTCAGGGGCGGCTCAGGCTCTGTCTGGCCAGCCCACGAGGTGATTTAGGGGTGATGTTCTCGTGCTCAGGCACAGCGAGCCGGGGCTGAGTGAGGACACGGGGATGTGCAGCGCAGCCCTGTCCCCCCCTGGCCCCATCACTCCCTCATCCTCTCTCCCAGTGCGCCCCATCCTGGCACTGCCTGTGGCACATCAGAGGGGTCCAGGTGCCCCCCACAGCCAGAGCTCACCCCTTCCATCCCAGGAGCTGAAATCACTCGATGAACATTAATTAAGAAGAGGCTTCACACCCACCCCGGGCAGCAGATCCTGTGATTATCCCCATTTTAGAATCCAGAAGCTCCAGCTTGGAGTGAATCAGCGACCTCTCCAAGGTCACCCAGCGTGTTGGTGACAGAGACGGATTCAGAGCCCAGGAGGGGGGTTTAAAAAACATCTCCTTATCTTTATTTTTTATTGCATTTAAAAATAAACCACAGTTATTAAATATCATAATACCCATAATAGATTTTAAAGTTGAACCGCTTCCAGAGATGCTAAATGATAAATACAGCTATTATCAGAGGGAGCACTCAGAGAAATTGATAGCCAGCATTTGTTTAATGACTGTGTGTGTACACACACGCGGGTGGGGAGGGGAGCGGTTTCGGATGCAGTTCCAGAGAGGGTGGTTCTTATGTAACAGCGATCTGCCAGCTCGGGATGCTGAGAATGTCCCAGGAGACCGTGGGGACTCAAATGTGGTTTTTAAGGACTGCTTGGCACCCACACCAGAGGATCCCACCCTGCCGTGGCTGCACCGGCAGGGCCAGGAGCATCCCAGCGGCCTTAGGGAGGGGCTCCATGAGCGGCTCCGTGTGTTTGAAGGGGAAACGCAAGGTGCCCTGAGGAATTTGGGTGCTTCAGGAGTGTTTCTGCTTGGGGGGTGCCCCCTCCCGCAGCCACCCCTCTGACGTACTGACACCGATGTTTCCTCTCTGGGCTCTCCTCATCTCGTCTCCTCCAAAACTGCTTTGCCTTTACTTTTCTAGGCTCTAAATGTCTATTTGCATCCCTCAGTAATGTCCCGTTGCAGCAGCTGAGCGCTTGCAGTGCGGGAATGAACGTCTCTCTGAGCTGTGGCAGCAGCAGGGATGGTGGGAGCTTCCTGCAGCAGCGCTCCCGGGGGTCCCTGTGTTTGGCCGGGGGCTCCTGGGTGCTGCAGGGTGACAGGAGCCCCGCACCCCTGGCAGAGCCAGCCGCCCCTGCGCAGGAGCTGTTTGCTCTGGGGTGAATTGCACTCTTTGGCCGGTGGTCAGCAGGGATGGGGAGGTGCATTCACAGCCTCCCAGCAGCGGCAGCTGCAGCAGGGGCCCAGCGCTGGTGGCGGCAGGAGCAGCTCCGTGCAGGCTCTGCAGTCACTCCCCTGCCCACCCTCGACCCTGCCCCTGCTTTATTTATTTATGTTCGAGCAGAAGCATAATACAAATAAAGCACAGCCATAAAAATGTCAGGGAAAGTTCAAACCTATTCATTACCCATTTCACTCCGATTAAAATTTCCATCAAGGCTGCTTGGTTTTGACTTGAGTTGCTTTCCTTTTAATGAGCTTGATCTAGAAAGTAAAAGATGCTAATTCATCCTTACATCTCTATCATCTCCTGGCTTTTGCTATATAAAGCATCAAGGTCGCATTCTGGGGAAATGTCTTTTTACCAAAGGTGCCATAATAATAATGAAGCAGCAATTTGTTTCAGCAAACTGCCTACAGTAATGAAGCTTAATTATAACCGTGTTATTAATACTGCTGCTTAAGGTAATTCACTTCTGAGCGGGGCGCAGAACAGTAAACTATAATTTAAACAAGAATCGAGACCTAATTTAAATCATCAGATCTGCTGTGGAAAAGGCAAACAGAGCTGGAGCTCTCCCTCTGCCGCCTCCATCACCACCCTCTCCCCTCGCAGGGCTGCAGGAGCACAGAGAGCAGCCAGGAGCAGCTGCTGGCTCTTCCTGACCTCCAACGTGCCCGTAAAGCACAAAAAGTTCCACGTGCCCTGAAAGAAAGGGGGTGATGGGCACGCTCGGAGGCCTGTGCTCCTGAGGGCCTCCCAGAACTGTTCCCTGCCAGGCAGGAACAGCATCCTCCGATGCCCAGGCTCTCGGGAAACCTGTGAAGCGCCACTCTCGCAATTATATTTTTATGTCTTTCTTCCACTCTGTGATTTTAGGGCATGTGCCTGGAGGCTTGGGATCCGTACAGACTCCCAGTGCTTCCCACCACGCTGCTGTCCCCTCCTGCCTGTCCCCAGCTCTCCTTTCCAGGCTGAGCAGCTCCACCCAGGCCTGTCCCTCTCCTTCCTGCCAGAGGCACCGCAGCCTCCTCTGCTCTCCTTTGCTCTCGGATGCTCTTTCCTTTCTTTCCCAGGCCTCTGCTTCCCCTTTCTCCGTAACAAGCTGCAAGCCCTGACACCCTCCTTCCCTGACTCCTGCAAGCCCTGACACCCTCCTTCCCTGAATCCTCCAAGCCCTGACACCCTCCTTCCCTGAACCCCTCATTATCTCTGCCTCTTCCCTGCACTCTCACCTCGCAGCCTCCTCCGGCCCCTCCGTGCTGCGCCCCTGGCGTGGCTGCCCCGGCTCCGCGGAGCCCAGTGACCGGGGCTGCTGGCTCTGCTGTGCCGCTGACAGCGTTTCCTTGCCGGGAATTGCAGTGAGGAGCTGCGGCAGCCCCGCTGGCCCTCGCCATCCCTCTGCAGGGCTCGCTGCCATTCCCCGAGCCCAGCGTGTGGGATTTCTTCCTCCCTGGAAGGTGTGAGCGGCCCGGGATGTTACCGCAGTTTCCTGGCACTGCCAGGTGTGGCTGGGCTCAACAGGCTGGCAGGGAGGAGGAGGAGGGGTGCGGGAGGAGTAAATAGGTGGAATGTTTCTTCTCGGGAAGGGGAAAAAAAGGCCTCCATCACTGTTCCACTTGACTGCAGCCTCCCGCAGGCTGTTTCATCTCATATTATCTAAGCTCCAAGGGGGTGTCCAATTTGAGGAACAATAACTATAAAGTCATTTTCGGTCCCCCGCTGTGGCACAGCACATGATAGCCTGTGTAAAGCAGCAAACAGCCTCGCTGGCCGCGCCGCCGAGCCGGGCTGGGGCCGAGCGCGGGGCTGCGGGGGGAGCCGGTGCCTGGCAGCGGCAGGGACCCGCCGGGAGCCCGCGGCTCATTTGGCACCGAGAGCAGCGCAAGGGCACGGCTTGAACCCCCGGCTCCTGCGGCGCTGCCGGGAAGGTCACCGGGCCTGATGTGCAGCCGCTGCCCGGCAGCTGCAGAGCTTCCCCGCTCCGGCTTTTCCCTCCCGATTTCGCCCCGCGGTGGCACGGCCGGAGCGGCGCTGCCGAGGTTACACTGCTGCGGTCGGGCCGATCCTGCCTGCGGAGCTGGATCGAGAGCAGGAAATCGGCGGAGATTGGCCCGTTTCGTGTCCCAGCCTCAGCAGTGCCCTGGAGGGGCTCCCTGCTCTGCCTCGGGAGGGGTCTGGGGGTCCCAGGCAGGGGTCCCAGGGTGTCGGGGCACTGCTGGGTGAGCCGGGAGCAGCCGGGACGCGGGGATGCGCCTGTGCTCCAGCTGCTGCACTGGACCAAGGATCCACCCCCTGGGCGCAGGAGTTGCTGCTGGAAACACGAGAGGAGTTGGGTTTCCTTTGCAGCTGGAAGAGGGAGCCGGGTGGGTTGGGAGCCGCGTGCTCCCTGGGATGGCTGCCTAGCCCAGCACCTGCAGGATGAGGCGTCCATGAGCCCCCTCCCGCCAAGGGTGGATCGAGCAAATAATAATGGATACACCTGGTACGTGGGATTTGGAACAAATCCTTCGGCAGGCACGCTCTTGCTAGGGCTGCATAAAGAATAAATGGAGTCAAAATGAGGAACTCCATGACAATTTATATGGATGTTCTACACAATTCAATACTGGGGGAGAAGGATGAACCTATTACAGTAATTAACTTGTTGCACATCAAAGCAAATGTGCTAAAGCAGCTTTTCCACGCAGCAGTTCTATTCAGTGGAGGAAGAAAATGGAAAAATAGGGGGAAGAAAATGTGCCATCCTGCTATCACTATCCTCTAGTTTCACGGGTCTCTCCCAAGGGATTTTACACCTGTGACTGGCTGCAAATCCCTCTTTTGGGACTCCCATGAAAGCCCCCATGGCTGCAGGGAAGGTGGTGGGACAGAGTATCCTCATCTGTTCAGAGCAGTCCAGCCAGACCGGATCTAATTTAAGACAGAGTTTGAGAAGAGGAGAAATAGTAGGTGCCAGGGACTTGGGGAAGAGCAGAAGTTTTAATTGGGTTTTATCTATTAGTTAATCAGGAAGTATTTCAGTGACAATTAGGTCACAGCCTCTGGCATATCTGTGAAGCAGCCATCCATCATTAGCCCTACCTGGGCTTGCAAAGTGGTATTTATGAGTTTCCAACTGGTGAAAAAGCCCTTCTAAGAAATTAAGGTGAAAAGCACACTCCTGACCATGGGGGGAAGGCTGTCAGCTGTGATTGATGGCTGGGAGCGGGGAAGAACAGCTGTTTATTGGGTCCAGCAAGGTTGAAAACCCTTTGTCTGTCGGCAGCAGCTGGTCCTGGAATGAGCTGGTGCCTGGCTTTGCCCTGCGGGGCTGCCCGGGTGTCCCGGAGCGAGCGTGCAGCACGGCCCTGGTGCTGCATCCTCCGTGTGACATCCCGCGGGAGGGCACGGGCACCTGGCATGGGGCTGGAATTGGGCGGCACAGGCGCTCCCCCGTGCCCAGGAGTGGGCCGGGCCCGGCTCTCCGCAGGCCGCTCTGACCCCGCTGCCGCAGGGAGCAGCAGCATTTCCCGAGCCGCTGTGAACACACGCTGCTCTAAATGAGTGCTTTTTGCACAGCTCTGCCCGAACGTGCTCAAGTCCTTGAAACTGGGGCGGCCGTCGCTGTTGTCATTGAGGAGGGGGATGGAAGGGGGAGCCGAGGGTGATCCTGCTGTCCCTCTGGAGCGGGGGCTCGGGCAGAGCTCAGAGGGACAGGAGAGGGGATCCCTGCTCGGTCTGTGCAGGACACAGACGGCAGGGAAGCAGTGGCCATGGGAATGAGCCTCTTTTTTTTCCTGACATGATTCTGATCGAAGAAATGTTAATTGGGCATCTTACAAAGAATTTGTTCTCATCCTCCCAGCTCTCCGAGGAGCAGCAGAGGGATGGAGCCAGGAGCGGGCGAGGAGCAATCGCCGTGACGGAGCGGGGTGGACAGGTCTCCTTGGAGGCAGGAAACGGGCAGGGGAAGGACAGCCTGAGCCGGAGCTGAATTACCGAGAAGAGGAGGGAATAATCACGTGGAAATTGCAGGTGAGATGAGGGCGGCTTGGCTTTCGGGCGCCGTTGAGAGGAGCCGGCAGCTCTGGGATGAGCTCAGGCACACGAGGTTCCCCCCACTAAAACAAACACTCGGCTGCCGCGGCCAGGCAGGTAGGAGCCCTTCTCTTTTAATTATCTGCGGTGGAGGCTGTTCAGCTGCGAGAGTATCGAGCTGCCGGGCACGCTGGGTACATCCCTCCTCCAGGTTAAGTGGTAATTACACCTAATTAGGAGCAAATAAATATTTCATATGCTTTGGACTACCGCAAGTGACCAGCAGAAACCTCTGAGTGCTGGAGAGCACCTCACCGGCTGCAAGTCCTTGCTGCAGCCGTCCCGCAGGGTCCCCTCAAAGGACACCACGGGTCTTGCCGCTACTACTGCCTGTAAATCCCTGGAATTCCTGCTGCAGCCTCTCTGTGTCCCGGGGATCCCCGGGCCTCCAGTGCTGGCCCTTCAGGGCGCCCTGGCAGGGAGGAGGATGCAGCACCGCAGCTTTGCCTTGATTACGTTGTGTTCTGCAATAAACAGCAGCGAGCGTTCATTATTATTTAAACACCCCGTGCTTCCCAAGCCTTATTTGGGCGGCGTTTTTCCACAGCATATGTTGGAATTTACAGTAAGTGCAGCCGCTCTACAGTCAACATTTGGTTTCTCTCACCCACAGACTGCAGTGCTAATTAGGGGAGGTTTCCCCTCGTTATCCCGGGGAGGTCAAGCGCAGCAATTTGCATTTTGCAGAGCCGAGAGCAGCGGTGGCGGAGCTCATCTGGCTGGAACGAGGCACCGAGATCCCGGCGTGGGGCTGAGCGGGCTCAGGAGCTGGGGCTGGCCAGGCTCTCCCCAAGGATGCCACGTGTCGAGAAGGAAGAAGGGGAAGGAGTGGGAGTCTTCATCTTGGCTGGAGAGATCACAGAGCTACGCAATCATTAAGGTTGTAAAAGACCTCCAAGGTCATCGAGTCCAACCCCTGACCCAGCACCACCATCTCCACTAAACCGAGATTTTGCTCCTGAGCTGTTTTGTTGTCTCGGCCTTCCCGAGTCCTGCCCGTGCTCCTCCGAGGGAAATGTCAAACTTCACATCAAAGCTCTGTGCCCACAGCAGCCAAGGGAGGGCTGCCAGGGCTGCTGTGGATGCCCTTGATCATCTGCCCTCGGGCATTATTCTGCATTAAGCTCCCAGAGCATTCCAGGCTGGCCTGGGAGCGGGGTAAACTCGGGCACTGGAGCCCGTCCCGCTGTGTTTGCACGGCCCACGGTGCACAGCAGCCACGCACGGACTGGGAGGCTGCAGAATGAAATGAAACCTCTCCTCTGAGCCATCTCTCTCAGGGGGTGAAGCCAGCTCAGAGGACACAGAGCTCCCTGTCCCTGGTCACCCAGGCTGCTCCGGCGATTCCGCCTCTCTCTGTGAGCCAAAGGATGGCGCCTGCTGAGCAGAGTCAGCCCTGCTCCTTCCTCCAGATGTGCTTCTGAGCAGCTCTCAAACTCTATTTAGGTCTTTCCACATTAATTTCAAGGAGAAGGGCTCAAAAGTTCAGAGTGGGAGAGAGGGATCTTTGATGTAGGAGGCTCTTGTCTCTGAAAAAAAGTTTTATATTATTATGTAAAACATAAAGGGCATTCGTTAGGAAACTGTGCTGCTTAATTTAGGAGCTCTGTCTTCTCAGGCTCTTCCCCCTCCTTTGTTTAATGAGCGAGGGGGAGGCAGCATTGCTTGAGAAATGAACTTTTTACTCCCAGGCTCAAAGTGGGGCACTTGTCGTGGAAGCAGAGATGACACCACAGGAAGCAGAGGTGACACCACAGCCTGGTCTGGCCCTGAGCAGCAGTGAAGGTGGTGAGGGGGGACTGGAAGCCATCTGCCCCAGCCTGGCAGAGGGGGTGATGCCCATGAGCATGCTGTGTGCATCCCCCACCCTGGCAGGCTACCAGAGAGCCCTGAGCTGCACCCCAGCCCTGCTCCCCTGGCAGAGCCTCCCACCCCAGCCCTGCTCCCCTGGCAGAGCCTCCCACCCCAGAGCTGCTCCCCTGGCAGAGCCTCCCACCCCAGAGCTGCTCCCCTGGCAGAGCCTCCCACCCCAGCCCTGCTGCTGCCAAAGGCGTAATGAGAAAAGTACACCTTCCCCCCAGAATCAATAGGGAGACCTGGGGGGTCACCTAATTGGAGGCTGCTCAGCGAGCGCCAGCACAGCCAGAGCCCAACCGCAGCACTTGAGCCTGGCTGCGAGATCATAAATCACATTCTGAGCCCGGCACAGCCTCCTCCCTGTCTCGATGCTCCATCGATCCCGTGCTGAGGCTCCTGCTGCACCAGGGAGCAGGAGAACAATGGGGAGGACATGGGAGCTGAGCTGAGCTGGGCAGGTGCTGCTGCTCCAGGCTCCCAGCGTTTGCCTGCAGTTGTTTTCCTTAGCAAGGAAATATTTTGCTTTTTCAGGAAGGAAGTCCACCAGGGTTTGCTGCCTCATTCATTTGTTCTGGTGCTGACTTTGGAAACACTCCCAGGCTGTGGGGCAAACAGGAGCTGCTGAGTTGGTGCTGCCTGGCTGTGCCCGGCCCCCTGGGGCTGTGCAGTGGGGGAGTCTCTCCTCCCCATCCTGCCCGTGCCCTGCTGGGGCTCGGCACCCACTGCCCACGGCACCTCACAGTCAGCACCGCTTCTGCATCTCCAGAACCCGAGCCCTCCTTTTGGGGTCAGCCTGCTTTCCAGACAGGACTCAAAAGGAAAAAGCTGTTCCAAATGGAAGAACATTCCAGTGCTGAAGGAAGGAGCCCACCTGCCCCAGGCCAGGCTCTCCTGCCATCCCCAGCCAGGTCCTGCTTCACAAATCCAGGCCTGGGTGGTTTAGGAGTGGCTTTGCCGCTGGATTTCCTGCCCTCGGGGAACACTCCCAGCTCTGGTGGGGGGAAAGGGAGCGGGGGCTGATGCACATTTGCTGCTGTGTCCTCACAAGAACATCCCGCAGTTGCTGGAGAGCCCGTGTGCTCCCTCAGATGCACCCAGAAGGATTGCTCAGAGAGGAGCAGCAATAATCACCACAACCCAAAGACAAAAAAAAAAAAAATTAATAATCAAAGGCTAATCCTAAAAACTCTCCTTTAATCTTTGTGCTTCCAGACGTCATCTCCCTTTCATCTAGGACTTTGCTTTTCAGTACACTTACAGAAACCACAAGGCTGGAAGAGGGGAGGAAAAAAGAAGAGATTAAATTAATGAGCAGGTAAGCAGGTTTATCATTTTGTCTGATCCTTCCTTCCTTCCTGCTAATTTCTCTGAGCCAATTTGGGAGGCAGAGCCTGATGGTAACTTTGCCACAGACTGCTGTATCCCTTTTCTTCCTTCCATCATTTATCCCAATGATGATAATGTCTGATTTGTTGGAGCTGCTTCAAGGGCCAGTGCAGCAGGCGGGGGGTTGTTGGCAGAGAAAAACATTTTGCCTGCATAAAGATAATGAAATGGGTACTTTGGGCTTCTGGTAGTTCTGCCTGGGCTGTGCCATAATTAGGCTGTAATGAGCAAGGGCACAAAAACTGGAAATGTGGGAGGGGAACACCAGAGTGTCCAGGTGCTGAGCCCCCGCTGGATGTCTGAACACTGGGCTTTGTGCAGGTGTCCGGAGTGCTCGCAGGCATCCCCAGCTGCCCCGCACAGGGCACTGCAGGCACACGGGCTGGAGCGTCCCCTCCGGGTCACCCGCGGGGACACAGGCCACACCTGTGCCGCTGCCAAGAGCACGCTGGCACATCGTTAACGCAGCGGGTGAGTAGCCAAATGGGAGACCATCAATCAAGCCTCGGTGGAGGCATTTTCTGCCCGGGGCTGGGCTGCGGGCGGGCTGGGAGCGCTGCGGGAGGAGCAGCCCAGGGGGCACGGGCAGCAGGGCAGCGGGAAATGAGCCTCGCAGCTTAGAGGCGCCGTGGCCGTTCCCCATGACCCTGGGGATGGGGGCAGAGGATGCTCCGGCAGTGGGGCCTGCCTTGCCCGCTGATGAAGCTTTAGCTCATTAGTTATGAGCTGGGAACAGGAAATGAGCCGGTGCCAGGCGTGCCGATGGGGCTTCCAGCGCCAGAGCAGCGGCTTTAATTAACTGTCCTGGGGCCCCCTGTCACCCTGTGGGTCAGCACTCAGGCCTGGAACGGACAGTGATCACCCAGCCAGGCTGATGTCCCTGCTGTCCCTCCCTCCCCGCTGCCTCCGCTGCCCTCAGTGCCCGTCCTCGCACAGCTGCTGCCAGCAAGGAAGATGAACGCAGGCTTAGCAAAGCATTTACCAGGAGGGCACTTCACCACCTGACAGGTGGGTCCATAAATCCTCCAGCCCCTTCCAGAGCAGAGCAGATTACTCCCTGCCCTCGATGAGTTTGCTCAGAACTGAACGACAGGCTCTGCATGAGACCCTGTGGGGACAGGTCCTGCTCAGGGAGCCACCTGCATCCTCCCACGCCATGGACGGGCCTCGCCCCTGCTCCGGCACCATCCCCCCGAGCCCCGCGGCCCTGGCAGAGGCAGGAGGAGATCCCCGGCCTGCTGGTCCTGGCTGTGGGCTCAGGCAGGGCTTGGGGATCTCTGAGAGCCCCCTCTGCTTGGATCCACTGCTCAGCACCAGCTCCTCTTCCTCGCCTGCACTTCTCTTCCTAATGATGTTTGTTCCAAAGCTGTTTTCCCCTTGGCTCTTTCCACCTGCCGCCTCCTTCCAGTCCAATTAGTGCTTTGGTGGTGTTCCTTGAATGTCAGTGACAGTGTCCGTGTGCCCCTGGCTTTGAGGTCGGTCCCTCAGCCCCCGTCAGGCACTGTCTGACCCATTCCTCTGTTTCATCTTCTCTTGCTGCTGCTGCCTGGGCTGCTCTGAAGTGCTGGAGCTGACTCCAAAGTAGAAAGCTTTTCAATTAAGAAACTTTTATTTTTTTAGGACTCATTAAAAGAGAGAGAGAAAGAGAGAGGCTTATTTTTTTTTTTTTCTTCTTAGTGGTAATTATTATTAATGGCCTTTCTTTTTAGCAGAGGTTTGTTACCCTCGCGCAGGAGGGGAACGCTGGCAGGCTCCGGCACGGGGGGGTGTAACTGCAAGTGACGGGGAACGATGTCTCCTACCTTATTTCATTAGCAGGAGAGCACATCTGAGGGAATGCGCGATTCCCAGCTGCCGGCAGCTCCCGGGTCCTGCACCACTGCAGGGCTGGGGAGAGGAGGGAGCTGAGAGCCGGGCACGGGAAATCTCCACTTCCCTCATCTCCGGAAACAGGCAATCCTCCACTTCCACAGAGAGCCTTTAGCTCGGGGCAGCCCTGCCAGCACACCCAGCCAAGCTGCCAGGACCTGGAGTTGACCCTGCCCCACTCAAGCCGTGCCCCAGCCCCTCCCTCCGTCCCCTGTCCCGGCCTCCCCCTTCCCTGCGCATCAAAGCATCTCTGCAGGCACAGCGCCGCACATGACCCACTTCTGTATCCAGAGCAGCCGCTGCCGTTTGCAAGCTCATAAAGCTGCAGTAATCCCGGCTGATCAAAGGCTCCCACATCCACCCACAGGTACAGCAAAAACAAGCAGGAGCCGGCGTGAGGCTGCCGGAGCGGGGCTCTGGGCAGGGAACGCCGCAGCGCGTCCTCTCCGCGGGCTCCCGGCTCTGCCGGAGCAGAAAGCAGA
The DNA here is from genome assembly GCA_013390045.1 of Picathartes gymnocephalus. Classification (NCBI taxonomy): domain Eukaryota; kingdom Metazoa; phylum Chordata; class Aves; order Passeriformes; family Picathartidae; genus Picathartes; species Picathartes gymnocephalus. The sequence continues at coordinate 691,582 of WEKY01018393.1, read as the reverse complement.
AAATGGGACACGGCTCTGGCAAGCGCAGAGCTCGGCCGCGCTGGGAAATCCAGGCTGAGCAGGATGACAGCGTGTGCCAAGTGTGGGCAGCTCCTCTGCTCCTCGGAAGGAAGCACTGAGTGAGGAGTGAAGGAGGGATCTCTGGGGAGAAGTGGCTCAAGGCTCCTGCACAGGCAGGAGGTGCCCTGTGCTCTCAGTTCTTCCTTGTGGTGACCCCGTGGTTTTGTTCTGCTTTGGATAAATCCCATTTTCCGAGCCAAATCTGGAAAATGAGGCTGCACTTAGAGAAATTAAACCCCTCCTGTGCCCTGTGCTGCCAGAGCATTAAAAGCAGTGACAGCGTGGTGGCTCTTTGGTGGCTACAACTGCAGAATCCAGTGGCTGACCCCCAACCCACAGGTGGAGCATCCCCTGCCCACCCCAGGCTCTGCTCTCCTCCTCTGGGGAATCCTGGTCCAAGCTCTCTGCAAACCCAGGTGCCATCGGCTGCCTCAGGATGGCTCTGCCCCGTGACAGCAAAAAACTGCTTTATTATTCTACTCTTATGATCTTTTTAATGAAAGCTGAGGCTCCGGAGAAGGACGGCCAGGCCTTTCCCTGACCCCAGCAAACTCTCTCGTTGCCCTTCAGGGATGGGCAAACACCCAGCGATAAACACTTGGCTAATGGGCACGGCTCCACATCATAAACATCACCTCCCGCCCGCACTAATTGTCCTCCTTGTCACTGCTCCTTGCACGGTGACAAACGGTTTGGGTTTAATGGGGATCAGCTTCCCCTGTCACTCCCAAATCATCCCTCAGCCCGGGATGAGTCTCGGGGAGAGGCCCTGACAGAGACTTCCCCGTTCCCTCTCCACCCGGGTCATCCATAACAGCCAGGCCAGGCCAATTTTTCCCCAAGGCGTATTTTCCCAGCCAGAGCCACTTTGTTTCCTGGAGTAGGAGCAATATTTATCCTTCCCTGTGCCGTGAGATCAAGCGAGCGCTTGATAGAATTAAAAGGCAACTCATTTAAAAGCAATGCAAGAGCAGCAGTTGGATTGCCTGGGAAACTCATGGCTGCAGGGTCATTTTCCAGCAATAATTTGCTGTGGATTTGAAATATGACCTTGTGTTAACTTCTGGTAGAGCAGAACCTGGCCAGACTCACAGGGTTCAGGAGGTGGATGGGTGCCCAAACGGTCCCAGAGTCTGGATTCTTGTTTGCAGGGCTTTTGAAAGGAAGTGTAAAAAAAAAAAAAAAAAAAAAAAATCGAATCCCAAGTGCTCAGCTGAAGATAAGAAAAAAAAACCCCAACCTGTTACAAACTTCAGAGCTCTGGGAGAGGAGAAGCAGAGCAGACGTGTGGCAGTGAGAGCAGCAGAAAGGAAAGCGTTGACCTCTGGCCCTGGCAATAGCGAGGATTTCTTTAGATATAAAGAAGAAAGAAAGACTGTGATTGCTGGTAATGTGCTGTGAAAGAAACATTTCTTCTCAGCCTCCAACCTGCCAATTGAAGCGTGAGCTGAGGAGCAGGACACGGCACCAGGAGGCTCCGAGCTGCTGCGGCTGGCAGCGCATCCCGCCGGGACCACGCCGGCGTTCCTGCAGCAGCGCTCAGCAGAGCAGCCGGGATCCTCCAGGCAGAGCCCTTGCTGCCCCGGAGGAGCCGCAGAATTTGTCATCTGCGTTCCCCACCCTGGGACAAGCGTGCTGGTCTGGCAGGACTCAGTGCTTGTCACATCCAAGACTTTGTTCTCCCTTGGAAAACAAAAAACAGCACCGAGATTTACCTGGAAGGTTTGTCAGGAAGGAAATCAAACCAACTCCTAGCAAAACCCCTCTTCAGAAATTATCTCACTGAGTTAATGATGTAAGAAGACTGCAAGATCCAGCTGGGTGAAAAAAATCTTCCAGCTGAGATTCTCTAACAGCCTCCCGTGGTGAGGAAGTTATTAAAAATCCTGCCCTGGAGAAGGGCCCCCTCTCCGTGTTACCAACTCCCACCACCCAGGTGATGATTTGGAGATTTTCTGAGGTGTTTTCAGTAAGGAAAACTGATTTATAAAATAATATTAAAACCCCCCTAACTAGGCCGCTCTGCATGATTTTCCTTAGTCTCCATTTTCCAGCTGAAGCTGCAGTAAAAGAGAAGAATCATTTCCCACATGTAACCGATGGGTTTCGTGTTGGGGTGCCTTTGAGATACCTGCACTCCAAAATATACGGTATTACAGAGGAAAAACGACATGGAAAGATGGCATTTGGTCACTCCAAGGACACCGGGGAGGACCAGAAGAAACCAGCAGAGCTTGCTGGGGGTAAGGCCTGCTGGTGCTGCTGGGTGGCTGCGGGAGCAGGGCACAGCTGGCCACCAGGGGAGGGCAAGGAGCCCCCAGGGCTGAGGACCCTTTTCCCTCAGTGCTGGGGTTCGGGGTTATGCTCCCCACGATCCCCTCCAGCCCTCCTTGTCCGGCAGGGAACCATCCTTTCCCAGTGCACACCCAGCCCTGCTTTGGGTCCATCCCCTCGGAAAAGCCACCACGTTCTTCTGCCGTCCCATCGTGCCAGCCAGGCATCACCCACAGCCTGACCACTGAGAGGCTGGCACCTCAGGGGTCACTGAAGGGTCGCCCGGGCTGTGCAGAGGTGGTGGCAGAGCCCACAGACACAGTTTTTCCCTAAAAAGCCTTGTCTTTTCCCTAAAGCTTGCAGACTCGCGTCGGGCGAGGCTCGCTGGCTGGTGGCTGCCGCTAATCCCTGTTCGATCATCCCAGCGAACCCACTGGGCTGTAAATCGCTGCCTGCTGAGCACCCAGGACACGCAGATCGGAGGTAACTTTACTCCAGAGAGCCAATTAGAGCAAATCTGGCCTGGTAATTAGCGTGTGATCGGCTGCTGATATCTCCGGGCAGATAAGGCTGCGGAAGCGATCTCCGAAGGCAGTGGCAGTTACTGTGACGGCCTCACCTCCATCCCCTGAGCCTCGGGCAGCTTCAGCCTCAGGCAGGGAGCCGGCAGGAGCTGGGGCTGGGCATCTCCTCTGGGGCTGGCAGAGCCCGATCCCGCTGCTCCTGGAGCAGGCAAATGCCAGCGGGCAGTTTTTATCTGCTGGGGGTTTGCACCGTCCCTGGTGGGAGCCAAAGGCGCTGGAGGAGCTCCAGCCCGGGCGGAGGGAGGCACCCAGTGCTGGGGAGGTGCTGAGCCCTCGCTGCTGCCTTCGCTCTGCCCGTGGGACGGTGCGAGCGCTCCAGCCCGAGCCCGTGGTTTGCGTTTCGCCTGATGAGGAGGGAAGGGACCAGAGCAGATTTTATCGTGGGGGAGAAAAGAGGATTTTGGCACAGGACAGAGGGCTGGGCGGGACTGTCACAGCGTCAAACTGGCTGCACTTCCCCGAATAGGGGTGAGAATGGGGCCAGGCTCTCGTTAGAGCTGCCGGTGTCTGCGGAGCCTCTGAGCGCAGCACAGCTCCGCGCTGGGGAAGCTCAGAGTGGTTTGCAAACTGTCCCAGGCTGCTCCGCTTGTTCCAGCCCCCGCAGCGGGGTGAGATCACCATTCCCACGCTATGGAACCTGAAGCTGAGGCTCGCTGGGGTGAGTCTGGACTCACTCTGAGGAGGCCAGGGAAATTTGGATATAACTGGCTGGAGTCATCGTTATGAAACCAGGAGCCGTATAACACCGGGAGCAGGGCAGTAAAGGATCCTAAACCTCCCTGACGGTTCTGGTGGTTAATGTCTGCCTGTAGCTTAATTACACCATCAATTCCATTAAATAGCACAGTAACAACCTGGGATCTAATGAATACATAGAAAAGAATAAATTGGACTCACAGTGTAACTGATATTCCTTTATGGAATCAGAGGAAACAGAAACAGAGGTTCAGTTTCTTTTCAGTGGAAGTAAAGAAAGAAATAAATTTAAATTAAAGGTTTGAGCTGTAGCAGCAGTGCCTCCGAACCTGTGGTGCCTTGGGGTGGCCGGGCCCAGAGGCTGTGACACTCCATGCAGGGCACGGACACAAACAGAAGCTCCCAAAAGGGAGCACGAATGTGGCAAAGCCAGTCAGACCTGTGTGCTCCCCCTTGTCCCAGCTCCCCCAGCACGGAGCTGAGTGTCCCTGCACTGCCAGGGTGGTCCTGATGCTCTGCATCCTCTCACAGGGCACAGGCACATCCCTTTCTTCCCTTGTCTTTTTTAACTCCACCTTTTGGCGGAAGAAGTGTTTGCTTTTTTTGCTTAAATAACCACACACTGTTTGCTCTCGAGGTGTTGAAGCACCCGGACAAATTTCCCCTGTGTTGACGCGGAGCAAACAGTCCAGCAGAACAAGCAGTGTTTGCCCAGGAAATCCAGAGGTGTTTCGGGTGAGAGGGAACCGCGACGCTGCTGGCTCTGTGTCACGGTGAACCTGACTGGAAGGAGCCCAGCACTGCCGTGCCCTCCTCCCCTCGCCCCGAGCGGGCGGCTGCTCCCGTTTCCAGGCAGGGATGCGCTGCTGTCAGCGCTGGCCAGAGGCCGTCGCTCCGAGGCTCCAGCCCAGGCTCCCTCAGCATCAGCCGTGCTCCAGATTATCCCAGCGCTCGAGGGGAGCTGGGCAGAGGCACCGGCAGTGCTCCCCCGCTCCGGCCCCGCGGGTCCCCAGCGACCCCCCTTGCCCCGGCCCGGGGGGCACAGCCACCCCCTGCCCTCGCCACAGACCGCCCCCGGCTCCTCCTTGGGCGGTGACACCGGATTTTCCCCCTTGAAACCCAGCTGCAGTGGGTGTTTGCCGGCAGCTCGGCGTGTGCGCGAGTGGCTGTGCCCTCCCCAGCCTCTCCGGGCCGGGGGCACCCCCGGGGCTGCGGCCACCGGGCGGGGCTGCGGCTCGGCAGCTCCTGCCTTCGCTGCGGGCTCTTCCCTGCCCATCCGGGCATGAGCTGTGGGCAGCGGGGGCGGCGTGGGCAGCAGCCTCCCCCGTGCCTGCCTTGCGGGGATATCATATCCCTGTTCCCGAGCGCGCCGGGGATGCGGCGCGGCGCGGTGACCGATGCGAGGGGCTGATTGCCTGCATGGCGATGCTGAAAGGGGTCGCGACTCCCTAAGTGCTCGTCAGGATGAAGGATGACAGCCCCAGACAGCGAGACACTTCCCTCCTCTCCCGCAGCTAATGAGTGCTCTGGCGGCCGGGGCTGCGGCTGCTTTTAGTTTACTTTCCCTTTGTTATTTCTCTCCCTGTTTATTTGTTTAATTCATTTATGTGTTTTAGATTTCTCCCTCCTTTCTCCCCTCGACCCCTCTCCATCCTCTCCCTGCTTTCCCTCTGGCTTCTGCAGCTATTTGTGTTGCATCCCGAGCAGTTAGCACTCTGAAAATTTAATTAGGCATTTGGATGGAACCTGAAGGCTGAGCCTGTGCTGGAATTGGGCCCCCCCGGTCCCCGCCGCTCTCTCCTCAGGCCACTTTGCGGTGGGCAGGGGGACACCGGAGCCCCCAGGGGGACACAGGAGCCCTCCCAGCCCCCAGCAGTGAATATCCCTTGTTCCCAGTGGAGGAACCGGGACGGAGATGGAGGGGCGTTTGTCACACAGAGCCTCTCCCGGCTGCTTTTCCCCGGAACCAGGGGCGGAACGAGCTGGAGGGAAGGGGATTCTGATTTCTGTGCAGCTCCCCAGCCGACAGCCATGGAGAAATCGCCCAGCTCCAGCCGCAGGATGGGGAGGGGCACGGGCCGGTGTCGGGCTCGGGGGGTGCAGAGGAGGGGGCTCGGGTGCTGGGGGCGGTCACAGAGCCGCACTGAGGCTCGGGGCAGGAGGAGGAGCGGATCTCTCCAAATCTGCCTTCTTGCTCTTCCCTGAAGTTTTGCCTCTGCCTTTTTCCAGCGCCTTTCAGAACTGAGCTTTAAGAGCTCCCGAGGGCTCACTCTGGGGACACTGCCCTGGAACAGAGTCCCGGCCCCGGCGGCCCTTCCCGTGCTCCTGGGGACACGACCCAGGCTCCTGGCGGTGTCACCTGCGGCTCCAGCCCCCACCTGCGGGCCCAGGCACCTGCAGACACCGTTCAGCTCCTCCTCAGGGCAGGACAGGTTTCCCTTCCCGGCTCCGCTTTGGTCATTTCTTTTCCTGCCTTTTTGGGTTGTTTATTTTTCCTCCTCCTGCTCATTGCCGAACCCCAGGGCTCGCCCTGCCCGTGTCCAGGACACGATCCCGAATTCTGAGACATCCACAGGGAGCTGAAGGGAGGATGAGGGCAGTGGGGGAGATGCCGTGGTGCCCGGGCAGAGCCAAAACTCCCCAGACCCCCATCCATGTCCTGAGGAGAAGCTGCCCCAAAGCAGGGAGACCCCACCAACCCCCTCTTCCTCTCCTATTAAGCAAGTAAGTGCTTGAGGAAGTGCTGCCTTCCCTGGATTAGCACATAAAGGCTTGGAAGTGTGAGCAGGCACTAATAAATTACTCACTGCATTGACAGTTTGAGGCTTTTTTTTTTCCCCTACTGTAAAACAAGTAAAAAATATGCCAGGCTCATTCTTTCCTCTTTTTTTTATTTTAAAGGATCAGTCAGACACAGGGACTCCGGTGTGAATAAACTGGGATTTATGTCCCCGTCAGTCAGATCCTTAAACTTCCTAAGTGCTTAAAACATACACATTTTAACATGAAAAATTACCAGGTTTGTCTAAAGGAAAATTTCAGCATAAAACAGGAAACTCATTTGAAGGGAGAGATTCTCCAATGAAGCGAACCCAGGCAGTCATAAAAAAGTTAAACCAGGCATAAAGGGAAATGTCAGATGTGTGGGAGAGCCAGATGTCTCTCTATTTTTTCTCATTTTTTTTTATATTTTTATAACCTAGATCAGATTATAGGAGAATATATGAATGTATCTCGCAGGGATGGGGATGCAGCGAGAGGAGGAGGATTTCATTCCCAGCCTGTAACTTGCTGTAACGTGGAGCACTCTACAAAGAAAAACATTTTTTTATTTCTAAATAAAGCACTTTAGAGTGACACATTTATTGCTGGCAAAGAATTACTCAAATAAGAGACATTGTCAGCTATTTATTTTAAAAGCTTTTTCTTTTTTTTCTTTTTGAGTTTGGGGGAAAAAAAAGGATCAAAACCCCTTTCCATTCTTCACAATATTCCCTTAAAAGCTTTAAAATAAAGTGGGTTTTTTTTGCTCCTGGGCTGCCTTTTTGGTGTCTCCAGGGCTCTGCAGCACGAGGGAGCCTGCAGGGAGCTGGAGCAGGGTGTTCCCACCGGGAATGCCAGGCTGCAGCCGCGGCTTTGCCGGGCTCTGCCCTTGCCCCAGCTGCCACCGTGGGCATCTTCCAGGGAGAGAGAGAGAGAGAAATGGGAATTCTGAGCTTTCCCAGGTGGGAGTGCAGCCATCTGTACCTGCCACAGGAGCTCCCAAAGGGGCTCTGCCCTACAGGAAAGGCTCCTGTAGATCCTTTTGTCCAGAGCAGCTCCCAGAGCCCGTGCCCCGGGTCCCGCCTTGGGAAGGCTGGGAGCGGAGAGGAGCAGGGATTGCTCCTTTCCTGGGAATGCGGGCAGGGATGCCGCGGGGTGGGATGGCACCCTCTGGGTCTGTGCCGGTGGTTTGGGGCTCAGGGGTGGGAGGAGAGGTTTTGGGAGAGGAGGTCCCGAGTGTGGGCACGGCTGGGAAAGCTGCTCGGGGTGCCGGGGCTGCAGAGCAAACGCCCAGCCTGGAACGTTTGGGAGCCGTGGTGGTTCAGCAAGGCCGGGTGATGTGCAGCACCTCATGACACGGCTCTGACAGCGAGCCCTGCCTGCAGCCGGCGCTTTTCGTGCCAGCCCCTGCTCGGAGCAGCACAGCACCACCGTGCCCGTCAGGGCTCCCCACTTAACTTCTCAGCGCCGTTCTCAGCCTATGACTTGTTTCTCCTCTCCCTCCTGGGGGTAAAAAAAGAGATGGAAAATGGACCTTTCCATGGCAGGCTGCAGAGAATCCCCCTGGCTGCACAGGGCAGAGCCGGCCGAGCCCACAGAAGGGCAGCCCTGGGTCCCGGGCAGACCCTTTGGTGTGATGGAACCAGCTCGGGAGTCCCGAGGGAAGGAGCCTGGGCCAGCTGAAGATGCAGGAAGCCAAGGGACAGACCTGAATCCTTGCCTTGCCCTCCTGTCTTTGTCTGACTCCAGACCACCTTTAATTTGTCCACACTGCTTTGGATTTGTTGTTTCATTAGCTTTTCATCGCAGCTACTTTCTTTCCCCCATAGATTATTCTATTCCTCCTGCTTTCCCCCTCTTCTGTTCCTTTTGCTCTATAATTGGATCATTTGCAGTTTATGGGAAGGATGAGAAACAAAAGGTATTGACAATGTAAGCATTCAAAATTATATGTCAAGCTCAAAAAAAAGGAGATTAAAAGAAAATCTGGATCCTCTTTCTTTGCATTCTGATTTCTGAACCTGCAGAGCTCATTAGTTTCCCGTGATCGGGGCTTTTTCTGTGTCTGTGGAAGCCAGAAACCTACTTTTAAGAAGAGCTGTAGTCAGTTGACTCCAGCAATGAGAAACAGCAAGGTAAAAGCCCGTGGTAAATGCTCAGCATTAAACTCAACTCTTCTCTTCTCTTCTCTTCTCTTCTCTTCTCTTCTCTTCTCTTCTCTTCTCTTCTCTTCTCTTCTCTTCTCTTCTCTTCTCTTCTCTTCTCTTCTCTCATTATCAGGCACAGCTTTACATCCAGGCCCAAAGCTTTTCCCACTGGCCCCTGAAAAACACCACCAGATATTCTCTGGATGAAAACAAATGAAATTTTTACCGTGGATCCCTTCCACTTGCCAGCAACTGTCCACAACACAAAAGCTGTATTCCCAGAGAACTGGGAGCTCCCTGTAAACCCCCAGCTGCGATTCCCAGCTTCCAGCCTCGTTTCCTGCTGCCGTTCCTGCCAGGCTCCATCTCCAGAGCTGCCGGGGCTCCGGGAGGCCGGGCTGGAAGGCAGGGCTGGAGCTCAGCGCTGGCTGCATTTGGGATGCCCTGCCAGCACCTGACCAAGGCTCACACCAATTACTGCTGGCGTGAGCCCAAGCCATCCATCTCAGCAAATTTCCCTCCAGGGGCCACCCCATTAGTAGCAAATAACTAATTATTGCTGTCAGCTTTAATAAAAAAACATCCCCCCCTCCCTAACTTTCCATCGCTGTATAAATTACGGGAGACAAAACTAACTTCTAAATTGAGTAATTCCAGACATTTGTCAGACTCCAAGAAATGCTTTAATTGGCGTTGGTTAATAAAGTGTTTAGGTAATTAGGAGAACATTTGTCCTGCCTGTGCAGATTTTTTCCCTCTTGCTTACGACAACTCAAAAAAAAAATTTAATTGGAGTCCAGGCTTCAGGAACTGCAGGGCTTTTTTTGGTTCTTTCTTGGTGAGACCGTTAATGATTCTGGGGGGAGTCGCCTCTAGTGATGGAGTTGTGGAATTTTTCCCTCCGCTTTCTGGCTGTTGTGTCTGACGTGGGGAGCAGGAGCTCTCGGGGGACGGATCAAAGGCAGCCCCAGCAGCTGATTCCCTGCGGGGCGTCGGGCGGGACGCGCCCAGGGAGCTTCTCAGCCTGCAGCCCAGCGGCCGTGCCAGCCACGGCGCCGTCCTGGCGCTGCTCCTGGGCCCAGGCACAGGAGCTGAGCTGAGCTGCCAGCCCACAGAGCTGGCACCCTGCCAGACACCAGCACTGAAACCCCGGCCCCCACCCTGCTGCTGCTGCTGCTGCTCACAGCTGCTACTGTGGCAGCGGTCCATGGCACAGCCCAAAACCGCATCCATGGCACCCCCTGCATCCCATCCATGGCACGGCCCAAAACCCCCTCCATGGCACAGCCCAAAACCCCATCCATGGCACAGCCCAAAACCCCATCCTTGGCACCCCCTGCATCCCATCCATGGCACAGCCCAAAACCCCATCCTTGGCACCCCCTGCATCCCATCCATGGCACCCCTGACATCCCATCCATGGCACAGCCCAAAATGCCATCCTTGGCACCCGCTGCATCCCATCCATGGCCCCCCCTGCATCCCATCCATGGCACCCCCTGCATCCCATCCATGGCACAGCCCAAAACCCCATCCATGGCACCCCCTGCACCCCCTCCGCGGTGCCCAGGGCAGCCCAGGCTGTTTGCCACGAGCAGGATCCGCAGCAGGCTGGCAGGAGCTGGGCCCTGCCCTGGCTGTAAAAGGGCTGGCACAGGGAGCACCGGGGCTCTGAGAGCTGAGGGGAGGTCTGAGTGCTGCAGGGAGGGCGGGAGCAGTGAGGAAGGATTATTTTTAGCACTGTTAGATAACAGGGCCGCAGAGAGGGGGCTGCTGGCAGACCTGCTGGATGAGAGCACGGGGCAGTGAGGAAGCCCCAGAGGTGAGCACAGAGTCGGGCTTGGAGGTGAAGCTCTTTCCTGTTCACCGAGTCCAGACTCCTCTTGAGGTTTCCACCTTGCACTTGTGCTGCAGGAAGCTCTTCTCTGCTCTTGAAGCAGCTTCTTCTGCCTCTCTGCTCAGCGGGCTCTGGCGCAGCTGCGGGAGCAGCCAGCTGAAACCAGCTCTGCTCATCGCGCTCTGCTCGGTGCAGAGCAAAGGCACAGATGCTTGTGCTTCAGATGTTAAACATTTAAGAACCAGTTAGTCTTGAAGATGTCCTCATGGAAAGGTCTTCGCGTTGTGAGTTTAAAAAATCCCAAGTAGGTGTAGCTGACATCCTGCCAGCCCCTTTTATTGGGAGCCGCATCCTGCTGTGGTCCCGGGGTCGTGTCCTCGCCGACTGCTCGGCATCAGTTCCTGCAGCTCATCCAATCAGTGCATTAAGTGACTCTGCAATTAATTTGCTTGTCTGGGTTACAGGAGTGTGGGAACACTGAGAAACATGCAATTTTGTGGTCTGCTTTGGGCTCATCACCCAGAGGGCTCTGTTTGCACTGTGCCCTGAATCCCTCCGGCTCCTCAGCCCTTGAGCTCCCTCCGCACCAAACCTGGGCTGTTGTGTCTGCGCCTTTCTCCATGCAGGAGCTCTGTGCTCCCGCTGGCTCAGCCCCTCTGGGGAGAGAAGGGCTCTGAGAGGCTCTGGGATGCCTGGTGGATATCCCAGCTCCAAGTTTTGGAGAGTCCTGGCAGGGAAGGGCAGGATTCAACTCCTGGCCCCTGGACCAGCTGGGCAGCACAAAGCTCCCTGGGAACCAAAGGCAGCTCTTTGCCATCCTTTAACCCATGGTGATGTGTCACTGATCAGCACACTGGTTCTAATAGCTCCCCAGGTAGATTTGGGAGAGCAACGAGTTGAACATAAAAAATCCCTTTATTATTGCCATTTTGCTTTTATATACCCATCAAGCTTTCATATTTAATCTCCTACATCACAATAGCTGATCATTTTTAACATTTGACATTGATAAAGTGCCCACTGCTATTATTCTGACATACTATAAAACATTACACCCATTTGCGATAGAAAAGGCAAAGAATCAATACTCAGCCCCATTTTCCAGAGCAGCAGTAAATCATGGGGAGCCTAACAAATTGTTTTAAATATAAGCACCTTCAGGACCAATAAAGAACCCAACCGATCCCTGTCCATTGTCACAGCTGTCAAACATCTCTACTGCTAAATGGACATTGGGGGCTGGCCCAAAAAAGCTCAGCCCAGCCCGCGGATCCCCTGGCAATCAAAGTTGGGGGACACTTGCTGCGGGATGTGCTGTGAGTTCCTTTGGGCAGTGGGAGGGATGTCAGGGCTCCCTCCCAGCTCCCCTCTGGCGAGGCTGCAGGGTACCGAGCCCAGGAGCTAAACGAGCTTCAGGAGGTGAAGCCCCTGGCCCAGCGGTGCGAAGGGAATTGCAGCTCCCAGCTCTCCCCAGCCCGTGGCAGGGCTGCGAGGTCAATCCTTCCTGGAGGCAGCACAGAAAATGTTCCCAGCTTGCTTATTTTGGTGTGCTGCTGCTGCTGCTGCTGCTGGAGAGGCTGCCGTGGGCGAGGGCGGCCGCGCTCTCCCGGCTGCCGCTCCGGGGGCGGTGGCCCCGCGGTGGCCCGGGGCACACCTGGCTGCTGGCAGCCCGAGCCAGGGCAAGGCTGAGCCGGGCCCTGCCTGACGCGCTTCCCATCCCATCTGCGAGGTTGTCAGACCGGGGGTTCGCCTTGCGCCGCCTCCCTGCGTGTCCCCGTGTGGCTTCCACCCGTCCGTCCCCTCCCCGCGCTGGTGCTTAGTCACGGCAAGGTAAAACGGAAGGGAAAAGTGAATAATTTTACGTCTGAGGTGATGTAAACCTTGTGTGTGTAGCTTAAAAATGTCTCTGGCACATCTGCTGTCAAAGAGCTCCTAAATAACACGGTTTACCTGGGCTGACTGATTTATAGGAACGGGGCTTCCAGACCCCAAGGATGACATTTTAAACACATCTTCCTTTCATTTGTAAGGGATTAAATGAACATGTTTTGACAAGATTGATCAGATGGAGGTTCAGACGATTCCTCTTCGCAGCTTCAATCTATAGCTGGTAGAACGGAGAGAATATTCCTGTGTCTCATTACAATAATGCACGGCTGGCACCTCTGGAGATCGATGTTTGGGGGGTTCCCTGTGCCGAGGCTGCCCCGGAGAGGCGTTGGCAGCGTGGGCGGTGCAGCCCCTCCCTTGTGTCCTGCAGGGGAGGTTCGTCCACTCCATCGTGGCACATTTATTTCACACGGGCTCCTCAGTTCTGTGCTCCCAGAGCGTTGCTGAGCCCCACCGTGCCGTTAACGGCAGCTGGGAGCACAGGGAGGTTCTAATTCCTGCTCCCTCCTCGGCTGGAATGCTCTCGTTGAACTACACCTCAAGGAGGCCGTGCCTGGTTTTGTCTTTCAGCCCCTCGTTCTGCAAACATTCCGAGGCTTTGGGCGCTGAGGGTTGATGGCAGGGGCGGCTTTGCCCCTGCAGGATGAGGTTTTTGGAGTTTATGCTCTTTGTTTCAAATTCATTGACTCTGTGACCACTGGCGTGGGCTGTCTGCCCTGCAGAGCCTTAGGAAAAAATAAAGGAATAAGAAACATCTTTAAATTCAGACCAATGTCTCCAAGTCCTGAAGCCTCGGAAGACCCAGACTGGCTTGTTCCTGCCTCAGAAACACCCGAGCCTTGCGCAGAGTGGGCAATAAATCACTGAGTGCTCCTTATGGAGATGGGGATTTGCTGATCTGGCAGAGGCAAAGGCTCGGTGAGGAGTCACCAGAGCTTGGCAGGGCTGGGCTGCTCCTGCTTCTTCCCACACGAGTCGTGTTTGCCCTCCTTGCTCAGCCATGGCCAATTGTGATGATGCCCTCAGGCCCTCAGCCAGATGGGAACGCAAGAGGACTTTCCCCCAACCCCGTTCTTGGCTTGGGGACATGATTTATGTCCTCCCTGCCTCCTTGCAGGCTCAGGAATCCTTTATCCTTGGATGGCAGGGGAAGGCAGCAGTTATCTGGGCACTGGCTGGCAGTTTGCACTGCTGCATTATGCATGGGCAGAAAACACAGGAATAAAGCAGGAGGAACAGGAAATCACTGCGGTGTTTTTAATCTGAAAGGTGAGATCGAAGTGCTGTTTGCAGGCTGCCTTTAATGGCCCTCGATTGGCAATTAGTGGTATATTATCACATATCTTTAATGGAATATTGATGCTGTTGGCAGAGATGTAATCCCAGTGTCAGGAGTGATTCCCCTCTTTCCAGCGCGTTGCACTTACTACGTGAGGGCCCAGCAGAGCCCCGAGCTCAGCGGAGGTGTCTCAGATCAATCAGGATCAGCACTTCCACCAGTGACTGAGGGCATGGCAGGGATGAATATTAATGATTATTAATGATTATTAATGATCTGCCTGGGGAGGGAGGTGCTGGCCCACTCCAACTCCTGCCAGCTGCAGGGCTGGGTTCAGGGAGAGCCTCAGGGATCCAAGGTGCCTCCCAGATCCCAGGGATCTTCCCCGGAGCCACAGCACAGCCAGGCAGAGCTCCTAGTTCATTATTCATTGGCCTTGGGTTGCCATTGGAAAGCAGCTGAAGCAATAATAAACACCACACAACAGAAGTTAATCTCTATCCACAGCGCTGCAATAAATGGGAAGTTAAACAAAAAATCGATGCAGATCTGTTAATTCTGGGCACTCCTGGGTCTGCTCCAGAGCAGAGCCCGGCCCTGGTGGGATCCTGCAGCCAGACCTTCCCTGGGACACAGGCATTCCCGTGGCATGGGCCGTTATTCCCACGGAGCTGCACCTTCACAAGAGGCTTTTCCTCTGCTGGAAACCTTTAACTGCCCCTTCTCCCCTTCTCCCCAGCCTCAGCAGGAGCCCTGGGGGGATCCCATCCTTCCCTCCCCCCTTGCCAGGGTGGCTCTCACCATTCTGCTCGATGTGCTCGAGGCAGGCTCAGCCCAGCAGGGCGATGGGAGCGTGTTCCCAGCACAGCCTAACGCCAAATGGCAGTCACGGACAGCAGCAGGGGCTGATGGCAAAGGACACTGCAGGAGAAGGGGGAGAGAGGGATTTCAGCACTAATCCAGACCCCAAAAGGAAGCTGGTGCCCCCTGCACAGGGCCCTGATGCAGAGCTGAGCCCAACAGCAGTTCCTGGGCAACCTCAGCACTTCTGCTTTTGACCAGGATGGAAGAATTTATCACTGCAGAAACCTCTGCAGGAGACAGCTGTACACAGCATCCCACCCTGGAGGCTGATCCACACATCCTCAAACCCTGGGAGCTTCTGGATTGGTAAAATGGCTTCTGGGGAGGACTGTGAGGACTCCTCTTTCCATGGAACCCAAAGGCCTTTTCCCAGCTTTGGGCTGGCTGTCCCTTGTCCCCCCACTTCCCTCCACCAAGGGGAGCTGCAAACCCGTCTCAGAAGGGAAGATGGTTCAAGGTTTGGGCTCAGGCTGGAGCTCCTGGACAGCACCATTGGGCCGAGGCCGTGCCTGCAGCCATGGCTGTGCTCCAGCCTGAGCCTGCCTGCGCACCCAGCACTGCCCACTCCCTTCCCCACGAGCTCTGCTCTGGAGAGAAGCTCTGGATGCTCCTCCAGCAGCCTCCTGGGGCCACCTCCAGGAGCTCCAAATCCACCGGAGCTTTGCCACTTCCACTGTGTCCTCCCTGATTTATTTCTCCTTTCCCGTTCAGTGCCTCAGTCAAGGCAAAGAGCGGAGGGTGTGCCGTGGGATTTACACCCTCCTCCTGCAGAAACCCTCTTCCGGAACTCCCTTCTCTCTGTTGCTTTCTCCAAGACTTGCAGGCGTGTGGCCTCAGCTCTGTGCGTATGAAAGGGAGAGCTGGTGAAAGCCTAACTGGGATTCAGCGGGCTGGAGGGGCAGCACACGTGGGGCACGAGCCGTGGCACAGCCTCCCATTCCCATCCACCCCCAGCAGGACTCAGAGCTCCAGGAAAACCGGGTTTGTCATCTTTAAACAAATCCTGGAGATGGGATAGGGTGGAAGGGAGCCGCTAGCAGGAGATTTCAGCTTCAAAGGCTGGATGTGTTTAACTTTTAGCAAAGCACCACGATCTGAAATCTTTCCTCGGAAGGCACAAACCCGTCTGCAGCGAGGGCTCCCGGATGGTGATGGAGCAGCACATTAACATAAATTTTCCCGGGAACTGAACTGTCACAAGGCCAACCTTGAAAGCTATTTGGAGTATTTACAGCTTTTATGAAGCCCCCCGGGAGAGAATAATCTCTAAGTACTGCAGACACTGCTTGGAAGAACCGTGAAAAACATTCAATTTAGGAGCAGTTTTGCCTGTTTTTCCTAAGCCCTCACTCCCACCACCAGTTCTGTCCCACCTGGGTCTCCTCTGCCAGAGCAGTGAGTCACAGCAAGGTGAAGATGATGGCACAAGCAGAGAATTACGAGATTGGGCAGGGAAAAGGCAGCAGTGGGTGGAAGGCTTCGGGAAAGAAAGTGCTGTCTTCGTGTGAATCTCTCTTTGGAAATAAAAAACAGAGGGAGAGACATGGAAGAAGACAAAGCAGCTGAATTGTCTCGAAGCAGCCTGCTTTTCCTGCTTTTCCTGCTTTTCCAGGAGGCATCAGTGGGTTTCTGAGTCTACCCAAAGCCGTGCATCTCCATTACCCCATCCTCAGGGTTCTGTAACCATGTCAACCAGACGAGAAGACTCAGAAAGCCAGCACAAAAAAAAAAAAAAAAAAAAAAAAGAAAAGGAAAACTCAGCCTGAAAGGCACTATGTTTTGGATTATGCAAGCACATGAGTACCTGATCTAGCTGCCGAAATTACAGGGTTGCACAGTGTTCTGTTTACAGTGGGGTGTCACAGGCTGTAATGAGCTGCTGTGTCATTATGGGAGCAGATGCCAAACAGATCTCGCCGTGTTTATGGAAAGGCTCTCTCCTGCTGTAGAGCTGCACAGGGGCTTCGGGCTCCTCGGCGAGTCCGGAGGACAGGGATCACGTTTGTCCCGGGGCTGTGGGTGTGCAAACAGAGCCCGGAACACGGAGCTGCTCCCCTGGCCTGCAGAGACAGGCACGCCTGGAACACCCTCCCCAGCCCGGGGCTGCCGCTCCTGCCATCCCATCACAGCTGCACTGCCATCCGCGCTGCCACTCCCCTGATGCCGAGGAGCGCCTGGGAACAGCAGCAATCCCAGCCCCGTGAGGCTCCACGCTGGGAGTGCATCCCTTGGGAAGGCAGCACGGAGCAGGACCCGCCGGTGGCTCAGCGCTCCCGAGCACTGGGAAGCTTAGGAAAACAGCAGCGTCGTTCCCTGCATGCAATAACCTGAGAGGAGCAACAAGCAGGGCCCCTCTTTGCAGGAGTTTGCCAAAAAAATCAGCGTGTGCATGAATAGAGAGAGAAATAAAAGGTTTCTCGGAGCTCGTCTTCGGGGCGCAGCAGCGTGAGCACATGTTTTATTCAGCGAGGAGCAGCTGCACTACCTGGAGCAGAAATTCAGCTTGTTGAGGCCTAATCTAGGTAGATCACTGAAGCTTTGGAGAGTCTAAACAGCCAGAGAGCAGCAGATCTCATCTTATTGCAAGCGAGGGGCTTCTGCACAGGGGGTGGGCCTTGGTCCCTTGGTCTCACCCAGCGTGCCCCGGTGCCTCGGCAGCGCCGGCTCTTCCCTGGGAATTCCCACAGTCCTGGGAATGCCGTGGGGCAGCTCGTGGCTCTGCCCTCCGGCCTGGCACCCCCAGTGCCTCGGTGGCTCTGAGCTGCTTGTGCAATCCCCCTTTTCATCTGCGATCCCCCCTGGCACCCTGAGCTGTGGGATCAGGGCAGGCGCCCAGGATGTGCTGCTGTCCCCAGCCCAGCTGGGAGCCCCGGAGCAGGGCTCTGACAGCTCTGTGGCTGCCACTCCACACATCCTGGGCAAAAGCGGGAGCATTCCAGCCTGCAGCCTCTGCCTCTGCTGCTCGGGTCAGATGGATGAGGTCACGACATCCTTTTATTCTCCTCTCTTCTGTGTGCCAGGGTTTGGAAGATAAAGTTAGTAAAATTCCTCCTGTTCAGGGCAAAGGGCAAAACTTGCAAAGGGAAAAGCCCGGGGAATAAAATCCTTCACATACCAGGAACATGAGACACTGGGAGACATTCCAGCCTCGGGCTGGAGGGAGCAAGCAAGATCCCCTCTGCCCCCGCTGCCCAGGTGCTGTGCTTACCCCAGCAGTGACTCAGGGTCCAGGGCGCCTTTTCCTTCCCTGGGCCCAAGGGTTCTCCCTCCAGCCCTCGGGATGACGCTGGCAGAGGGATCCCCCTTCTTCCCCCCCAGCTGTGACCCCACCAGCCTCTCCCTGTGTCACCCCTCTCCAAATGGCAGAGCCGTGCTGAGGAGGGGACATGGAGCCCTCCCATCCCAACCCCAACCCTCATGCAGGGGCCGCCCGGTGCTGGGGGCAAACGGCTCCCAGTGTGAGAAATTATTTAGGGGGTGGTTTAAAAGCTGGGATGATTAATGTGTGTGACTTCTCCTGAGCGCTGGATAAATCAGGACGGAATGGGGAAGCAGGGTGTAAATTCGGAGGTGTCTGTGTGGGGGTGGTGTGGAGACCCCCCCCACGGGCTGCCTGAGGGCCCTGGCGAGGGTGAGGAGGTCCCTGGACACTCGGGAACTGGGAGGTTCCTCTCACCAAGGGCACAGGGCACTGCACAGCCAGGTCCTGTCCCTTGCCATGGGCATGTGAGGTTAAATAATCCACGTGGGAAGGATTCAGGAGATGTTCTGGAGTCCCTTTCAGGAACCAGGAATAATCTGTGAGGATGAAGGGAGCAGAGGTCTGCGTGTGTGGAAAAGGAGAGAGGAGGGGGAAGGGGAGATTTTATTACTGAAATTTGCCAGAGAGGCTCTTTAATAACGTCATTCATCTTTCTGTCAAATACATCACATTAGTGTAGGGAAAAGGGACTTTGAGAAGATGAATTAAGACTTAAATACATTAAAATGACTTAAGGAATATTTAAATACAATACAATTTATTTTTGTGTAGGCTTGTTTCATGTCAAGCCGTGCTGTCTGAGGCTGGTACAAAGCGTGTGCACGGCTGTGCATCAGCAGTGCCACTTCCCATAGAAACGGGGCTCAAATCAGGCTTTTCTTTGGACCAGAGATAATGTGGATGCAATTAACTGGCACGGAACTGCTGCTGGCATTGCACCGAGCAGCCAAATTCCCTGCAAATCCCCCACGGCCCCTCAGCACGGCGGGGATGCTCCGGGAGGGCAGTGCCGGCCCCGGGCCCGGCTGCTTTCACATTCCAGCCCACGGGTGACCTTCACCTGAGCGCTCCCACCTGCGGCTGCATCCGGAGGCAGAGCAGGAACGGGGGCGGATTCTCCTCCCTGCGTGAGACACCACCCTCCTCTGCTGTGCTCTGGAAAGAGAAACAGCTCTGTTCAGCTGCTCCGTGATCCCGCAGGGCACCCGCTACAGCCCCAGGGTGGTGGCTGGAATGTCCCCAGCCAGTGCTCGGAAGTGGAGCCCCTCCTCCTGAAACAGCCCTTCTACCCTGGCTCCCGGGGGATAAATCTGAGAAAAGAGACAAGGAGGGGAAAAAATAGAAAGAAAACAGACAATTGCCTGGAGCTGCTTCTTGTTCTGCAACGTTGGGGCTAAAAATAGCTCGGCAGAGCCTTTCTGCCCGTGGGCAGGAGCAGCCGCCTGCTCCCCCTCTTGCAGGAGTCAGAGCAGGCCCTGCTTCCAGACATTTGTGTCTGTCTTGTGGCAAGGGCTTTGGCTGACTTTTGCTCTGGTTTTGCTTCTCAACCCCGAGTGCTTCATCAGAGAGAAGCCACAGGAAAGCACTGAGAGTCCTTCAGCCCCTCGGGAATGAGGAGTGGGTGGGTGCTGAGGCGCAGACCCCGGTGAGTGCAGGATGCACCACAAAGATTGAACTTTCCCTGCCACAGAGGGTTCCTTGAGAGCTTTCTGTTATCTCCCTGTGCCCACAGAACACGTTGGAATTGCTTCCCAATGTCTTTAAAAGCTCTCTGTATGAAAGGCACGGGGCTGCTCTGTGATGGAAGAAATAAAAAACCCTCAAAGCAACCTGTTTGTCTGCCTGGGGAGAGACGGATTCAGCTGGAAACGTCCGTGCCTGCAGCTCCATCCCTCTGTCCCTACAGCTGGAGCGTGGGGCTGCTCCGGGATGGAGAGCACAGGAGGAACCTGTGTCCTCCCTCACAGGCCAGTGTGTTCCGTTCCTTCATCTCCTCCCCGAAGTCAGGCCTTGGATTTGTTTCCACTCAACTTTACTGCTCTTTTTTGTGCTTTTATTGAGACACTTGGAAGGGCAGCAGTGCCAGAGGAGTGATAATCGGGTGTAGCCCTGCAGCGACAAAGTGACCAGCCTCAAAACGGGCCTTGGACGGAGCTCGGAGCTCGTGCTGCCTTTGGGAAGCCGAGGAGGGGACAACGATCGTGGCTCTGCCGCGAGCTGGGGGGATGATGCTCATCCTCATGGCCCTGCCACAGCCGCGGTCACAGGTGCGAGCTGGGGGCTCTGCCCATCCCCGGGGCAGCGTCGCAGGGCGATTACCGAGGGGCGAGCAGAGGTGTGCGATGGGTGACAGGGCCGGGGTTCCGGGGCTGGCTGCAGGGACGGGCGAGGTGCGGGACTCCCGCGGGTGCTCGTGCAGAGAAGAGGGAGGGAGGGGCTGCCCCTCCTGGCAGTGGGGCAGCTCAGGCCCCTCCGCACAGGTCACAGCTTTGCTGCAGCAGAAACAACCCCCGGTTTTGCTGCCCTTCAGTGCGGGCGCCCCGCGCTCAGCCCCTCCCGAGCCCGGGTGCCGCCCTGCAGAGCCCACGGGCTCGGCCTCGTGTCGCTGTCCCGGCCTCGGAAGGTGCCTGCTGTCCCCTGGGCGGGCGCTGGCCGCTGGCCGTGCCCCCTCAGCAGCCACTGGCCGGGCTCCTTCACCCGGCACGCTGGCTCCGGGCGAGGCGCTGCGCTGGTGAGCTCGCTGCCAGCAACAACTGCATGCGCAGCACTTTCGGAGGCAGCGCCTGCTAGAAATGAATTTTTAGTTCATCTAGAGCAGGGCTGTTGGCCCCAGCCCAGAGCTGGACGTGGCAGCAGCGGGAGGTGCTGCCGGGACCGAAATCCCTGCACGGGCTCAGAGATGCAAGGCCTGGGACACGGGGGAAAATGATCGTTTTGTTCCCTGGTGTTTCCCAAAGGAGGGAAAATGCATATTTTTGCTTCCTAGATGCTGTTTGCCAGGCTCTGCTTTTGCCCCCCAGTCAGGGGAGTCACCTGTGACCAGCACAGGAGGTGTCCATCCCCCCAAACCCAGGTCTCACTTCTGGCAGCTCTAATGAGGGTAAGTGAATCCAGGCTGGCAAACAAGCCTACGTCACACCTCTCTCTGCAAAGGGGCTTTTAGAGCTGGCTTAAATGGATTTTGCGAAAACGTCTTCGGGATTGGAGCTACAAATGGCTTTTTGATCAAAACAAAATCGTTCATTTTGAAAACTGAAACTGTTTCATTAAACATGTTTGGGCTTTGTTTGTTTATGTCAGAAGCGATGGGTTGCCAGGGTCTGAAAATTGGAAAGTTTAAAGTATTCTTCTATCCTGGACTTTGAATGTAAAAGCACTTCAAAGGTGCTATGGAAGAATAAGAACAATTAAAAATTTATTTCCCAGGGGGGAAAGGAATTATTAGAACGATCGGAATAAAGATCACATCTCTATTTTCAGGCAAACTTCTCTCAGCTTTAAAGGCTGGAGATGGTATCTGGGCTGAATAGAACCGTGCAGGGGCCTTTGTGTCACTTGAAGCGGGAGAGGGGAGCGCGCCCGGGGCTGCAGAAAGGCTTTGCTGACACCTGACATTTGAGGCACTCTGACTTTTTCTGAAGGCAGATGCCTTAGAAGTATTTCCATGAGCGGTGGCCGTAACCAGGCTGCAATCCCAGCTCCCCCGGGATCCATGGGCTCTCCTGCAGCCACTGGATGGGGTCGGGGGCTCCGTGCCCCTCCAGGGCTGAGTGGGCACAGGGGAAGGAAGGAGGGCTCTGCCAGGGCCGGGTGGGGAGGGCTGGCTCAGGAAGGGAGGGTGGCAATGCCCAGAGCTGCTCATGCTCAGCCCCTCTGCACGGAGCTCTGGGCCCCTTTCACCTCCTCTCTGAGTCCTCTGGTTTCCATCCCGTTTCCAAGGGACAATAATCTGCGGAGCAGCAGGTTGCTCTCAGCTCCAATTCAGTGGAGAGGGATGGAGAGGGGATGTCTGGCAGCTCCGAGCTTTGCTGTTATCTCAGCCAGGCTGGAGGCCAGGCTGGCAGCAGGAGCAGAGCCCGCACTCCCCGCGTGTCCCTGGGTGCAGCGATGGGAGCGCAGCGCTCAGGGAACAGCGGTGGGACCAGGGCACCGGGCTCTGTGCCTCTGCCGGAGCCTGGATGGATCCTGGGAACAAAGAAACCCCCCTTTGAAAGCAGGCAGAACTGCCCAGCCCTTTGCAAAGCAGAAGCAGCTGGCTCAACTAATTAAATGTTAAAAATTCCAGCAAGACGAGCGTACCAGAAAACAAACAGGCACGGGAGCCAGGACGGAGCGAGCTGGAGAGGATCCGCGCGGTTCCCTGGCTCTCCCATATGTGTCTGCATAGGCGCTGGCACCTGTGCAGCCATGTGCACAGCCAGGCCCGCTCCCACGCTGCAGGCTCTGCTCCCACACCGAGCCCCGGGGAGACGGAGCCGCGGCTGCAGTCCCGGCCACTCCCGTGTCCCCGTCCGTGGCCGCGCCTGGCTTCAGAGACCCGGGGGGCACGGGGTGCCTGTCCCTGTGCCCGGCTCTGCCCGACCCACTGGGGCAGGAGACGGCTCCATCGGTCTTTATTTGATGGTTTGGGGGAGGAGGGTGACTATTTGTTAGCGGTGGTTTTGCAAATCGCCACTTTGTGGAGAGGAAATAAGAGCCATCCATTTGTGCTGGTGCTATTAAAGATTTTCTATAAAGTGCCTACATTTCCAGTGCAGCTGAATGGATTTCTCTGCAGAAAACTGCCAGGACAGAGAGGCACAGTGGAGGAAAATATCATATACAATGATTCACAAACACATAAAAATACCCTTCCCAGCTTGGCTATTCTTCCACCGCACAACAAACACCTTGTGAGTCATTCTTGAATGTATGGACGCATTGGAAAATGAAAGTTGGATTTGAACATTATTCATTAAGACCTGGGATTAGTTCACTTCTCCATTTAGCTCCTCAAAGCCAGCATGCCAAGTCAAGCTAAAATGCATTCTAAGGCTGTCTCAGTCACCAGGCAGCTCTAACAGCCACAGTGGTTTTCTACATCAATGTTTCTGTATTCGGCTTAAAAAACCCCCAATTTAATTCCTTGCTCCTTGCATTGAATTAATCAGATATCTGAAGGTAGGTGGAGGCAAAAAAATCAACATTTTTCTTGGCAGGCACATTTAAGTTGAAGGGCTGTAGCTCTTGCTGCAGACGACAAGATTGCAATGTTTAGGAGATAAAGAAAGGGGATGGAGGGCATCCACGGAGTGACAGCCGCGTGCACGCCCTGCCGCCGGCGGTGGCAAACAGCCAGGGACGGGGACGGGCCCGCGGGTGATTTACAGCCACACATCCTCTCTGCAAACACGTTAACTCCCACCTCGGAGGAACTGTTAATGAAAACTTGCGTCAGCTCTTCCAGCGCCTGCCAGACACAAAGACGCTGCTGGATGTGCGGCCGGAGCGGAGCAGAGGCTGGGGACGGCGTCAGGGCCGCGTGCCCCTGTGTGGCCCTGGCTGTGTCCCCACAGCTGCCCCGGGTCTGACGGGAGCGCGAGCCCGGCACAGGGAGCGTCCCAACAGACACGAGGCACGCTGCAAGCACGGCCCAAAGCAGCTGCAAAACACTTCGCAGCTTCCACACCGGAATTTTCGGCCAGCTCCTAACTGGCACGGGGGCCAGCGGCATCTCCTTCCGCTGCCAACAGGGAAAAACAGCACAGCTGTGCTTACTGCAGCTCCTAGGGATATTTAGCCTCATTTAATGACAGTACGGGGCAGTTTGGTACAAACATATGGATGATGCAGCCACGTTTCAACAATGACTCAGCTGCTGGGTTGTTGCAGCTCCCCTTCGGGTGCCTAATCCTGGATTGGGGACTGCTGTCCTCGCTGTGCGGGGACAGCTCCTGCTAGAAACACTTATTTGCCCTCGAAGGTCGGATTCCTCCCAGGCCACCAGCAGGACAAATGCCACAGGAGTGAGGCGCCTGGTGAAGGGCACCGTGGCCAGCACTGCCGTGCTCGGGGTGTCCTGCTCGCTGCCAGCCGGCTGAGCCAGCCCCGGGCCAAGGCGGCAGCTCCCCTGCATAATTTCACAGCACCAATACCTTGGTGAGCAGCACAAGCTGCTTGTGGGCAAAGAATCAAAATTCATAGAATAAATTATATGCGCTAAATTATTTGCCCGGCTTTGTTGATTATCTGCAGTTAAAAAGTTGGAGAGAGCTGAGCTGCTCTGCGCATAAACAGCAGACAGATCCTCGCAGGCAGGAGGTGCTCGGCTTTGGCACAGGGAAGAGGGGGCTGCCAGCCCAGAGAGGACGGGCTGCCTGCAGACCCCCTCCTCCCCTCCGGCCTCCCCTGGGGCTGGGATGGGTGGCAGCCCCACCACGCGGGCAAAGAAGCTGCTACAAACACCTTGGTGGGCTTTACTACAGAGTTACTCAGCGTGCTGCAGTCTGGTGGTGCTCCTACGCATAAGAGGGGTTTACTCTTTCCTGGCTGAATGAAAAGATGTTCGTGGTGTTACAGAACATGTCCTGGCATGCAGACGGTTCGGTGTAAGGATCAGAACAAGCGCAGGGCTTTGCAGCCCGGGCCGTGGATGACCCGTGCACGGAGGGGAAGAAGGGTCCTGCTGCTCCTGTGCCTGGCCAAACTCCTCTCCCTCCGCCAAGAGGAGGAAGCTCACAGAGGGTCAGCGTGTTGAAGGTCTGTGATTGAGCTCGATGATGAATCGCAGCTTGATGACTTCCTCTACATCAATGGAGCTGAACTGGCTTGGGGAAACTGTTTGATTTAAGAAGAATAGGCCTAATTTTGGAAGTGCTTCACACCCATCAATCTAAGTGAAATTCATTTATCTGAGGCACAGCTGATACGTCTCCCATTTACATAGCACTAAGTGCCTCACAATCCTTGATATATTGAAGCTCACAGCAGGGGAAGAGGATAACGCCGCTATCCCCTTTCGCAGGCGGAGAAGGGATTTTGCAGCGTAATCCAATGAGTCACAGGAGCCAAATGGGCGTCCTGCCCCGGACTGTGAGCGGTGTCCACTCCCCGGCCACGCTGCGGGGTGGACGGGGAGGCTGCCCACGAGTCGGGTTTGGCCTCTGCAGGGAGGGGGCAGAAGGAGCTTCAAAGCATTTCCCAGCTGCCATCTAACACGGTTTTATGAAGTGGTTGCAACAGTGTCTCGAAGGCAGGGTTGGGAGGCAGAGTGGGAATCACAGCGGTATCTGATGGAAGAGATATTTAGAGGGAAGAGACATATGGCATCTTAAATAAAAACAACCTACTCAGTGGTTCATCTCCACTTGAAAAACCTCCAGGACGGACTCGTCAGTCTCCCGCTGCAGCCCCGCCACGCTGCCGCCTGGGCAGAGATGCAGCAGCCGCAGTTAACGCTGCAGGGCTGGGGTTTGGGGGAACCAAGGCACCTTCCCCCCCTCTCAGTGGGTCCTGCACGGCTGCCTTTGAAAATTCCGAGGTGGAGAGGCCAGGGGGTCGGTGGGGAGATGGGACCAGGACCCCTGACAGCAGCCCCCATCCAGCAACCTCCTCTACAGCTCTGTCCTTGGTGGCTTGGTAACAGAAGCAGGCAGGAAAAACAAGTGCCTTCTTCCTGCAACTCTCCCTGGGCACTTAGGACAGTGATGGAATACTTGGGCAATCGCACAATGTTTGTTTAATGCCAAAACTATCCTGGCCACTTTACAAACAAGCATGAGTAATGGCAGAGCGGGGGGGCAGAAGTTTCTCTCCCTTCCTCTGAGATCTTCTGAGTGCGCACTTCTGCCGTGATTTATCCTTGTTGCAACCTTATCGGCTCACTGGGGATGTAAATCAAGCAACCCGACATTTTACCCGGAATTCCAGTTATTTATACATGGATTGAAAGGGTATAATTACGGCTGCTAAAAACGGCCCGGCAGCGAGGAGGGACACAGGTGTCTGTCTCCGTGGAGGTTGGGGATGGAAAAGTCCGTGCTGGCTCCCTGCCTGTCCCTGCACATGAGAGGCCTCTTGCACCTCTGTGGCTCTGCTGAGGAGGAGGATGGGAGCAGGGATGGAGCCACAGTCTGGCCATCACTCCCCTGGGCTTTTGGGAAGGGTCTGACCAGGGTTTCTCCCCTTTCTCCATCTCGTGTGTCCCACCTGACGCTGGAAAAGGCATGCCAAGGTGATCCCGGCAGTCCCCCAACACTGCAGCTCATCTTTCTGCTCTGGACCACCCCTGGTGATGCAGTTAGGCTTAGGCTTAGGCTTAGGCAGGGTTTAAGGTAGTGGCTGGGGTAATGGTGAGGTTGATTGGTAGGGTTGTGGCACCTCATCCCAGCCAGCCAGCACAAGGTGCGCTTGCAGGGTCTGCATGGTCCCCATCCCACCCACACTCCCGCCAGGCTCATTCCATGTCAGCCTCCTGCACAAGCCCACTGCCAAATTTGCCTTCAGCTCCAGGGAGCCGCTGCCTGTTTCATCTGTAAGTTCTGTGTACTTTAACAGCATCTCCCTGATCCCTGGTAACCTCGTTTTTTTCCACTGCTCCCAGACATCTCTCTCTCCCCTCCCCTCCCCTCCCTCCGGCAGCTGCGGAGCGAGCAGCAGCCCCACAAGCCTGTTAAAGGCTGGAGAGCATCCTGGCAGTGCCCGTGGGCCCCCAGCAGGCCCTGGCCAGGCCAGCAGATGACCAGAGCCACATCCCTGCAGGACCAGGGGGCACAGCACAGGGGCCACCATGTGTCTCTCCAGGACGCCCTTCAGAGGCCCAGCGTGAAAGGCATCTAAAATTCATAAATGTCAAGGAGGAAAGGAAGCGAGGACAACTAAATATAGAAATCCAAACACCTCCTTTTAGGCTACAGAAGCAGCGTGATGTGCACAGCCTAAAAGCCTCCTTAGACTTGAGCCTGGCTCAGCGCTGGAGGGCAGGGCAGTGACTGTGGGAGGGAGGCGAGTTCATCTTCCTGCAGTCAAGGCAGCAAAGGCTGACTCCAGGAACATGTGCACACCTTCTCCCCTTCTCTGCTCGGGTGAGACCCCACCTGAGCACTGCACGCAGCTCTGGAGTCCCCAGGGGAAGGCAGACAGGGACCTTCTACATCCAGGCCAGAGAAGAACCACAAGGATGGTCAGAGGGCTCAGCATCGCAGCAACCCATCCTCAGCCCTCTCTGCACACACCGTGACACTCCTGATCCCAGACTTTTCTGTCTCAGGACCTGTAGGGAGAGGTCTGCAATGTCTTGGTTGTCCTGCCCAGGTTCAGGAGCTTTCCCAGCCTCACATGGTCCCGCCAGAAGCCAGGAGTTCATCCACGTCACAGCCTGCCTTGGGAGAAGGAAGTGACACCCCTGTTGTTCCTGAGTTGAGAATGTCTTTTCTTTCTGTTCCACAGGAAACGTCACTGTTCACTTCTCCATTCTGCTGCAAGGGGAACAGAAATGGGTCCTGAAGTGTCTGGGCTTGCTGTGGAAGGAAGATTCTGATTTTCCTACGGGGAATCGTGTAGCAGAAACAGCTGAAACCCGAGAAGAAATCCAGGGTTGTCAGAATCTTCAGTTTCTGCTTTAATTATTAGTCTGGTGGGATTTTCTCAGAAATTGTATTTCCACAGTGATAACTGTTATCACTTTATTCTAGAGTCTCGGCCATTCTCAGGCTGGGAACGAGCAGGATCGGTGCGGGGAGGAGCTGCCAGGACACGTTCACAAGCAGGGAGGGTTGGCTTCCCCGTGCCCAGGGCAGCCGAGAGGGCAGTGCCTGTGCCGGAACCCGCGGCTGGGGCTGCGGAGCCGCCTGGCAGGACCCAGCCGCGGAAGGGAAATGGGATGGCAGGCACGGCTCGCTCTGAGCACAGCCCGCGTCTCTCCAGCCCTGTCATTTTTGTCGGGAAGTTTTATCTTTTTAATTTGTTGCGTATCATGCATTGTCTGATTAATTATTGCTTCTCTGCAGGGAGGACGGGAGTTTACAGAGCCGTACAGCAGCAGGGCTGGCTTTGCCC
This sequence comes from Picathartes gymnocephalus, assembly GCA_013390045.1. Lineage (NCBI taxonomy): Eukaryota > Metazoa > Chordata > Aves > Passeriformes > Picathartidae > Picathartes > Picathartes gymnocephalus. Next base: position 663,891 of record WEKY01018393.1, on the reverse strand, counting down.
CCCCCGCAGGCTCCGCGCTGCTCCGTCGATAATAATGACTCAGCACTTGGCTGCTCCGTGGGCATTTCAGAAGCGCTTTATTAAAAAGTACACAGCCCGTGCATCGACCATAAATCCAGGCAGGAGCTGCCGAGCGTGCTGCGCCGCTCGCACATCACTCCGGGCTGGAGCTGCCCTGCTCGGCCGCTCGCTGCCGGCCCCACCACGCCGGGCTTTAATTGCCGCCGTGGCCTGGGACGCACTGAGCTGCTCGGCGCGTCCTTCAGCTGCACGCAGGCAGGAACAGCGCAATAAAATTCCCTTTACAGCCACATCTCTCCATCAGCAGAGCCAGAGCCTCTCCCTGAAGAAGCCTTCCCGTTCAGCAGCCGAGCTGGAGGAGGGAAGTGCTCGGGAAGGTGCTGCGGCAGGACGAGCAGCAATGAAATGCAGTTGAACATTTCCAGCGCTGAGTAAACCATATGTCTTCATAATTTGATTGTGCCCTGGTCCCCCAGGTACCTCCCAGCTCTATTGAACACCGATGGAGTTATTTGGAATCATAAATAATATTATCAAAGAGGGTCTGCTGGGTAAACAGAGCTGCTGTATAAATTGTCGGCGGCGGTATTGATTGTTCTGAGCTGACTAATGAATTATTCTGTTTAAGGGGCTGTGGAAATAGCGCTCAGCGTTTTCAAGGAAGGCCCTTTGGATGCTTCCCCTGGCGCTGCCGGGCTTTGCTGCCCCGGCCATGGCTGGAATGGCCCAGCACAGCCCCCAGGCAGCAGCCCCAGGGCACAGCGAGGCCAGGGCAAGTGCCAGGGGTGTGTTAACCACAGGGGCGTGTCACAGGTGGTTGGAAAAACATCTCCCTACCCTTCAGTTCCACCACTTCATCTTCCCCTCCTCCTTTCTCATCTCCCCTTCTCCCTCCCTCTCTATTGACGCAGCGGGACCCGATGTGGGATGTGGGGCTGCTCTCAGAGGGGCACCAGACACTTGCCACAGGCCACCCAAGGCTTCCCACGCCATCCCACGGCAGCTCTGCTCCCTTCCTGAAGGGACTCTGGGCACTTCTCCCTCCTCTTCCCATATCTTGGCTTTTGGACCTTGTATCCCTTTAAATTGGGGCTTTTTCCCCAGTTGCCTTACACCCTGCCCCAGAAAGAGGAGAAATGAGCCATCCTATTTAACAGGACTTGCCTATTTTTCCCTCACCTGCATAATAGGTTCTGTTAAATTTCCAGTTTTCCATGCCTTTGATGTGAGGGACTCCAAATAATTCCCGCTAATCTCGCTCAGCAGTGCCTGCGACGCTGAAGGCGCTGGGGGTGACATGGCAGGGAACCAGCCAACAATTACTGGAGTTTGGGGGCTGGGGCAGCACGGAGAGACAGCTCATTTAAAAATAAATTATGCCATTAAACCAGTTTTGTTCTTTTTCCCTGCTTTTTGGGCTACAGGCTCAGCAGGGAGGAGGCAGAGCAGGAGCATCCCAGTGGAGCCAGAGCCGTTTGTGGCAGGAGGAAGAGGAGGGTGGCTGTGCCTGGGAGCGAGCCCACCAAAGGGGGCACTGAGCCCACCAAGGGTGTCCTTCCCATTTTCCTGGGAATGTGGCTGTGGCTGCTGTGCTGAGGGCAGAAGGTGTAAAGGAAGCCTGGGTATTTTCCCTCCAAAGCAGGGCGGGCCCATTTTTCCCTGCCCCTTTTTCAGACCATTCAGCGTTAATGAATGAACCATTTTCTCTCCTCTCCACTCATGTTCCCTTTCTTCCCAAAGCCTGGGAAGACCCTTGCTCACAGCTGTGGGTTTAGCACCCAAGAAATCCAAGCACATTCTTCAACTTCCGTGGATATTTAAGTGTTGCCACGTCCTTACCAATGGGCAGCACTGGGCAGAGCCCCAGCTCAGCGTCTCCCGGGGAGGGAAGTGAGCCGCTTCTCCTGATGGGATTTATGCAGTGGACGAAGCTTTTGGGAGCTCCTCAAGGACGCTCTCCCCTTAGCTGGGGGTCAGGGAATGCTGTTCTCTCCCACAGAGGGCTCTGGAGTGGGATGGAGCGGGATGGAACAGGATGGAGATGGATGGAGCGGGATGGAGCAGGATGGAGATGGATGGAGCGGGATGGAGATGGTGTGGGATGGAGTGGGATGGAGATGGAGTGGGATGGAGTGGGATGGAGATGGAGTGGGATGGAGATGGAGCGGGATGGAGATGGAGTGGGATGGAGATGGAGTGGGATGGAGCAGGATGGAGCAGGATGGAGCGGGATGGGGCAGAATGGAGCAGGATGGAGCGGGATGCCTGGGAGCACACCTGCCCATGAGGGATGTGCCCATCTGCTCCAGGCGTGGAAGGCTGGGAAGGGGTTAAAGCAAAGCACCCAGGGGCTGAGTGTCCAGCATGATTCAGGCCATTTAATTAGTGTCCCATGCTCCGGGAGTTCAATAGTGTTTCCCCCCGGGAGGAGCACACCAGCTCCCATATATTGCCTGTTATCTTTCAAGTACTCTGAGCAGAATGCTTTTTCAGTAACCTCATCAAAGGATAAGCCAGGATTCAGATAAGCTTTTCAAGGAGGAAGTCAGGGTTATAATTTTCAGAGACTTCTGAATGTCACCTCCAATTTTCGGCTCCGCCGTTGGAGCGGCCGTTTTTGGAAGCCACCCAGCCTCAGATATTGAAATGGGTGACCTGTGGACTTGGGCCTCCTCAGTTCTTGGTCATCGTCAGCCTGGCAGATCTTGGAGTTAAAAGTGCCTGAGATTTCTGACTTTATAATAATGTGGTTTCTCAGAAGTGCAAATTACAGAGGAATTGGTGCTAAACTCCCCATTAACTATAGAGCCCGAGAAATCCTCGGTGTCCCAAATTACCTGTCACTTTCTCTGTAACGTGGCATAATTTTGTCACTTAAAACAAAAAAAACAAAGGGCTGTAATTTGAAATTTCAGTGAAATTCCTAATTGAGTGTGTGGCTGGCTTTGTAGTGGGCTGTGCCCCCCCTTGGTGGATTTGGCATCCCCTGGGCATCACGATGCTCCTCAAGGCCCTGTGTGTGACCCCGCAGCAATGGTCCCCCCATTCCGGGGTCTCCTTGGGGCACTCAGCCTCCAGAGAGGGCAGGGATCAGGGGGGATGAGGGATCCCCAAGGGCAGGGGGACAGGCTGGAGGGAGAAGGCGGCAGGAAAACTCCAGCTGAGGTTGATTCCAGGGTTAAAACAGCTCCTGTGGAAGGAATCCCTGTGTCTCACAGAGAAATCAGCTTACTGGGTTTGGGTATGGGAAGGTGGATCTCTTTCCAGAGCAGGAGGTGGAAGGCAGATAAAAGTCAGGGCATCGACAGGAATGCAAGGAATGAGAGTCTGAACTGGTGGGGTTTTCTTGTGAATTACATTTTGTTGTGAATTACAAACAGCTTTTGGCTGCTTTTGCAAGTCCGCACTTACACCTTTCATTCATGACCACAAGATTTACCCCCAAAATGACCCACACTGATTAAAAAGGACTTCTAGGTAAATACAGGGAGGGAAAAGCCAGGGAAAACAATGACCAGGGTGTTTTCTTCTTTCACTAACTCCTGCTGGAGGGACCCCCAGCACAGACCAGAGCTCCCGTCCCACAGGAGGAAGGGTGGGGTGCTGCAGGGGTTAAAAAGAAGTCGGCACCGGCTCAGTGCCTTTTCTTCCCCTCTGGTTTTTTTTCTTCTTTTTCCCTCCTGGCTGAATCAATAATTAAGCATATTCTAAGTAGTACAGTTTTGCTTGAAATTTTCCATTTGGCTTGGGCATCAGTTGGAAATGAAATATTTAGAGGACAGAATATAGTAATAAAGCCAAGACACATTTTCTGCTAGTATATTTTATTTATTTTGTTTAATAATGAGGTTCTGTGTCTGTCTCTACCCCCCTCCGTATCAGTGGCTTTCTCCTCTTCCCCTTTCCTTTGGAGGCAGGAGATAATATCCCTCTTTTAAAAAAATAATAAAGTCTGGCTTGTCTAACAAATCAGGCCCTGTGCTCTGATGTTGTAAGTGTTCAAAGGAGCTTCCCAGAAGGCTGAGGGAGGGGAGGAACCCAGCGCTGAGGCTCCTGCTCTGCTCGTCTGCCTGCAAGGACAAACTGAGAGGGATTCCTCTGCTTGAAATTATTTGTTCCCTGGTGCAAAACCTTGAACAATTCCCTGGGAAGGGAAGGGATCCTTGCCGTGCAGGAGCACACCCTGCCCTGCCCCATCTCCCCCCGGCACCTCTGCATTTCCACGTGTGAGATCTGCCCCGGCTCCTGTTCCCCGCTCTGTCAGCGGGGTCGGGCTGTTCGCAGGAGGCTTTTCCCTGGGGAATGCCGCGGGTGCATTCCCGATGCTGGTGGGAAGGCAGGGAGAAGGGCTGGGATGCTGAGAGCTTGGCCGGGGGGGGCTGTGGGACCTGATCCTTCCCATCCCAGATCCCTCAGCCCACGTGGGTGGGAAATGCCTGTGCTGCCCCCACCAAAATCTTCCTGACTTCAACCTTTTTTTCCCCCATTCTGCTTTTGGGATGTAAAAGCAAATGTAAATCGCTCAAATAGAAATTATTCCCAGGAAATTCCTATCATGTACAGCGGAGCTCTTCATCCCAACAGCTTCAAAATGTTTCCCTCTGATTTTGATCTTTTCTTCAAAACCTGTTTACAGTTAAAAAAAATAAATAACTGTATCTGTATTTGAGATTGTGAGTATTTGAAATGGAGTTTCTTGGCATGCAGAAGCTCTTGTCTGAAAAGCAAATGAAGTTTCCCAGCAAAGGAAAGAAACCTGGAGCTTTCCAGGCTCCAAGGAGGCAGCTGGTCCCGAGGGATACCAGGGCCTGATTTTTGAGCCCTGAGTGTCACCAGGTGCGGGCTGTGGTCCTTTCCTTGTGTGGCACAGGCTGTGGCAGGGCAGGGCAGGGGTTTGTGGGGTGGCCGAGCTCTGTCACAGCTCCAGGGCTTCTGGTGCGTCCCAGGCTGGGACTGTCCCACAGAAGGGTCCCAGCTCCCACTTAGGTTTGCTCCTACTCTTCAGATAAATATTTGGTGTACATTTGAACTGGAGAAGAGGATGGAAGCCGAGCTCTGTTGGGCTGTGTGGGATTGTGCTGTGTTTGAGAAGTCAAATCTCTTCTTCTCAGCAAATTATGGGTGCCCAAAACGGAGAGTTTTCTGATATTTGCTCAGGTCTGTGTCTCATGCCACGTGCTCCCAGGAGGAAAGGCTGGTGCAGGAATTCAATCACAGGATTTTGAGTGAAATAGAGAGGGGTTGGAGAGATTCCCAGGGCCTGATTCTCATGTTGCTGTGTCGGGATGTTGCTCCTGTCTGTCCTTTTGCAGTCTCTGTGGTTTTGCAGCAGCCTCACCACACGATTTCCTCCACTGGCCCAAATCTTCACCCTGTTTCGGGCAGCCCAGGGTGAGTTTGGGTTCCCTTTCCCATTCCTGAGAGCAGAACCAGTGGTTTGAACTCTCCAGGGCTGAGCTGAGACGAGGGAGGCCGGGAGAGCAGGGGGAGCCCTTCCTGGATGCTCGCTGGAGTTAATCCTTGATAACAGTTTTCCCATCGTTAATATTGTTGTTGAACTGCTGCATTCTCACTCAGCCAGAGCTAATTATAATAATTAACAGACAACTCATGAACTTGTCAAACTGGTAATTATAAGCCACGGAGACTTCTATCATTAAGAGATTGCTCAGGAGGGGGAAAGGGGTGCGAAGCCTCTCTGGATGAGCTCCGTGCCCACGATGAGTCCTCTCCTCAGCCCAGACCCGGCCTGCAGAGCTCCAGCTACACAAACCCAGCCTCTCCATGCCCTGCTGAGCAGGGAGTTGGCGCTGCAGTGTCCAAAATAAATAAGTGACAAAGGCAAACAGTTGCCTGCAGATCCCCAGGCAGCGCAGGACAGCTGGGCAGGGCTGCTGCCAGCACACGCCGCAGGCTCTGGCTCCGGGGAGTGTGGGAGGATGCTCAGCTTGGGCTTTCCTCAGCTTTCCTCCCCTCCTTTGGCCATCTTCCTCCATGGAGAAGGATCCTGAGGTCCCTGTGCTTCCCACTCCCAGCCCGGCCCGGCAGGGATTTGGGCTGTGCCTCTCCAGGGAATCCCTGCGCTGGTCACTGGCACCGCTCCCTCCTCGGCACATTCCCTGGCCAGTTTGGCTCAGACATTCCCAAGTTTCCTCCCATGCCTTTTGTGAGCTCTCTCTCCCGGACAGCAAACAACAAATGGTCCTTTTCACCCAGGAGATAAGATTGTTCATCTTCCAAAGTCACCGGCACTTGCAATGCCGGGTCTGGAGCAGTTTGAATAATGAGCCTTCGGGAGAACTCGTGTTTCTCTTTGTGTCCTTTTCTTAACAAAGACCTGAGGCTCCCAAGGCAGCGGCGGCTCCGCCAGGCACCGAGCGCAACAGGGGCTGCTTCTGAAGGGCACAAGTTACAGAGAAGATTTTCTTTTCTTCCTTATTTTTTTTCTCCCCCACTTTTCCGATTGTATTTTTGTCATGCGCCGTCGCTGAACAATCGGTCCTTTATAGAAAAATTCCCACCAGGAGCGAGACGAGTGCTGCTGCCAGATCCCCTCCTCCCCTACAACCACTATCTCGCAGTGCCTCGCATGCACATTGCAATCTGAAAAGCCAACCAGAAGTTCCCCGTGTCCTTAAATCCTTGCTTTTGCGGCACCCACCCCCCACCTCTGCATTCCCCAGCTGCCCCCTCCCTGCTCCTGGGGCATTCCTGAGCATCCCTGGGGAAAGACGCGCAGTACGCAGGCACTGGGCAAGGCAGGAGAGGGCAAGGCTTCCAGCACAGACTGGAAACTTCCCTGCTCTCACTCTCGTCCGCTTCCCGTCCTGCTGCTGGCTTTGCCTCTCCTCTGACTCCAGGAGTGTAACGAGAGAGACAGAGCTGCTCTCACGGTGTCTGCGGCTTCCCCCGAGGAGGATGAGCACCACAAGCTGCCCCTCAGCCCGCTGCCTGAACGTGCTGGCCTCTAAAGGTGGCTGGAAACGTTCCGACCAGAGCTACACCGCCTCGTGCATCAGCCACCTCCGAGCTGGAACCTGTTGCTGTCCTAGAAACGGAGAGAAACGAAAACACGGGAAGTACAGCAGGGAGATCCATCCTCCCCTCCTGCTGCAGCCACAGGAGAGGCACAAACAATTCTCTCCCCAGACACCAAACTTGCAAAGGTGGATGTGAAATCTCCAGCTGGGTTTTCCTTGCTTTGGTGCCTCGCAGAAGCCGCCAGGCTCCACACTGCCCAGGTCTGGTGCCCTGCAGCCCAGCCTGCCGTGCGCTCCCCTGAGCAGCCAGCGGGACCCCTGTGATCAGGGACAAGTGAGAGCGCAAGAGCGAGCATTTGCTGAGGTCCTCAGGTGATCCCGGCGCCGGGGGTCGCTGGAGGAGGCACCCCGGGGCACTGGGTCCCTTCCGGGGGCTGCGGGGACGAGCAGAGCAAGGGGCCAGCGCTGCCCTTGCCAGGCGGCTGCACGGAATGGCACACTGGAGCATTTAAAATACATTAAAGGAGCCCTCCCTTTGAAGTGGGAAACTATCTCTATTTAATCAGAGAGAAACAACTTTTCAAAAGATTTCCCCCCCCCTTCCTCTTTACCTTCAGCTGTCTGGCTTCTCCTGTGGATAGTACCATGAATAAAACATGCATATCCCAATTAAATCTTGATTTAATTTCTCTTCTTTGCAAAGCTGATGAACTCGAGTGCTTTCATAAAGACACGAGCATTAGCATTCTTTTGTGCTGTACCAGCCAGTCAGAGGAACAAGGGACTGAAATAATGACCCACCTCTCTCCTGGCCTTGCCAAGCTCTGTGCTGGCTGGAGAATAAACCCTCGGCTGGGATCATCCTCTGGAGCAGCAGCCGGGCTGGGGAAAAGAAATTGGTAAATGGTGCCACAAAGTTCAGTTTTTGAACCAAAAATCATACAGCAAAATCCCTTTTGGAAAAGGTCTGTTCTTCCACGAAGAAATGAAGCCCTAAAAGACCAACACACCTCAAACTTTCTTTGCTGGAGACCTTTTCCTTTTTTAAAAAAAAAGTCTATAAGCTCTCTCAGAACAAATTTCCCCCAGAAAATTGTTTTTGCCCTTCCATTTTTAATAGGGATTTTTGAAATTCATTTCCTGCGTGGCTCCATATGGAGCTGCTGAAATGTCACCATGGTGATTGTCCTCGTGACATTTCCATTCAGGTTTTACAGCAGGAAAACAAACACATTGCTGGGCTGGGACAGGGGCTGGCGAGGGGGCTGGACCCTCATGGCCATGGGGACAGGACTGGACCCCTCAGCATCCCCTGCCTCAGCCCCCCTGGTGCAGTGCAGGCGCCTTGGCAGGGTCACGCTCCCCGTGAAACCTGCTGGGTTTTCCCTCACAGAACCCCCTGGAGCTGCCCCTCGGTGCAGGGGATGCCGTGGGCTCTCTCCCAGCTGCCCCTCCTGCCCTGCAGCTGGATCAGCATTCCAGGCGCCCAACGCATTTGGTAAAAACAGCAATTTATTTACACCCGAACAAAGTTTTGCTCCGAGCTGGTTCTGATTTACGGCTGTGCTGCTGTGTGTGTGTGCAGCCTTGGAAATACTGGATTTATTGGCGGTGCCAGACCCTGTGCGCTGCCCTCGGCAGGGCCAGCACATCCTTCCCCAGAGCTCCTGGCTGTGCTGTCACCTGCGGGGGCTGGGGGACCTTCCTGTGCACCCTGTGCTGTGGGGAAGGGCAGCCTGTCCCTGCTCCACCCCTGGGCAGCAGAGAGGGCCAGGAGCAGCCCTCAGGATCCTGCCGAGGAGAGGTGGGGTGTGCAGGGGGAAAAGCAGGGAATGAGACTCTGTCACCTCTTCAGCCGGATAATGAAATCTGCCTGAAGCACCGCCAGCCTTCCTCTCATCACAGCCTCATTCATTATAAAACCAGAAAGAATCAGCAGCGGAGCGTTATCAGATGGGGAAAAACATTAATAGCAGGAATGAGAGAGAGACAGGAGGAATTTGGGGTGAGGTAATTAAACCACACATCCTCGATTGCCTGTGAAGGAGCTGGGCAGGCTCTGCTGCCCCCGAGAGTGGGAGATTCCCTCTTGGAGGGAGAAACTTGCCAGCTCCAGCAACTTTTCCTTCCGAGGAGCAGCACGTGTGTGCTGTTGCCAGCTGTGGAGGCAGGCTGGGAGCTCCAGGAGCAGCACTGGTTTCCACCCCGGATCAATTGTGCCGTGTAGGTGCCAGCTCCCAGACAAAGCCCTGGCTCTGCAGCCTCCCCGGGGTGGATGAACAGAGGCACCCTCGTGCTAAGTTACAGGGCAAAGCTCAATTAAGTTGGGAACTGAAATGGATAATTCCATGAAAATGGATTTATTCTCTGTGCCACTGCCCATACCCATCATGCCGAGGGCGCTTCGATGGAAGTTTGTGTTTTACCAACTTTGCTCAGTGTCCTTGGCATCCCCAGACGCCTGTGGGAAGCGGAGGAGCCATCAGGACACGTGGCAGGGCTGGAGCTGCCGTCCTCCCTCGGCCTCGGCGGGACCCTCAGCGTGAGGCGGCCCCAGGGCTGCTCTGTCTGGGTGCCCTGGGCCGAGGGGACACGTGCCCTGCTGATCTCCGGGCTGGAAGGAGATGCAGCTCAGCACACGAGGCACCGTGAGCCGGGTGTGATGCAGCTCCTGCTCTGCGCTCCTCGGAACCAGCCGCATTCCTTCTATCCATTTGTTGTTCAGCCTGGCAAGGCACAGGAGGAAGGAAGAGCTCAGAATGCCTTTATGGGGAGAGCATGGCTGTCCCTGTGCCAGCCCCTCTGCCCGGGCACAGCCTCAGGAAAGCTCTGGAATTCCTCCTGGAAGCCCTGACGCAGAGGGCATCACCTTCCCGTGTGATGGCCACCACATCCACTCATCCCAGGAGCACCAGGCTGCACAGGGGGAAATAAAAAACAAACCTTGAACACTTAAGGAGGGAATTGTTTCATTCTCTCCAAAGGTCAGTTGCTTTAAACTCGGTTCAAGCCACCAGGGCACCTTTCAGTTTCATTCCTTCTGTTTAATTCTCAACAGTTCGTTAAAGTCTGACCCTGCTGCTCTCAGCGATGGCTTACGATGGGCAGCCAGACACAAGCCCTTCTGCTTCCCGGGCCGTTAAACTGCCAGGGATATCTCAGGGCCTTTTCTTAATATTTCTGGTGGTGACTCAGTCGCTATTGGAACCCTTGGCAGGCGGCAGAGAGGAGAAGAAGCAGAAGATAATGGGAAAGAATAGAAGAGCGAAGGCACCCAATGCCATTTCTGGTGAGCTGAGGAAAGGTCAGGGGAGATTGTGGGCACTTATCTCCCTGCTGCCACTGATAAAGCTCAGGAGAGCTCATGGCCACCGGTGGCTGCTTCAAACAAAGAGATATTTAATTAAAGCCCACAAAAAGAAAAGGAAGGATAAGTGTTTTAGAGATAAATTCCTATCACCCAGCCAGGCTTGAAGGCCAGCGAAAGGCGAGATGTAATCCTCCTGCAGGTGCCTGGGCATCGCCTGCGTGCTCGGTGCTCTGCGCCCGGGGGCGCCCAGCGCGGGGCTGTGCGGGCACGGGGTGGGGCTGCCCTCGCAGGGACCTGACCCTACCATCGCTGTCGGGGCAATACTCCCCCCTGGGCTGTCCATGCCCGTATCCCTGTGCCGAAGCCCGGCCGAGCACCCCGGCCCTTCCCAAAGGCGGGGAGGTGTCAGCTGAGCCAGGAGCGCCTGGGCACCTCCGGCCCCGAGGGTGTTTAGACATCACCTTTATTTGTTTGCCTGATTAAAGCAGAGGTAGGTCCAGGGCCGCTCAGGGGAAGGTGTTGATTGCTCGATGCGGGCTTTGGGCAGAGCCAGGTCCCCCAAGAGCGGCAGTTTAATAAAAACACCAGCATGATTTATCATCTCGCCGGCGTGGGAGCAGCCTCTCTCTCCAGGTAAAAAACAGCCTCTGAATCCACTCTCTTAATTTGCATAGGTAATGGTCATATCATTAACAGCTCATTAGGAGGAGAGCGGGGGTGACAAAACAAAAAGTCGGAAACGCTGAGCTAGGGAGGAGCCAGGTCCCTGCCTGGGGAGGAGACGCGAGGGTCCTCCAAAGTGAGGGTTAAAAAAACCGGGGCGGTGTCTGGGAGACGGGAAAATGTAGCAGGAAGATCCACGGGCCATTTGGACCTTATGAAATGTAACGTATGAGGAGCGATGCGCTGAATGAAGGTTAAAATTGTCCTGTTGTGCCCGTGGCAGCCCTAAACGGCCCGCGCTGCCTTCAAGGTGAAACGGATGGGAAGGAGATAATTGAATTGGAGCGCAGAGAAGGGGCTGGGATGGAGCTGGCACTCAGATGGAGCTGGGACTCGGATGGAGCTGGCACTCGGATGATGCTCCTGGCTCCTGCTCTCCGGGGTCACTGTGCGGGGACCCCGCAGCCACAGAGCCGGGGCAGCGGAATTGTCACCTCCCCGCCGGCCCTCTGCCGCTCCAAGTGCCCCAGGGACACCCGGGGAACTTCGAGAATGGGAGAAAACAATAATCTGGATATGAGGCAGCGCTGAACTAGTTCTGACACCTTTCAGGAGAAGCTGGAAATAAAAGCAGGAACTGGCTGCTCTGTCCTAAGAGGGTAATTCCAACAGCTCGGCGTGGGGATTGCTCTCCCCCCTTCCCATTTTAAGGCACCACTTTCTGGGAGGTGCTGGCACCCAGGAGGACGCCTGGCTGGGTAGCTCCCACTGACACTCTGATTTACTCCTGTTTGTTGCCACCGCTGCTCTGCTCGCCTTTAGCTGTGGTTATCTGAGGGCAGGAGTGAGTTGGGGGATGTGTCGTTCACTGCTGCGTTCCCCATCAGCTGCTGAGAGCAAACCCAGCTCTTCAGTGAGATGCAACACAAAGCTAAAACATTCTCAAAAGCAAATTGCTCCCAGCCCTTGCCCCAGCCAATCAAACCCTCTCCCTGCTTTCCTGGGGACGGGTGAGGAGCATCCATCGCCTCTGCAGCGCCTGGAGAGCCCTGGGAGTTGATGCTCCTGCATCAGGCCCAGGGTTGTGCGGGTGGGGGGCCGGGATTTCTCCTCTCTCCCCTCTCCTCTCCTTCTGGCACTGTTCTGCTCGCTCACAGAGGAGAGGAGCATCCTCTCCCTGGCACTCCAAATCCACTCCAGCAGCCAGAAAGCCCCGGGAGCTGCCCCAGCTTCTGGGAAACCTCTGGGAGAGCTGGCAGCGGGGCCGGGGAGCCCGGCCAAGGCTTCTGTTCCTGCTCTCTGCTCTCCTGCATCCCCGTTCCCTCCTCAGGCAGGAAGTTTTGGAGACCCCCGAGGGCGGAGGGATAACTCCAGGTGGGAAAGTCCTACTCCACTGACTGGCTCGAGAAAAACCAGGACTCTTAATGCTAAGCTCCAGCCCGTGTAACACAGAAAATGGTATTAAAGGATTTGCTTTTCATGGCCATAATTCAGAGTTAACGTACATTTGATGTTTAATGTATGAACCACAGGTGATTTCAGACTGGCACGGCCTTTTCTAAATAGTGTTTTAATCTTAGGGGGTTTTTCAGTTTTTTAAGGTTTGGCTACTCAGCCTGTCAGACAAGAGGAGAACAAAACCACAGCAAAGCTGGGTATGAGAATCCAATGTGGGCAGAGGCTTTTGTTCCGTCTTTTATTGAGGTTTTACCTCTAATCTCTGCCTTTTGATGCAATTTAAGATTAAGGAAATGAAAGGCAAGGCTGCCTGCGAACAGTTATCCAAACAGGACAGCCGAGGGGCGCTTCCAGGCACTGCTGTAAGAGGCTTTGGGCAGCTTCACCCGAAGGGAGAAGCCAGAGGCTGCAGCAGCTCCCGAGGTCCTGGGGGAGTGGGAACGGGGCCTCTCCCGCTCTCCAGCAAACCTCCTGCCATCCCAATCCCACCCTCATCCACTGGGCAGCCATTCCTGGAGAGCAGGTGTTGGGGTGCTGGGTTAAAGGGACCTGTGTCAGGCTCCTGACTGATGTGTGGGGGAATAAATCCACCAGCCCCAGTGGCAATCCCTGCGGGATGCCCTTTCAGGGATGCCCCCAACATCAGCCAAAACCCCATCACACCATGGGCAGGAATTGTATTTTTATTCCCAGCTGGTGCACACCTTGAATGGCTCAGAAAATGGGGGAGAACCAAGCTCCTGCCAGGAAAAACAACTCAAATAATCAAACCCCTTCGTGTGGCGCCAGTGATAAATTCGTGCTACTTACCCTGACGAGCTGAAAGGTCACGAGCAGACCTTCCAAAATAATTATTAAATAACTTTGCCATTTGTTCAGGATCAGTTGTGACCTTATTACTGGGAGCAGGAGATGATATCTCCACATCCTGGGCTCGGATCCAAGGAGGTCATTAGTAACAATGCTCCATCCCAAATTTTGCAAGGGGAGGGAGGATTTCTCTTCAACCAACACATGGAGCTTTCCAGGCTTTTGTCTCGCTGGTAAACGACCTGTGAGGACTGGGAAGATCCATCTTCCCTCTTCACATCATATATATGTTTCAGCAGCCTTGAAAGGGGCGAAGAGCAGACTTGGGAAGAAATGTTCTGTCACAGCAAATCTTTTAGCTCAGCAAAGAATCAAGAACCATAAATAAAATGCTCTTTAGTGCCCGGACATCTGCCTCGCTGTGTGCCCGTGGTGGCACCAGCTGCACACAGGACGTGTCTTTAAACCCAAAACGGGTCTCTAGATCAGAGATGGGAATCAATGCAGCAAGGGTTGCTCCTTTCAAGTTAAACAAAGATTCCTATGGCCCTGTGCAAGCTCATTTCCAGTCAAATTAAACACTATTTGGGCAAAAAAAGGAAAAGCAGCAGTTCTATACAGCCTTGCCCCTGCAGCTCCTCCACCACAGTGAAGACACAAAGGCGGTGGGCTCAGGCACAGGAGGTGCCAGCTGGGAAGGGACGGGCATCAGTACCTGGTGCTTGTGCTCCCTGCCTGCCGCCCAGCCCGGCTGGGCCCTCCTGCAGCTCCTCAGCCTCCTGCATGTCCCCGGTGTCCCCTCGGGGCCCTGCCAGCCCGGCGGCCCTGCCTGCTACTGGGATCAGCTGGCCAGAGCCATCAGAGGAGCTGTTTGCCCTCCGCTTTTATTGTGCTGAAAATTTAATTGGCTGATGATTCAGAGGAGAAATCCTTTCTCTCTACTTTCATCTGGCAGCTGCCTTTGTCCTCCCGGCATTCCAGCCTCAGCCACTGATTCCTCGAGGACAATCAAAACGGTCTTAGAAGAATTTCCAATACTTTCCAATGGCTCACTTTCTAATAAAGTGCGTGTCACACCGCAGGCAGCAGCACCCCCAGCCTGGGCTTCAGCTCCTGGCAGAGCAGGGAGCAGCTCAATTGCTCACCCTCATCATTATCCAGGGGGATTGGGAGCTGCCTGAGTGTCCCTGGGGCAGGTCCAGCCCTGGCGGGAGTGAAGGGAGACGAAGCCATCGAGCCCCGTGCGTTTCGGGGGTCAGGTGTGACCCAGCTGAAGTAGCCAGGAGCACGGATTGTTTAAAGCCCATTCGATGCCCTGGGTCAGCTTCTGATCTGGAATTGTTGACAGTTCTCGGCCCTAATAGAAAAGGCAAGGCCGGCTCAGAGCTGTGGGCTCAGCAGAAAGGTTTAACCCCTTCCCAGCTTGTTCGCAGCCCTCCGCCAGGGATTGCTACGCAGGGGCTTGGGCAGCCAGCCCGGGAGGTCACCGAGTCTGTCCCTGGCCCCGGGGCTCCGTCATGCCACCCGTCCTGCCCCTGAGAGCCCAGCCTGGCACTGCTGATCTCCCAGCCGTGGCCCCGGGCGGAGCCAGCTGTGCCATCAGCAGCGCTCACGGAGCTGCTCAAAGCCTCCCCTCGGCATCACAGGCGCCTTTCTGATGTCGAACATGAATGCTCCTTGCTGCAGTTTATGTTTATCTTGTCATCCTCACAGCAAACATGAAAACCTGTTTATTCTCTCTCTTTTCAGAGCTTTCCTTTAAATGTTTGAAGGCTGTTTGCATGTCTCACCTTGTCCTTCTTTTCCAGAATAAGCAAGCCCAAATTCCCTCTGCTTCCATCCTGTGTCAGTGTTTTAATCTCCCTGCCTGTCCTGGTTGCTCTCCCCAAAACTCTCCCCAGTAAATTCCCATCCTCAGGAGTGGCATTCTCTCTGTGCAGCAGGATGGGCAGGGACCTGGGTGGCTCTGGGAAGCTTTGGCATATTCCCCACTGAAAAACACGCATTATTCCTACTGATTCTGCCCTTTTTTTTTGCCTAATTGACAAATTAGGAGTGTCCCCTCCCTCCCGGTTGTTTCACCAGCACGTGGAAGTTGTTGTTGGTGCTTTCCTGTGGTTCTTCAGGGGAGCAGAGCAAAGGAAACCTCTCAGCTTGTTGCCTGCACAGGGAAAAGCTGGTGATGGCTTTTCTGGAGCTTTCCCCCCAGAGCAGCTCAGCGTGTGGGGAAGATGCAGTGGGGAGAGTGGAGGAAGAGAGGGAAGCTTGGAGAACACACTGCTGGAGCTTGCATTTAACTAAAGAGCAAAGTAACATTGTGCTCCATTGATTACACATTTTTTCTGCCTGTTGTGACATTTGCAGGAAGGCTAATTTATTCAAGCATGGAAATCTTTAAAAACTTAATTAAGTTATTTCTGCTATTTCCATGCCTTATTGTTTCGAGTTCACATTTAACTTTTATATCTGGTTAATGTCTTTGAGAAAAGAAAAAAAAAAAAAACAACTAGAAGGAGAAAAGAAACTGAAAGGAGAGGGAAGATGTGGCAGGAGTCCTGGTTTGTGCCTCCTGTGGGAGATGCTGATGGGGTCTGTCCTGCAAGAGAAGGTCTCTGGGTGTGCCTGGCACGTGGGCAAGGGGCTGGGAGTGTAGGCACAGCACAGAGCTGGGGGATCTGGGCTCTGCTTTGCTTCCAGAGGGGATGAAGTGGGTGCCAAGGTGTTGTCAGGCTCCTCTTTGCTGCTCCCACCGTGTGTGTGCTCCCTGGGTAGCTGTGCATCCCACTCTCCCGGCAAACAGGCAGCGAGGGGAGGGAGCCAGGACAGGGTGGGTGCTCCTGGCCCCCCAGAAGGGGAAATAATGGCAGAAAACCCCCCGAGGCCCTGGGAGCCGGTGTTTCACTGCACAGGAGGCTCTGAAGGGCGCAAGGCGCTGCCAGCAGAGCTAAATGCTGCATTAATAAAGTTTCTGTCAGTAAATTCACTAATTAAGGCTCACAGATGGAGCTGGAAGGAATGCTTGTGGTGAAACCCAAGGAGTGTGAACGGTGCCTGCTTAGGAGGCAGGCTGCAAGTCTGGGGAAAAAATGGGGAAGAAAGGAAAGCCGCCAGGAGTTTCAAAAAGCTTTACCTGCATCTCCAGAAACGAGGTGAGCCCGAGGGCTGGGTCTGGGGGCTGTGAGCAGGGCTGGTGGCCCAGGTTTTACTGAGGGTTTGTGCAAAGCTGCCCTGGAGCCGGGTTTGAAGCCAGTCCAGGTCTGTCAGGCCCCGGGTTGGTGCCCTGAGCACCAATCTTGTCCGTGACAGCAGAGATGGATGCACAGAGGAACCACTCTGGCTATGAAAACCCCCAGAGCCATAAAGAGCTCCAGCCATAAATGACAAAGTGCTGCAAACTCTCTCGGCGGCAGCAGCGGGGCCGGGGGAAGAGTAATCCCCTCGCTCTCCACCATTTGCTGAGCATTAGGCTAATTTCCCTTGGGCTTCCACCGGGCATTCTCAGTTCTTGCTGGGTTTCTGTGTATTATTCTGAAGTCGTTACCCTGTACCTCCTGTTCCGACTCGGGAACCCTTTCAGGATGGATTTATGGCAGCTCCCTGGAGCAGCGCAGCCGTTCCCCTGCCCACGCTGACGGATGTGGCTCCCGAAAGGCTTTTTCCCTCCTGGTTCCTGGAGGGGAATGCTCGTCCCTTCTCAGTGGGCTGAGGTCAGGGCTCCCTCACCGTGTTCCAGCCTGTTCCCAAGCACTGGGTGTGCGGGTGAGGAGCGGGAGCTCTGGGAGCTGCAGGTGCCGCTCCTGGCCGGGAGAGCGGCAGGACCGGGGGCGGGGAGCGGCTCTGGGCTGGGCAGGGAGCGCAGCCCCTTCCCCCTGCAGCGGCGCCTCCGCCTTTGCTCCCCCTGTAGCTGCAGCGACATTTGTATTTGTCAGCCTATGGCCATCCTCTGCATATGGAATACATTCGCTCTGGGCGTTTGCCATTAACATTTTCATTTCTGTTTAGCGTCAGGAGTTTTCAATTACCGGCCTAGAGAGCAGCGCGAGCTGTTGTGTTCGTGCTCTCTTTGTTTTCATTTCCACATCCCAGGGAATTACAGGATGGGAGCCCTGCCCCGGGGATGGTGGGGACCAAGGCAGACCCTGCGCTGGCTCTGCTGATGGTCACTCTCAGTCTTTGGCTGGCAGGGCCTGACTTTACCTGGGACCGCACTGCTCTGAGGTGAGCAGGCAGGGGCTGAGCACAGCCCTGTCCCCGCTGTCACCGCTCGCTGTCCCTGCCTGTGCCCGGCTCCTCTGGGCACCTGCAGGAAGGAGGTGACACCTCGGAGCAGCTCAGTGCAGGGGTGACCCCAGCCTGGCAGGGCTGCGGGGGCTCTGCGGCAGAGCCCAGCCCAAAATATCCCTTATCCTTACCCCAGCCTTGTTTTACTCTTCCTCTACTGTGACTTTACACCTCCACTTTATAACTTAACTCCGCGGAGTGGATAAAACTGCTTTAGCCAATAAAGAAAAGAAGGACGAGTAATGCACGCCCTGGCTGAAACAGCAAACTCCGCATTTCCGAAGTGCCGCCTTCCTAAACTCTAAGTGAGCCATAATGTTTAGAAGGGGCCTTTGAAAGAGCAATAAAAGGCTGCCAGGTCGGGCAAACAGCAGAGTGTTAGCAGAGCTGGAAGAGCCTGAGCACCCGAGCTGCTGCTCCCGGTGATTGCGGCATTGCTGGGAAGTCCCCGGGGACATGGGGGGGTGGTGGCGGTCCCCAGGCCAGCCCCGGGGACATGGGCTGAAGGACGAGCTGCAGACCAGCACTGCACAAAGAGATAGGACGCTTCTCCTGGTCATCCTGCAAGTAACCAATTCCACCGTGATCCAGAATAACTCTCTTTTCGCGGCTTCTTAGAGCAGGGAACAAAAGCTCCTGTGCATTTCACACCAGCCTGGAGATCCCCCTGCAGCATCCCCGTGTCCCTGACGTGCTGCCTGTCCCCACGGTCTGAGCTTGGCTGACTGGATCCAGAGGGGATGCTGCAAACTGCTGAGACTGAGGAGTTTTGCAAGTGTCCCAAGTGCTGTTAACCTCAGATTTAAAATCCGGGTTTCCTTTGATTTAAAATGATTTTAAAGATTCCAGCACTCCCGCAGTGTAATTATCCCAAAGATTTCTGGGAGCCTTCTTTTCTGCCCCTTTGTTCCTAAGGCGGCTCTGCAAGAATGCCACGAGGTTACAGCCATTATGGAGTGTAATGCAAACAGGGCCATTTATTGCCTTTTTATGAGGGTAATGCTGCACCACCCAATAAATTCTGCAGGAAGGATTTGATGGAGAAACGGCTGAGATTCAGCCACAGCAGGGTCAGCCAACGGGAGTTCTAATTTCACAGGAAAGCAGTTAAGGGGGCAAAAGGCGTATTTTTCACTCTCCGGCGGTCCCAGGAGCAGGGAAGGAGCAGGGAAGGCTGGGAGCTGAGGAAAAGCAGAGGAGAGAGGAGGTACAAACGCACTAACAGAGAGGAGGAGAAGGCCCCAAGCTTTAGAGATGCTGAGAAGGTTGGCCTTTCTCCCTGTACCTGTCCCTGTGAGGTCTGGAAGGGCTGGTTCCCGCTTGGAATGTGCTGCCAGGAACAAACACGTGTTTGGTGGGGGACGGGAGCAGAAGTGCCCCCGATGCTCGTGTGGGCTGTAGCCCTAAGCCCGAGGTTGTCACCCAGGCGTGGCCACGGTGACTCGTGCCCGTGCGGTGACCCTGGCTGTGCCAGCAGAGCCGGTGGCTGTCCCTGTGCCTGGCCAGAGCCACGGGCCGAGAGGCACCGGCTGGGCTCGCCTCAAGCACCTCGTCAGGGCGAGCAGGGATCGACGGCAGCAGGGCACTGATCACAAATTCAGAGCTGAAAATTGTGCTGCTGGTCCTGGCTCGCTTCTCCGTGGCAGAGATGAATCTCTCCCTCCCCTTCCGTGTGGGATCCCCATCCAGAGCCGTGTGTCACCGCTCCCCGCGCCGCGATTCAACATCTGCCTGGCCCAGGGCTGGGATGGAGCCTCTGGGGCTGCTTCCAGCACTTGGAGCAGGTTTTGGGAGCCCCAGATCACTCCCTCCATCCCTGCGAGCCAGCTGTGGAGAGCCAGAGGAGCACGGGGTGTCCAGCCAGATGTGCGCAGCCTCTGGAAGCGTTCCTGGATCCTGCCAGCCTCTGTTCCAGCCCAGCCAGGCTGCAGCGACTGCAGCTGCCGCCTGACAGCCGAGCTGCTCTTTCATGCTTCCCTTGTTCTCCTCGCTCGGCAATTGATAGATCAAAATTCCCCGCAAACGACCGGTTTCATGGGCCGTTTCCTCTGCTGTCAATACAAGGAGCTGAGAACTGCCAGTGCCGTCCCTCCCCGTCAAACAAAAAATTCAATTATTTATCGCTGCCTCTTAGAAAACTAATTGTATTGCTAATTGTCCTTTTCCTGTGAGGAATTTTACATTTTTTTCAGGTGAATGGCTTTAGGCATTTTAAGGGTTTGCAAGGAGTCTTTCATCAAACGTGATTCAGAATGAACTCACTGAGATGACATTTCCCTCCCAATTTTCTGTTTATGTTATCGAAGCAGGGGGATTGCTGGGAGCCCAGGGCTGTAGCTGCTAACCTGACTCATTCCCTGCGCAGGGACGGGACTCAGCACAGATGAATTTTACGAAATTGGCCGTGTTTATGTGTAATGGTGACAATAATACACTTTATCTATCTCCTGTTGAACTAAAGAGGAGTTTTCCCAGGAAGTTTGACAGAAAGAGGATCAAGTTTCTGCTTAAATTTCTCCTTGGAGGACCTCAGGGTAATTTTCTTGCAGTACTTCAGATCCTGAGAAGGGTTAGGAGCAGCCGTGGGATCCTCGTGCATCCCTGACCCGAAGGAAGATGCCATGGGAAAGGATGAGGGGGGCACTGTTCTGACAGTCCAAGGCACAGGACTATCAAATCCATCTCGCATGAACACTTCAGGGTTTAAATGTCTCCTTTTCCAGCAGGCAGGAGCTCTCCTGTCACATCTCTTGCCTTTTCAGGACCGTGATAAATCCTCTCTCCTAACGCACCCTGGAGAATAACAGCATCAATCATTTTTTACTGGCACAAGTTCCCGAGACTCCTGACCCCTTCCGGAGATGAGACACATCCACGGAGCCCTGGCACTGCTTGTCCCCGTGCTCCATCTCCAGCACGTCCTGGAGCTGCCCCATCCCTCCCCACCTGCAGCTGGAGCTTCGTGGCAGCTCTTGGAGGGCCTGAGCTCCCGGGGCCGAACGGACCCTTCTCCAGCCTGGAAAGAGCAGCAGGGACGTGATTCCGTTCTCATCTGCCACAGCAAAGTGGGAGCCTGTGCCAGGACAAATCCCTTCCCTGACTGTGCAGGATGAAATGCAGCAGCGAGGGAGGCATAACCCTTCAGCGCAGCAGCGATTTACAGGCTGCTCCTCCTTTCATGGGGCCCGCGCACCTGAACACGGCAGCGGGCTGTAAAAACAAACAAACACGCGCTTATCCCCCAGCCCCTCTGCTCCAGGGCATCCCCGAGCCTGAGGACAGGTTTGCAGGACAAGGGGAAGCCCCCGTTCCCCTCCAAGGATCAGCTGCGGGGATGCAGCCTCAGGCACAATCACAGACCCCTCCAGTTCGATTCCTTTGCCCCTCTCCCCTCACCCCTCTCCAGCGCTCTGGTCCTGGTGCACTCAGTGCCTGACTGGGCTCTGCCAACCCAGGAGGAACTTCTCCGAGTGGGAGCACAGCCAGGGCCTCACTGCAGCAGCCTGATCCCGCATCGTACAGTAAATCAATGAAACTTCCGTGCCTTGACAAGCCCTTGCCACTTAAATAGACAAGAAACAGGTAGGGATGGATGCTGCAGGTTCCTCCAGATCATGAGGCATAAATCTCAAGAGAACAGCAGCGGAAAGATAAAACACTGCTGGAAGCACAGAACAGGATTTAGGATTTGTTTAGAGGTTGTCATTTTGACAGTAAGGAAAATACACTTTTCCTGCCCAGGGTTAGCAATTAGTGTGGCTGCAGGGAAAGGTGACGCGGTAATGAGCACGGCACAGCCCTCGCTACAGGTGCCTTGATGGCAGACTGCTCTGCTAAAGATGATAATTTCTAAAATCGTGGCATCGTTTAGGTCTGAAAAGACCTTTAAGAGCATTGAATCCAACCATTAGCCTAATGCTGTGGAAAAGCTGATAGGGATCTGGTGGTGGTACAGCAATGGTTACAGGGCATCGGCTGCTGAGGCACTGAGCTTGGGTGTAATCAGCCCTGATGGGCAGGGGAGGAGATAGAGAAGGGTGAACGCGAATTAATAAATTCAACAGCCAGATTAGCTCCCATTATTTCGCAGCTCCCGCGGAGCCGGCTCTCCAGCTGGGAGTGATCTGTCCCGGCGAGCTCTCCACAAAGCCGCGGGGCAGAGCCAGCCGGGCCCTCGCAGCCGCCGCTGGAAGAACAAACCCTGCTTGTTTGGAAGAACAAATGCTAAAGCCATCGCGTCCCTCTCCTCGCCGGTACGAGGGGAGCCGGGCTGCGCTGCTGGGAGTGGAAATGTCATCTCTGAAATGTAATTTGGCTGGAGCACGCTGCAGGACAGCAGCAGCTGCGGAGGCAAATCCAAATAACGCTCAGCACTGTAATTGCGTGTGTAAAAATGGGGAAGAAGAGAGCGAGAGGAAGCGGCCTCCTCTGCTCTGCTGGGTATTACAGATGTAGCTGTCATCCTCTTTCCCTGCCGGAGTGGTTGTAGGTGTTCAGTCCTGGTACTCCGCTGGGTGTTGTAGAGAGATTGGAATATCATTTCCAATGTACAGAGGTCAAGCCATGAGGCTGTGCAGGAGCCCTGTGCCTCCAACAAGGATTTATCCAGCTTAGAGCTCGATCCAGGTCCCTCTGCGAGGCGGCTGCCCTGGAGGGGGGAGCTGGGAGTGCAGCTGCTGCTGGGGTGGGATGGGATGGACTGGGGAGGCCGCTGGGAGCACAGGACCCCCCACCTGCCCTGCAGGGGCTTCCTGAGCTGTGCCAGCACGGTGGGATCACCCTGCTCGTGGTCCTGCCCTGAGGTGTGGGGTCAGGTCCCTGGGGATGCCGGGCTCAGGCTCCCTCCAGTCCCCTGCTCTTCCTTTATGGGCCAAGGATGGATGGAGGGATGGAGGGAGGGATGGATGGACGGACGGATGAATGGATGGACAGATGGATGGATGGATGGATGGATGTGCAGATCCATCCTCATACCCACTGACCTTCCAAAATAACCAGTGTCCTCTCCCTGGCCTGCTCTCCTGGCTGTGTCACCTCTGAGTCACTGGCTCTTGCTCTGTGCTAAAGTTCCCTGTGAGATCCCTCAAGGTGCACAAGAAATACAATATTGTTTGTGTCCTAAATGAGATGCTTGCTTCATACAGACACTGATCGATACACGGAGGAGACACCATCAGGGAGGACAGAATTCTTTCCTTTCAGGTGAACTCTTTGCCCTCTTACACCCCAGACTGTGAAAACTGAAATCACCAGGAGCAGCTAATTTTCTGTTCACAATTAATGCTTTTATTTTTGAATTTGCTCTAATCAGGCAGCAGAGCTAAACAGAGAAGTTCCCCGTGTGAATTATCTGTGTCCTCTCCCCAGTTTGCCTGGCTGCCATGCCACACTGCTCAGGTCTGTGGTGGGGATGAGCTCTGCCAGGTGGGACACAGAACTGCTGCTCCCTCATGCTAATGGGACTCTTAGAGATGGTGTGTTATCCTCTTTGTGAGGCTGAGTTATCCTGCTCCACAATTTCATCCAGCTTCCCTAAATTATTCATCCTTTTCAATAGGCCACAGGAGCCTCCTGCTCCCTCTCCTAAATTATTTTGCAGCAAACAGAGCTGCTGCAGAGGCAGCGGTGGCTCCGCAGTGGGGGAAGATCTCCACAGATCTCCTCTGTCACGGGGAGTGCTTTGGGCTGGGATGAGTCCCACGCGCACCCAGAGCCTCCCAAGGAGCAGGCTGTGCTGGGAAGGGCAGAGCCTTCCTCCGAGGGACTGAACATTTCCTTCCCACGGCATTCGCCCGACAATCCCTGGCGGCTCCACGCAGCTCCAGAGCTCGCTTGCTTCAGGTTGTAAATGTTTTCTATTTCTTACAAGCTGTGAGTCTGATGAGAGAGTAGCAAAGCCAGGACCCAGCAGCAGAGGAAGCAAACTGTGCAGCACACGGCGTTGTGCTCCTATAGGGTGTCCTCAAGTGCGCTGGGTAATGATCCAGCAGCTGGGAATCCATACAAACCAGGGCTGCTCCGAAGGGCTGTAATTATTAATCTGCTAACGCAGACACAATGCACTCAGCCTGCTCTCAGCCTCTCCCAGGAATGGGAAATAATGCTGCAGTGGCAATTACCTTAATGCAATTATCTCCAATGTGAAATTCTTCGCGTCCTGGGCTGTGCAGGACGCAGGGGAAGTGGGGGCTCTCCCCGGGGTCAAGGCTGGGCCCTCACTCCTGGTGCCAGCAGGGTCCTGTGCCCCTTGTCACCTGTGCTGTTTCAACCCCTGGCAGAGGCAGAACGCGGGCACTGGCACATCCTGCAGCGCGGCTCCCCAGGGGATGGGCAGAGCCGTGTCCTAAACCAGGAATCCTGCACCAGATGGCATCAGGCAGGCAGCAAAGGCAGCCCTCGCCCCAAAATCCGACTGGAAGGAGCCCGGATCGATTTGTCTTGTGCAGACCCGGCTCTCTGGAGCCCTTCCCCAGGATAAGGGAAATGCAGGAAGCCCAGCTCGTGGTGATCCCAGCAGGGTCAGTGGCAAACCCCGGGGCAGCGCCTCCCTCTCACAGGGCCCATGGGAGCCCCGCACCCAGCACATGCAGAGGGAAGGCCTGAGCTGCTCTAAGCTCCTCGGAACCCTCGTGCCCACCCACAAATCAGGAGAGAAAACGTTCCCCAGTTTGTTCAGGATGGACCTGTACGCTACTCCAGCGTTCTCGTCTCTCAGGGAGGAATGAACTAATTGCAAAGGATTTTTAAAAGGAAGATTGTAACTGGCCCAAAGCAGTAAATGGATTTTACTTCCTCTGCTCTGATAAATATTTAATTACTGAGTGTAATGCAGGGATTGGGTTTGGTTCTTGTTTGTTTTAATGGGCTTTTGTTTGTTTTTACACATATATTTATTTATATTCTGTACTTCCACTGCAACTGCCATCCTCATGTGCCTTCTCCACAGTGGTATCTCTTGAAATTAAACTGAATTGTCTTTCCACTCCTCTGATCCACACTGCCTTCGTGTCAGAGGCTGTCCCTGGGAACAGCAGTGCAAAAACGAGCCACCACTGCAGAGCCTGCTGCGTCCCTCACCTGCTGCCCTGGCAGTCACTGGTTTGGGTTTGGTTTGGTTTTCCCTCTTGCTTTCCAGTGTCATCCTGCACAATCCTTAACATTTTATTTTTTAAGAAATCTCATCCCAATAATGTAATCGCTTGAAAATGTTTATTTACTTAAGGGACTCTTTAGTGAAAACTCCAGGCTCTTGACTACTAATCTCATGCATTTACGTAATTGTGTAATTACAACTCAAATGACAAATGTTTCTTTAGGCTCCATCTCTCTCCCGTGCCCATTCCAAGAGCAGCACGGGGGGTGTCCAGCTGCTCCCTGCGCCACGGCACAGCCTGGCAAGTGCCCACTCTTCAGCTCTCCCTGGCCTCTCCTCCAGGCTGATGAATTATTCCTCATGCAAAAATCTCATTAAAACCGTGGAGACTGTGCCCAAATGAAGCAGCCCAGGGTCTGGCAGGACAGTCCTGCCCTGCTGTGCTGAGGCAGTGCTGGAGCCCTGTCCCAGCCCGTGTGCTGCTGTGGCTGACCCTGCTCCATCCCGTGCCCACCGCAGCCTTCCCGGAGCTCATTTCCTGCAGCAGGATTCTTCCCAGCAGGATTGGCAACAATACAGCCTCATAAATAACGTTCCCAGTGGGATGCTGTGTTGCTGTCTGCCTATTAAGGCTCGTGTATTTCTCTTCATAACGTTCAAGTGCCTTATTTATGCCTAAAGGGCCGGACTGTCTTCCTGAGGAGTGGTCTCGGGGCTGCTGCCGCCGGGTTTGGTGGGGTTTAACAGCTCTGGGTCTACATTGCAGTGGTTCTTACTGCCAGGGGAACCTTACAGCCAGCTGGGAACATTTCTGCTTCGCTCTCAGGCCACCTGAGAGGTTTGTTCCTGCAAAGGTGACTCTGCTCCCAGGTGTCCTCAGCGCCCACGGCATTCCCCCACTCCGGCACTCAGAGTGTTCCCAAACGGGGGAGCCCAGCTGCAATAAAACCTCCAGCCTCGGCCCCAGTCCCAGCTTCTCCAGGCAGAAAGGTCTCTGCACGTGGCATTTGATGGCCTGGGTGTAAAAGAAGACATAAAAAGGTAAGGGCAACTCCACCTGGAGGTGTTGTTCTGCCAGCCTGTCCCGGGCACAGCGGGAGCGCTGCCAGGCGTCACCAGCCACTCCTGGCCAGGCAGCAACACCAACCAGCTCTACAGGAGGGCATTTAAAGGGCTTCTCCTCTTCGCTCTGCACTGGAAGCCACCTTGCTGAAAAGCAGCGTCCCTGGCACTGCTCAGAGAGGCTGAGCTGGGGTTTCCACGTGGAAAGGCTTTGCACGCACTGCTCAGCACTGCCCGAGCCCCATCCAGCACCCCGAGCAGGAGGAGAGGCAGCTCCTGGGTTCCAAACACCCAGGGAGCCACAGGGAGAGCCTTAAATTTGGGAAGTACGTTCGATGTCAGCTTTCATTTCTTCACAGATCCCACTGAACCCACATCCATCAGTGAGAGACTTCCGAAGTGCAGGGGAATGAAACTCCTCATGGATAACGGCCCCAAAATGCCTTTTGGCAGCTTTATTGCCTGGCACACGGGGAAAAGAGCAGATGCACTTTCAGAACCAGAAATTACCCGAATAATTCCCTTAATGGCCACCCCAAGGTGAGGTGAGGGGAGCTTTGCTTTCCCCATAGAAGGGAGAGCAACCCAGGGCCTCTCCAGAGGAGAGCAGGCTTGGATCTCAGGCTGGCTTGGCTCTCAGCACCGGTGCTGCTGGGAGCCCAGAGAGGTTTGTATCAGCTGGGGAAACCGTCCCCACGCATTTCCATGCCAGAAATCTCCAGAGTGGGTGTGCAGGCTGCTGGGCTGCAGACCCCACTGACCCTGGGGGCTGCCAGCCCCCACTGACCCCGGGGGCTGCCAGCCCCCAGCTCCAGCAGTGCCCACGTCCCCCTGTCCAGCACTGAGGCCATTCCAGCAGATGGGCCCCAGTATCCAGATGTTGTCACTGGGAAGTCCTGCCAGGGGTTACTGGCCGGGGTCTCGTTCTCGCCTGTCAGACTTGACATCTTCAGCGTATAATTAAATGCCAGGACGCGAGCAGCAGAGCAGGTGCATGCTAATGAGGAGATCAATTTTAATTATGATTTTAATTAAACACCCAATCCGGTAGGAAATATGACAAGCAGGCTAGAAATGCAAAATTTATACTGGGGAAAAACAACAGCGAGAGACAGGGAGGATGGAAGTGAGCTGTGAGTGCCTTGAAGCACAGGTTGGGTGGGAGGGAGGATGGATGGGTGGCTGTGAGCCGGGGTGGGCATGGAGGGCACCCTCTGATTCCTCTCGCTGCCATAATTTGATGAGGAAAGCTCAAAAAACCATATTCACCATTCTGTGGTCATTTTTCTGAATTCCCATTTTTTGCTCTCTGCCAGTGCTCCAGAGCTCTTGTAAAGCACGGGCTGTGCAGCCACATGGTAGAAATCAGCTGTAATAGGAATTACCACTGAACAGAGATATTTGGCAAGAGGCTTTACAGCAGCCCACGTCACAGGGGGCCCGTGGTTTTGGATCATGGATCAGAGGGAACCTTTGGGATCCCTCTGTGCACAGCCTGGTACGTTTGGCTGCTCCAGATTAACTCCTGCATGAACTCCAGCAGGCTTCAAAAGGACAAATCCCTCCCCGAATTTCCAGAGCAGGAAACCTTCCATCACTCCTGCCATGGATAACTCTCACTGCCTGACTCATCCAAACCTGCCTGGCTCCAGCTCCTGAGCCTTCACACAGCTGCAGGATGCCTTTGACAGGGACACTGCTCAGCCACTTCCATCAGATTTGTCTC
Source organism: Picathartes gymnocephalus (assembly GCA_013390045.1). Lineage (NCBI taxonomy): Eukaryota > Metazoa > Chordata > Aves > Passeriformes > Picathartidae > Picathartes > Picathartes gymnocephalus. Next base: position 636,487 of record WEKY01018393.1, on the reverse strand, counting down.
TTCCCGGCACAGGCGGACCCAAGGAGGTTCTTGTCACGTTTGTTCCCTCCCCACGTGAGCTCTGGAGGCCCGGGATGTGGCGGGGACGGCCTGGGCACCACGGTCCCTCCCTGGAGGAGGTGGTGGTGGCACAGCCCCGCGGGGGATGAGGAGCCTGGGATGCTCTGCTGCTCCGGGCCGGGGCAGGACCGGGAGCAGTGAGCACAGGCTCTCGTCCCAATGGAATGCTGCCGAGCAGGGATGCAGCGCCAGGCCAGATGCCGGGAACGGGGGGTTTTAAGCTCTTTGGTTACCTGAACTCACCCCTGGGCCCCCTCCCTCTCTTCGGCCTACCCCTGAATTATTGATTTTGCTGGTTTTTCACTATTCCATATCATGAATTGACTTCGGCAGCCCTTTTCCCTAACTAACGAGGCCATCAGCGATAGGGGCTGGGCGCACAGCTCTCAGAGATCCATCAGACACGGGGATGTGTCTGTGCGGGGGGACAGGAGGCGGTGGGGACCTCACAGACACGGGGTGCACCCGCCTCCATCCCCCCGGGGTGGGGGTGACAGAGCCCAGAGCAAATTGGGGCAGAAACCAGCAGAACTGGGGGTGGAGAGTGGGAATGTGCCACTTGCCCGTGCAGCTCTGCCATCAGCAGCACTTCTCCCTGGGGTTTGGCTCCCGGCCTCGACGCTTGGAGTTCGGGGGGATGATTAGGGGCTGTGGATGGAGCTGCTCGGTGACTCCGAGTCCCGCTGCCACTTTTCCCCAAAAAAGGAGGTTCAAAGCAGAAAAGGGGTGTCCTTCCCGCAGCCGCCGCTCCCTGCCAGGCTGGGCTTTGACTCGCTGGCTGAAGTTTCTCTGCGGCTTTGCCCCTCCCGTTTAATTAGCTGCTCCGAGAGCTCCGGCAGCAGCCGCAAAGCCCGGGCTGGGTTTTTATAGCGCGTGTTTTTACCTTTCACCCCCTGGAAATGTCAGAGCAGCGGGGAAGCTGCGCCGCTTTGTTGCCTCCGCTGTTTTAATAACTTTATGGCTTACAGTCCTCCGGCGGCACTGCTGCCCAGCCGCCTTCGGGAGGAGAGCGCCCGGGGAGATGAGAGCCCGTGCGAGCGGCGCACGCCGCGCTCAGGGCACGGATCTGTCCCGAGCCCCGGGCAGCCAGCGCCGCTCCATTCGGCAGAGCGCCCGAGCTGCGGCAGCGCTTGCGCCTCCGCTCAGCGGCCCAGTAAATCATCCTGGCCAGATAAAAATGAAAGCGAGGGCTGGTTACTTATCCGGGGCTCAATTTAAAAGCCGGGAGCTGGGGAGAGGGGAGAGGCTGGGGGCAGCTCGGCTCACCTCCGGGGCGGGCGGTTGTTACAGCGGAGGCACCTCTGGCTGCAGGAAGCAATTTGTCTCCCGGAGGCTGACAGGAGCTCCTTTCTTCTCCACTTACTCCTTGCTCAGAAATAAAAGGGGCATCCGCTCACATGAAAAGCGGGGAAGGCTCCAGGTTTCCCTTGTGAGGTCTCTCCCAAGCTGGCACGGACGGGCAATTTGTACAAATGACACTTCCCTGGGAGGGAAGAAAGAAGGAGAAGAAGAAAGAGCCACCCCAGCTTCCAATTTGTGCCGCAGCAGTCTGCTCCAGCTCCTCCTCTCCCCTACTTCCAACCTCCCGAGTGCGGCTCTGGCTCTGCTCCCCGGCTCTGCCAGCGGCCGGTCCTGGGCCCCAGGGGCCGCACGGGCCGGGCCCAGGGAGCGGCCGGGGCTCAGAGGGCACGTCCTGCTGCTCTCCCCGCTCTGCAGCCTCCTGGAGCCAGCTCCTGCTCAGCCCCGGCGTCGGCGAGAGCCTGGCCGATGTGTCCCAAGTCACCTCTCGAAGTGGAGTAGTTAAACTTCCACAGACTCCTCAGTGGGCGTTTTTGCTCAGTATTAGAGTGGTTCTAATTCGATTTATCTTAATTCACTTGCAATTTGCTGATAATTAAACTACAGTGAACCAAGGGAGCTGATTTACCCGGCGCACTGAAATCTGATGAGGATTGTGAATCAGCCACCTCAGTTCACTGCACAGTGTATTAATATAAATTGAAGTCAATGGTGTTTTATATTAATGCTTTCTTGAATGTCCCTATATGTGCAGGTCTGGGGGAGAGCAAAGAATACGTTTGGGTTTGGGGGAAAACACCATCTCTTGTGCTTTGGGTTTGTCCAGGGCACTTAGGACCAGGACAGGAAGCAGGACTGTCACCCTGCCAGCCCATCCAGTGACGGGATAACAAAATCATTTGGAAAGTATCGGACAAGAGAGGTAGGGGAGGATTTATTCCCCCAAAAGCCCCCCTAATGGCCCTGGCACCTGGCAAGAGGGGGTCGTTATCGCCAGATAATGGACCTTGCCAACATTAAGCTGTCTAACCACCTTTCCACAGTCAATTATCTCCTAATCTGGGCCGTTTTGTCAGAGGTTATTGCCCTGAGGACTCAATTAGGTTATATCTACGTCATTAATATTTTATGGAAAAATCGTTCACATGCAAGTGTTAAACACCTTTGCAAAATTCCTTCCCCCCACCCCCAGGGAAAAGGGGATTTGAGGCTGCCCGGGCCGGGCCCGGCAGTGCAGCTGCTGCGGGAAGGCACGGGAAGCTCCTGTGCTGCCTCCACACCCAGAAGGGACCTGCAGGAGCTGTTCTCCAAACCATCCCCCTGCCAGCTCCCTGTGCGTGTGCTCTGAAGCTATTTTCAAGCTCTGAGTTATATTTAACTCGAGGTATAATAGTTGCCACTCCAAAACCTCTGTTTCATTAAGCCAGGCGTTTGGGTACTCACAAGCAGAGCTGCTTGGAAAATGGAGAAAATTGCAGAGAAAGCCATTTCTTCTGATTACCGCTTCTTTCCAGAAAAAAAAGGTTCCTTGTCCTTCATCCAGGACATCTGATGGCCAGGACAGGAGGTGCTGGGGGCAGAGGCTGCAGCTGGTGGCAGGTGGGCATCTCCTGGGGAATGGGGCTGTGGAGGGGTAAAGGCTTCAATGTGGCCCTTGGGGAGCTGTTAAAATAACTGTAATGATGGTCCAGGGTGTCAAACGTCCTCAGCATGCCAGAGTTCAGCTCTTGAGCAACAGTCATTGAAGTTAATGAATACGAGCCTTTGGAAGGCTTTTTCCAAAGGTTTCTTTGGTGGGCTCACACTGTTGCTGTTCTCTCGGGTGGATTCTCACGCTGGCAAAAACACAATGAAAAGAATAAACTCAGCAGAGCAAAAACATGGACCAAAAGCCAGTAATGCTACAAAATGTTGTGATAGCCCTGCACCTCTGAGATTTCCCAGTGTAAGTAAAGAATCTGGCTCCCCTCCCTCCAGCAGATTTTTTGGAAGCAATCCTGGATGGAATAGAGCTGCTCACAGAAGAGCGATGGGGTCCGAGGGTGTCAGAGGTCCCTGGATGCCAGCAGGCAGAGCCTTTCCCAGGGCTCGGGGGCGCAGAGAATTCCCAGCAGTGATCCCTATCTCCGGCACACCAGGCAAGTGTTTCCCATTAATGGGGATTGACACGGAGTAGGGCTGTTTTCTTTTTTTAAAAAAAAAGTTCTCCTCCTTCCCTAGGCAGTTTTGATGTGAATATTAATATTAACATAATTTAATGATGATTAGAGAACACAATTAGGGGCTATTAATAATGACACAAATAATGACATTTAAGGCCTCATTTTCCTGTGAGTAACACTCTTGTCTGGTGGTATTTAAACAGCTCTGTCTGGCACAATCACCGCCGTGCCAAGGTGAAGCCACGTCATCGTCGCTGTGGTGTCAATCACTGCCCTGCCTGCCAGTGCCTGCCCTGCTGGCAGCAGGGACTGGGGACAGGGAGAGGGAAAAGAAATGGGAATGGGAGAAGGAGAGGAAAAGGGAAAGGCCTGCCAGGAGTGGGGATGCTGAAGAAGATGCTGGAGCCGTGGGGACACTCGGGAAGAGGCCGAGGGCTGTTCTCGAGGAGCTGCTCCCATTGCAGGGCACATTCCAGCCAAGGCCTCCTCTCCTCAGGCTTGGGATGCCTCAGACAGGAGGAAAAATCTGTGCAGTGCTCCATCCCAGTGCCAGGCTGACTCTCCCCAGGCCAGCTGCCATACCCCACTGTAAGAGCAGCTTAATGGGGCTGTTGCAGCCCAATTCCACCCAAGCTGGGCCTTGCAAAGGGCCCCATTTCTTTTACAACACATTCACTGCCAAGCTCAGCCCTTGGAAGAGGCCGTGCTGTGCTAATGTCACTTAATGGAAACCTTGGAATCAATTTTTTGCTCCCTGAAGAAAATCCCCCTGGTTTATGCAGCAAAAGCTGTAATACTGGAAATGGCTTAAAAAAAAAAAAAAAAAAAAAAAAGAAAAAACNAAAAAAAAAAAAAAAAGGAAAATAAAGGGAGGGTAAGAGAAGAAAGGTTCACTGTAGCTCCACAGAAAGGAGGTCAAGTGAAAGGCTGCCAGTTTGGTGACTGGTCTGGCCCTGCTGTCCTGGAGGAGGTGTGGGGCTGTGCCAGGCTGTCCCCAGGGCTCTGAGGGATGGGGGCTCTGGGGTAGCACTCACCCTCCCAATCACAAATTTTCTCTGAAACACCCCAAAACGTGGCAAGCTGCCTCATGCCATGGAGAGGGGGTGGCAAGGTTGGAGGGTGGTGTTGTCCCACACTGGGACTGGGACAGGAACAGGGACAGTGCCAGCCTGCAAAGGGCATCCGAGGGGATCGCTGGGGGTGCACAGAGCACCCCTCCCACTCCCGGGGTTCACAGGGGAGGAGGGCAACTGCAGAGCCTGAGCCCCCTCACCCAGAGCTGCACAGGGTGGCTCGTGGCCCCTGGGTCAGCTCTGGTGGCCCCCTGAAGGAGCCCAGGCCGGGCTTTCCCCGAGCTTTGCCCGGCTGCAGAGCCGGCTGTGTGAGCACAGCCCCGGGCGGGGGATGCCGGAGGGAGCAGCGTGCGCTCGGCATCGCCCGCACCTCAAACTCAGGGCGCTCACGGTGCCGCAAACAAAGCCTTTCATTAAATTCTGGAGACAAACAGCTCCGGGCCGTTCCTCGTTTCAGAGCACACACAGACACCTCGGCAGCATCCTGCTCGTTCAGCTGGAGCCGGAGCTTCCCGGGGAGCGTTTCCGTGCAGCTGGAGCCGGGGCTGCGCTCCCACCTGGGCGCGCTGAGTGAGGAGCTCCAGCTCCCCACGGCAACGGACAGGACTCTGCTGCCCAGGCTTTCAGGCCATAGAAACCTGGAATCTCCCGAGCTGGAAGGGACCCACAGGGATCACCCAGTGCAGCTCCTGGCCCTGCACAGACCCCCCAACCATCCCACCCCGGGCATCCTTGGGAGCAGCATCCAAAGGCTCCTGGAGCTCCGGCAGCCTCGGGGCTGTGCCCATTCCCTGGGGAGCCTGGGCAGTGCCCGGCACCCTCTGGGGGAAGAACCTTTCCCTGAACCTCTCTCTGCAAACCATCCCTGCCACCTCCTACCCCCCAGCCCCCAAGGCCACCCCAGGGCTGCCGGTGGGACGGACAAGACTCCAGGAAAAGCCACCAAATCAGTTATTAAATTTTAATCAAGCAATGCAGAAGGCTACAGAGATCACACTAAAATTTAATGAGTCGGGCTTGTTGGCTTCCCCGAAGAAACACATTACAGTAAAAGTGTGGCTCCGGAAAGGTGCCTGACTTCCAGGTATTATCCACAAACCCTCCCCACTCCCTGCTCATCGGGAGAAACGAGGCGTGAAGTGGTTCCTTATGGCTGGTTAAACGAGGGTTTGTTTTTCCCCTTCCTCCATATACCAATTTCTTTTCTTTCACCATCTCATCTTGCCACAATTTATTTATTCTGGAATTTTGACTCTTCAGAGTACACAGGCAGCAAGTCCTCGCAGAAAAGCTGCTTTTCTTCAAATAACAGAGGTTGTGTGGCTGGAGCACCCCTTCCTCAGCCTGCAGTGATCTGTGCTCTGGGGTCACTCTGCTTCCTTCTTCTGGACCAGCAGAAAGGAAAGCCCAACCCAAGAGTAATTTTTTATCTCAGAGGCTCCCGTTCCCAGCTTAGGATGCAGGCAGCATCGCATCTCGAACTGCACAGCTGCATGCAGCAATTCAGAAATTGTCTTGTTGGACTACAATGTACCAATTTCTCACATTTACGGCCATTTTCAGTATTACAGCCTGTGGCACTGAAGCCAGGAGGCTTTTTCTTCAGGGAGCAGGAGCTGCTGCGGAGGTGACCATTACCACACGCTGCCTCTCCTCCGGCCACGGCAGGGTGGGAGCCCGCTGGGGAACGGACGGGGGAGGCCGGAGTGGCTGGATTCCATCAGCCCGGGAGCTGCAGGAACCGGGAGCGCCGGCTCGGAGCCCCTGTCTAGACCGGGGGGTTGGCAGCGGCTCCCGCTCCGCTTTAATGTGCCTGGTTGAACTCCAGGCTTGGGAAAGTAAATTAGTGCTTGGGCTGGAGCCAGGGCTGTGGCGTGCCCGTGCTCCAGGAACGCGGCGAGCTGAGGGAGCGGTGACGGGGGTGCCCTGGGCAGGGGCTGGCAGCGGGGTGGGATCGGGGGTGACAGCGGGGTGGGGCCCCGGGGTGA